>JAOTON010002077.1:190000-520237 GCA_034440635.1 Lepas anatifera | reverse complement strand
TAATTTCTTACTGAATTCACGCGAGATTTCTAATGCACTTTGCAGATTTGCGCTAAGCCCCATATTTTCGGAGTTAGAGGGGGCCATCGATCGATGGCCCCCGGTGGGGCGAAGGTGGCGCAGGGCCCCGGTGGGGCGCGGGCTAATTTTTGAATAGCATACAAATAAAAAATGTCCGATTTTTAGGTATGCGGTCCTCAATATCACACTTAAGCCTACCAATATCAACGGCATGGGTGGAAATCCGGGGGTTCAGGACCCCCCCTGGATTTTGGGTCTCCCATAGGCATTGTATAGGGCTTGTATTGCCGTGCCAGCGTTAACCCACCCAGGACCCCCCTGCATCGAGAAGAGATCTCCAGCCATGATCAACGGACTTCCCTCTTTCAACATATCTGCTGATCGGAGCCCGTATTGTGGAACTCAATATATATATATATATATATATA
This sequence comes from Lepas anatifera, assembly GCA_034440635.1. NCBI lineage: Eukaryota > Metazoa > Arthropoda > Thecostraca > Lepadidae > Lepas > Lepas anatifera. The sequence continues at coordinate 519,788 of JAOTON010002077.1, read as the reverse complement.
TATATATATATATATATATATATATATATATATATATATATATATATATATATATGTTACAGGCAGGGTGAAGAACCAGGCATTCTGCAGAATGCCTAGGCATTCTGCAGATTGCCCAGCCAGTTTGGCATTCTGCAGAATGCCTAGGCAATCTGCAAAATGCCTAGGCAATCTGCAGATTGTAAAGCTGGTTGGCATTCTGAAGAATGCCTAGGCATTCTGCAGACTGCCTAAAATTTCAGGCATTATATATATATATATATATATTTGAACATGTAAGCGCCGTATGCCTCACCACATTTTCGGGAATTCGCATCACCACCTCTTCATTTGTCTTATTCGGAAAATTGCAGCGATGATAATAGTATGGTGTATATTCTGATTGAGATTTTGTATTTGTTCATGTTGTGCTATATTATTTTGAGTCTTGTTAATCGGTACTTAGTTATGATGGTTTGCACCACTGTGTGTGTGCGGTCACGTGACTGAGCGAGCCTGGGTCGGGGCGAGCAGCCGGCAGCCCCGTCCTTTTCGCATCGAGAGCTCCATGAGGAGGGAGCTGTGTTGCGCGTGGAGTAGAGCCTTTACCCTTGGTAAGCTTTGGTTCATTATTATTTTGTCTAGCGTCGTATATTATTTCGTCGTATTTCTTAACCTTTTTTTGTTATAGACGAGTTGTTTTCTAGTTTTGTTATAGACTTTATCACTCGATTGTACCTTCTGTTCATTTGTTAACCGACTTATTTCGTTTGTTTAAGAAACCGCACATCATTCATAAATACATCATCATCATTATCAAGAATGTGTGTCGACGCAGCGCGTTTCATCCAATCTCACATCTGAAAATTCCACGGCGACAACAGAACAAGTATACAAAATATTTTCTCCAATGCATTTTTTGTTAGAAGATATGACATATCTTGTCTTTACGAGTTTCTTCTTCGTTTTCTCCATGGCTCGAAGAGTGCATTTTTGTGGATCTGACAGTTAATTTATCACTTGGCTGAATGTTGACATGTTTTAGGTACACATTTAACGTAGAGAGAGAGAGAGAGAGAGAGAGAGAGAGAGAGAGAGCGAGAGTGAGAGAGAGAGAGAGAGAGATAGAGAGAGAGAGAGATAGAGAGAGAGAGAAAGAAAGTATTCGGATGGGGTTCAGATATACTGGCTGGAATGCTGGCAATAAAGAAATCTGATGTATATTTCCAAGAGCATTCTGCAGGCTTTCTTAGCTTGGTTTGGATCCTTTGTTAGTCAGCCCTTCAATGCCGATGTTGGTGCGGTTTAACGCGGCAAAAGTGCTTACGTCATACGGTGTTTCTAACTCACTCTGTTGAATAGATTTTGCGGGGGTCAAGTTACGCTGGTTCAGAGAGCTGCAGAAACTGAAACCCGCGACATACTGCTCGGGGAAAGACCTCTCTGCACTGAGCTATACACTCTATTTTAAGGTTGTGTTTGTGTCGTTGGCACTAATAGTTCGTTCATCACAATACTTTGCTGCATCCTGCAACGCTTAGTTTTCAAAGGCACATTCGCGGCGTATGTCACGCCTCTGCGCAATGGTGCAAACCTGACAGCGCCAGTGCCCATGAACATATATATATATATATATATATATATATATATATATATATATATATATATATATATATATATACATAATGGTCAGAAATCGTAGAAAGAAGAAACTTGTTGGAAGTGACATTTAACGGACCGGTTTCGTATCTTAACAGAAACATCAGCAATAAGTCAATAGTAGATAGGATCAAGTTCAAGGAGGCATAATTGCCGAAGGCATACCTAAATATACAACAGTACATAAAACACACGGATTACAGTTGAAATACAAAAACACCACATAAAAGCGGCTGCACTTTTTTAAGTTCTTCCTATTTCAACTACTCTACAACGTTTAAGGAAAAGGCCGAGTTAGTATTGTTTAGAACTGGTTTAATTTCATGTGTATAAAGTGATTATAAAATTCTGAGGTCAAAGTTATATGAGCTTCTGTTTATTATCATGAATTGATTGAGTTTATGATGTTATGAGGTTATGAGGTTATTGAGGAATTTATTGATCAAGGTTATGGGTGTATCACATTCAAAAGAGTGGTCTCTGATTGCCGAAGAATCCGGATCTAATAACATTTTTTAGTTCTTTCTGAAATTCCCTGGTGTTGCCTAACTCTGGAGATCAAACTACGCTGAGTAGATCCAAAGTACGACGCTTGGCAAGAAGCGCAACTGTATTTGTACACTACCCCAAAGAGGCAATCTTTCGGAATCAAATCTTTACACCGAAAAAAATGAAACAATGGTGAAGCTGTTTGTAACACTATCTTTGGGTCCAGAAAGGGGTAAAACTTTGCTAAAATTGAAGTCAATTCCTTTGCATGTTTAATGACTGTTTACCGAAATAGGGGAGGACAAAATATTTCACGAGTTTTGGAACACCTAACTTTTGAGGAGGGTTGGAATACTGTTTGTCAAAGGAAACTCTATGGTCGTATTTACCATGTGAAGAGGGGAAGCCATTACTGGAGAATTTTTGTTTTAGGAAATTAACACGCGCATTGACGGGGGTCTGAGCCACCTTAGCTTGGACGAGGGGGCGGGACCGCGGGTACCCGCTCCCCCCTAAGATCTCGAGAACCACGGTAGGTAGCGAAAAACAGTAAATGGTGTTGGGTAGCCCATCCACTTCTCCATCGAAAATATTTGTACCATTTTTTTGCCAGGCCACATTTGAGGTCACGAGAGGTCAAAACATGCCGTCATAGGGATAACATGTAAATTAAGTTTTTCGGCCATTACATCTGAACAAGTAAAGATAGAGCAAAACGACTTAAACTGTATGAATCCTCTCAGCAAGCCGAATCGAATGATATATAATTTGACCTTGCTAGGTCAAATCAAGGATTTGACCTGACGTGAGGTCAGGTCAGGGTCCAATTATATAAAATGCATATCATTAGAACCGCAAAGCCAAGGCGAGTCTAATGCAGCTAAAATAAACGCTCTATCACCATCCGTTACTGAGTTGTTCAGTAAAAACCATTTTTCCCATGTATTTCCAATGGAGAGGTCATGCCTCGTACCTGACCTTAGGTCATCGATATCAAAAATACCGGAACACGTTTTAGAGAACTCTGTGGGCCCATTATGTGATATGAGTTTCAATCGGATAAGTTCACCCTGCTCCGACTTATGCTATCCTAAACTTTTTTTTAGGTCAGGTCACTTGACCTGTACTGGTGACCTGACCTGAAATGACCTAGCCTCAAAATTGTCATAAAAGTTGTAAAAATGATGAGGGAAAAGGTATGCCAAGTACGGCGGCGCTACGCGCCGCCGTTTTTCTGCTATCCCCGAAAAACCCGAGGGGGCGGGTACCCGCCCCCGTCAATGCGCGTGTTAAGTTTGCTTTCAAAGCTCTTGAAGCTAGAGCTGATCATGAAGGCACGGAAGATGGCAGACTTAATGATGGACTTTTTATCACGGAGGGAATAAAACTAAAGAAACTGGTTCCCAATCCAGGAAAACCCGGCTTTCTAAAGACAGAGTTCACAGAGTTCTCGAGATTCGTACCTTTTCTTTCTATTCGGATATCAAGAAAGGGGATTCACCCATCTTTTTCAACTTTTTTAGTGAACCTCATTTTCGGATGTTGACCATTTAAATAGTCTAAGAATTGATTAGCGTGAGTCTCCATCACAAATATAGCAAACTTATCATCTACATATCTCCGAAAATATTTTGGACGGAATTCTGAGGGACACACTGAAAAAAACAACACCTCAAGCGTAGAATTTCAATTTGCCTGCTACTAAAATTACCCCATTATCAAGAATTTGTTTAGAATTCTTGGTAAATATATTCCGACATCCAGCTTAATATTAGAAGAAAAGGTGTAATATTACACGCATGTGGTAAATTAATCACTATTTCATTTTAGCACAGTGCAGTTCCATTCTTACTGAAAATGCAAAGGTGTAAATGTATCACCTCAGAGTATTTCTATGGAACTCACAAACTGCCCCAAGAATAGTTTCACTCTCCTGTGGTGAAAAAATCCTGCCAATAGATTAAAACAAGTTCTTGAATGATTAAACTACCCTAGATGAAGGTATTTATTCTTCTGATTTTTGTTTGGGTGTGTTTCTATGATGGAGGAAGGTATGTTTTTACGACAGTTTACACGTGGGTGGAATCGCGCCATTTCCTTTCTGCTTCAATTCTGAGCTTGAACTACCCACCGCAATTCCACATTCAGAGGATTGATCACGACTCGTACAGGTAGGAGAGAGTGATGAGAACTGGGACGCAGGAGAAGTGGGACACCCCCCATTTTTGAATCCACGAGTGAGCCAAAAATATAATTTTCAGCTGATTTCCGCACTATACGTGCCGCTGCACATCACTAGGGCGTCAACTTCCTTTTCCGGTGGGTGCTGGAAGCGAGAGGTGAGTGCTCCTTAAAAGTTAATTTTTACGTTTTCTTGAGTGGATGTTCTGTTAAATATGCAACCGAAAAGTTCTTTATTTTGGTGCAATAAAGTTGGTGTCGCATTCTCCATCGATCTGTGCCAGCTTCGAACAACGAAAGGGGTTTTAATTTTGCTGACATCGCAATTCTGAAAAATGGCGGGTTGGGGAGAACTGGGACAAGTTGTCCCGCTTCTCCCCTTGCTGTCCAGCCTTTCCTTGTACTGTACTTGGATTGATTGTACCTACATATTTGTACTTTGATGGAAATATGATTGTATCGTATTTTTAGAGGGGGCGCGGTAGTGGAGTGGTCAGCGTAGCTGTCTGCCACGCAGCCGACCCGGGTTCAAGGCCCGGCGGCTTCCCTGAACAAGGAGCAAGCTGGCTCCCGAGCAACCCTTCCAACAGGGGAAAGAGTTGGCGACGCCATATGACCCTGGCAGTTGGTGCGTCGATAAGCCCCAATAATTATTATTTATCGTATTTTTAGTAAGAGAGATCATGGTCATCAACTTGTTTTTTCTTCTCCCGTGGTCAGGGGCGCAGCCGGGGGGGCACAGGGGGCATGTGCCCCCATCGGTGCCGGATGCCCTTTTGATTGCCAGGTGGTGTACCCCGTTTGGGCCATGCCGCTCGAACTTTAGTGCCCTAGGCCGTTGAACCTAGGTGGAACTAGAGTATATTTAGCGATTTCAACTATTGTTTGACAATTAAGTGCCTCTTTTGGTCAGCTAGGGAATTCTGTCGCCTTTCCAAGCACCCGGGAAGAGTATGGGCACATAATCCGTTTCCAGATAATGCCTCATCGTCGCCAATAATCGTACGAGCGGAGCTCATCTGGTGCCCCCTGGAGCTAATCATGTGCCCTCTGAGCTGATCTGGTGCCCTTGTAGTCAATCTGGTGCCCCCCTGAGAAAATAATTGAGCCTTCTGAACCTATATAATACTCTTTGAGTTAGTCTGATGCCTCCGAGCTTGCCTGGTGCCCTATTAGCTGTTTTAGTGCCCCTTGAGCTGATTGGGGCCCCCTGAGCTTATTTAATGCCTCCCGGAGTTTATCTACGGTCCAGGGATGCAGCCAGGGGGGCACAGGGGGCACGTGCCCCCATCACTGCCGGGGTGCCCTTTTGATGTCCAGGTGGTGTACCCAATTTGGGCCGTGCCGCTCGAAATTTAGAGCCCTACGCCGTTGAAACGAAATGTAACTAGACCACATGTAGCGATTTGTTGGACAATTTAATACCTTTTTCGGTCAGCTATGGCATTCTGTCGCCTTTCCAAGCACCCGGGAAGAGTATGGGCACCTGGTAGGTGTCCACCTAATGCCTCATCGTCGCCAATAATTGTACGGGTGAAGCTAATCTGGTTCCCCTTGAGCTCATCTCGTGGCCTCTCAGCTGGTCTTGGCCCCTTGAGCTGATTACTTGCCCTCTAAGCTGATCTGGTGCCCCTGAGTAAATCGAGTGCCCCACTGAGCAAATAATTGTGCCTCCTGAACCTATATAATGCCCTCTGAGTTAGTCTAATGCCTCCGAGCTTGCTTGATGCCCTAATAGCTAATATAGTGCCCCTGGAGCTGATTCGTGCCCCCCGAGCTTATCTCATGCCTCCCCAAGTTGATCTGCTGTATCCTAAGTCAATATGGGCCTCTTCAGCTGACTAGGTGCTCCCTCAGCTGATTATTAATGTCTCCTTAGATGGTCTGGTGCCCTCTGAGCTGGTTTGGTGGGCCCTGAGCCCATCTTGTGTTCCCTGAGCTGTTATGTTGCTCCCTGAGCTTATTTAGGCCCCTGCCATAGCCTGGGGGCTGGGAGCTGATCTGGGCACCCGAGCGGATCGATCTGATGCCACCTGAGCTGCACTAATGCCCCTGATTCGATCTGATGCCTCCTGAGTCCATCTGATGCCCTCTGAGCTAGTCTGGTGCCCCCTGAGCTAATCTGGTGCCCTTTCAGCTGACCTGGGCCTCCTTACGTGATTTCATGAGCAGCTCTAAAGTCCTGAGCTGAGCTGGGCCCACAGAGGCTGATGAGGGCCCCTGAGATGGTATGGGGCTCCCGAGCTGATTAAGTGCCTCTTGACTTGATCTGGTATTCCCGAGCTGGTCGGGGACCACTGATCTGATTGTTTGTCCCCGAAGCTGATCTGGTGCCCTATGGGGCGATCTGGTGTCCCCTGAGCAGCTCTGGGGCTCCTGAACTGATTGGGCCCCCAGTTGGTTAGGGATCACTGAGCTGATTTGGTGCCCCTGACTTGATCTTGCCCCCTGATCTGACTTGAGGCCCCTGAACTGATCTGGGGCCCCAAGAGCTTATCTGGGGCCCAAGAGCGGATCTGGGTTCTGAGGGTACCCTGAACTGGTCTGGGCGCTGAGCTTGTGAGAGCCCCTAATGTTGGCTTGAGGCCCCCTGAGGTGATCTGGCGCCTTAAGCTGTTCTGAGGCTTCTTGAACTGGTTTAAAGCCCTATGAGCCTATCTGTGGCCCATTGAGCTAGTCTGATGACCTCATCTATGGGGCCAATGAGCTAGTCTAGTCCCTGGGATAGATGGAGAATAAGAACACGATGGAAACTCCCCTTGTAAAACGGAGCTAACGAGGAATGAGGAATCTCTAAAACGGCTTGTGATGCCTATGCACCCCTGGTTATATAAATTACTTATTATACTGGTGGATTCTGGGAAGTGATGATAAAAAGGCATGTGCCCCTCAGTTCAGAGGACAGTCCCCTAAACCAGGATTTCTATTAATTTAAATGAAGAACTAGTTTGCACAATTTTCAGCCCTGTCCCACCACCCATCCACACCAACCCCATTCACCTCTTCTTTACCCTTAACTGGGACCGATCCTTGAGAATGTGGAACTTAATAAGCGCGTTCGAAAGGTATCTCCCAAATTATTCCGGCAGCAAAAATTCTATTCTTCCAAAGACACTATGCCACTCCTCGTCCCACGGCGATTGTGGGAGGCAAGAAACTTTATCCGCGTTCAGCCAGGGCTCACTCGTTACAACAAAACCAATGGGCATAACAAATAAATTTTCGACTCCAATATGCCTTAACTTGCACATGGTAACAGATATCACGTGCTCCGCTGATTTCTCTGATGTTAAGTACTTGCATGAGTTGACTGATTTGCCCTTAAATATATCCAAAACAGTCGTGTTTCGGCTACTTCCATGGCATTTTGATGATTTTTTCGGTTTTAATAGAGTTTTCCTTCTCCGTCAATGACTTATTTGCATTTTTATTGAGCCAAAGATGCCCAAAAAAATGATATAAACAAAGATATAGTAAGTTTTTTAGGTTACGTTAAAAAGTGCCCTTTTTTCCCGGGGTGCCCTTCAAAGTTGGTGTGCCCCCCATACCAAAGCTCTGGCTGCGCCCCTGCCCGTTGTTTATAAATCGAGGTCAGTATACAGATCATAAGTTCAATATGGCGGACTTATCGATGAAAAATACGACATTTCACCAATGCCAGCACCAGGTACGAATCCAAGTGAGGGGTGGGGGCGATAAGGCGATCGCCCTCGCCTTGGGCTCACCTTAAGCAATGAAAAGAAACGCCCCTCGCCACAGCCACTGCCCCCCCCGCAAAGGGGCCCGGCGGCTACGGCTGTACCCCAGCCCCGCAAATTGCCTTCAAAATGCCACTCAAATGTAGCGTACCCGGGTCCCTTGTAGTCCACTTAGAGCCTCTGAGTGTGCGACTGGACCTCTCAGAATTTACCCCTGACCCACTGCCGAAGCCGAGCCCCTATTCTCAGCAATTGCAGAGCATTCCCCCCTGTGTTTTACCCGGGCCCCCGCCCCGCCATTGGCGTCGTCCTAGATGTTCGAGTGGGGGATGGTGATAAAACACTACCTACATCAGTTAGACCCTGCATATTCAATGCTATTTTCGGCCAAAAGAGCTGGCGTCCTTCTCACTTTCTCTCCAAAAGAGGGGGCCCAGTCCTTCCCCAGGTCCCCAGTGGCAACGCCCTGTGGCTATATATATATATATATATATATATATATATATATATATATATATATATATTCTCTTTGAGGCAATGACAGTTAAATTGTATAGCACTCGCGCCCTTAAATATTTTTCTTTGGAGTAATACAATTTAACTGTCATTGCCTCAAAGAGAACATATTGCCGAACTATTCGAATATATATATATATATATATATATATATATATATATATATAGCCACTTAAGGGCTACAGAGCTTCAAGTGTGGGGCAAGATCCACGGTGGGTGGGGGTAGGGCAGGGTAGGTCATAAAGGGTTTATGGCCACTAGGATTAGGCTTTTTCGATGATATTACAAGCCAAAGGTGGGGAGCCGGTCTCCTCATCTCCGACAGCAGCGGAGAGGGGTGGCGGGGTTAGCCCTATAGACCCACAGGGTAACTGTATCCGGACCAGGGGCTCCGATTTCGGGGAAAACCGGCTTCCTGTGGGCTCCAAGACCTGCCAGGAGCCACCAGATCCCATTGCGAGGAAACAAATCTCGTTTCTTAAGGCAAAGGTATGAAAACTACATTTCAAGGGGGCGCCATCGACCTTTCAGGGGGATTCGTGATCCCCCTCAAAAAAGTGTGCTGCGCCTCAAAGAAGTGATCTTCGGTGATGGGTGGTGATTGTCTGGTGTTAATGAATGATACAACAGGAAACGTTGCGAGGAGCAAAACCAGCGAATCCTATGGCATGGCGAAAGTTGTAAGCCTAAGCCATGTCTGTGCAAAGACAAACGGAATTATTGTAGTGATTGATAGTCAATTTCAATATGGTTCAAGATTAAAATGCTAATTAGAGGTACTTAGATGATTGGAAGTGATTATAAGTACAAGTGATTTAAACTCTCCGTTGGAGTGTATGTTCATCAAAGTGTATATTAATCATTGTTATCAGAGTAAACTAATTTTAAGTGCCTAATGAGAATAAACTGGGTTATTTTTAATCCTTGTTTCTTTTCAGCAGCAATGGAATATTGAACGCGGGTTCATTCTGCACCTTGCAAATATTTTTCTACGCCGGAAATTTCACATTTTAATCCATTTTTACTCCCCCAATTCTAGTTTACACTGTTCCGATTTGTCTGATAATCCATTTACTCCAGTGGTGTAGGAATATTCCCTCAAAACATGCATTTTTGCATTACACCGGTGTAAAATAGGTTGTGGAATAATGCCGGAAAGAGGAGTGGATTTTGGCACCGTAGAAAGAATCCTGAAACTGGTGTACTTTTTGTTAGTTGATATTTTCACGACCCACGGGTTGGGGTTTTATTATTCCTGTTTCATGTCATTTTGCGTTGATATCGGGTGTAAAATATTCGCCGAAAGAAGAGTGGATTTTGGCACCGTAGATAAAATCCGCTTTCTGACGTACTTTTTTCAGTGCAGTTTTCAAGCCAACGTGTTTCATGATGACACAAGAATACATTTGCAAAGGACGGACCTAGGGGTAGTCCCATCCCTACACCATCCTTTTGCTTGAATAGTTGTACGTTGAAGAGAAAATAAGAGTTCTTGACAGCCATTTCTAAGATTGAGCGGAAGAGTTTTTTGGGTATACCGGACACTCGAGAGCAGTTTTTGAACAAAGAATGAACAATTATATCTATAGTTTCTATATATATATATATATATATATATATATATATATATATATATATATATATCTTTTTGGCAATGGCGATTAGAATTGATAGATGAGTCACATTTTGAGAGCTTCTTTTGATCTTTTTTTCTATTTTTCATATTAGGACTCTTATATCACGTGGTATTTTGTAAAGCAATGATCCAAAATTCATGCAATTCTGACTAATTTCAACTGTATTCGAACAATTATTTTCAAGGGCTGCACGTCGCTGTTAACAGTTCAAATATTTATATTTGAAAATTAGATGTGATTAGAATGAGCTAAAAAAAAACTGGGACACTTCCATGGGGCAATGGCAAAAGTTAAATGTCACAATGGAATCCTCCAAAAAAATTTTTAAACAATCATTTACTAAATAGGTACAAGTCATTTTAAATCGGACATTTCATACAAGATACTATGTTTTACTCACCTATACGTGACGCATTTTAAGCAGGTTAACAACACAATTAACACTGACGATGCATAAATGCAATACAAATCACAGTATACATTTCTTGCAATATCAACTACAATCCGGTACAATGAATTTACCCCCCCCCACAATGTGAGTGCTTGATGCGTGTTAATCTGCATGTTTAGTGATTGCTTATGTTCGTGTATGTGGAGTGCCTCGAGAACTGCTGGTTTGCGTGTGTCGTCTGTGGATGTGATAATGCATGTGTTCTGGACTAGTATTTTGCGTGTTAGCTCAGTGTTGTGTTCATCGTGCATATGTTGTTTGATTGCTCCGTGTTGTAGATGCATAGTGAGCCGTCGAGACAGAGTCGTTGTTGTGACGCCAATGTAGTAATCCGCTTGAGGTCTGCAACCCTCAAGTGGGCATGTGAATTTATATACTACATTAGTGCACTTTAACGGCTCCGCCTCGACTGGCTTGTTGAACATGACTAGGTAGCGTGTCTTGTGTAGTAGATGTGGTGTGTCGTGTAGTAGTCGTGTAGTAGACGTTCGCCTTATAAATTTTTAGATGTTTAGAAATGTAAATGTTTAGAAGGCGAACGTATAGAACTCCACATCTACTACACGACAAAAAAGGCACGCAACCTAGTCATGTCCAACAAGCCAGTCGAGGCGGAGCCGTTGAAGTGCACCAATGTAGTACATAAATTCACATGCCCACTTGAGGGTTGCAGACCTCAAGCAGATTACTACATTGGCGTCACAACAACGACTCTGTCTCGACGGCTCACTATGCATCTACAACACGGAGCAATCAAATAACACATGCATGATGAACACCACACTGAGCTAACACGCAAAATACTAGTCCAGAACACATGCATTATCACATCCACAGATGACACACGCAAACTAGCAGTTCTCGAGGCACTCCACATCCACGAACATAAGCCCTCACTAAACATGCAGATTAACACGCATTAAGCACTCACATTGTGGGGGGGTAAATTGATTGTACCGCATTGAAACTAGTTTTTGTTAAATTAATTGTACCGCATACAGTTGAAAGTAGTCGGAATTGCATGAATTTTGGATCATTGATTTACGAAACACCACCTGCTATAAGACTCCTAATACGAAAAATAGAAAAACATCAAAAGAAGCTCTCAAAATGTGACTGATCTATCAATTTCAATCGTCATTGCCTAAAATAATATATATATATATATATATATATATATATATATATATATATATATATATATATATATCCTCAAGTGATATAGCCCTTAACGCTAAAACGAACCTTTTTCCGTTCGTAAAATAATCACAAATCCATGACCAGATCTTGGATTTTCTGCGCAAAAAAATAAGTTGGGCACTAATGGGTTAGCAATTTGCGTGAACACGTTCATATTTTTATGTACACAGTTTTCAACATAATAACGTTCACTGTTATTGGTTCCTTAGCATTTTCCTCTTCCCATCTGGCAATATTTCTTTGGATCCAGGTCACGGCATGCATATCTGATCCAGTACCTCACACCACAGGTCATAGGCGGATCCAGGATTGCCGATCGGGGGGCACCTTCCGGGGGGGGCGCCATCCGGACCGGGGGAGCCATCCGGACCAGGGGGCGCCACTTATGACCGGCAAAAGCTATCAGGTGGGCGCCAAATCCTATCGGTGGGCGCCGACTTTCGCATCCTGGGGGGTGGGAAGCGACATTTTAGGGGGGCGCCATCGACCTTTCAGGGGGCGCCGAGGGTCGATCGGGGGGCACGTGCCCCCTGCCCCCTCGATCTGCCTATGCCACAGGTGTCGCGACCGGTCTATTCCTATGGGGGGCAGAATCAAAGACCTCCCATCCCAGGTCCTGAGGGGGCTTCCTGGATTGTGGGGCCTCTATTTTGTCATTAGGGGCTTTCTATGTAGGGCTTCCCATGTTGACCGTTTAGGGGCCTCCTTTATAAATAAAGGCGCCTCTACGTAGATTATTTACCGGGCCTCCTTTATAAAGGGGTCTCCTGGATAGGCCGTTTAGTGGACTTTCTTTATAAGTAAAGGGGCCACCTCTGTGGGCCGTTTAGGGGCCTCCTTTTCAGTAAAGGGGTCTCCGACGGTCCTGTCTAGAAATGGGAAGAAATACTTCGTAACAGTTTGTATTTCCTTGCCCTAAATTGCGTTTGTGTGTATTTTTGCTAGAGGAAAAAGTGAAAACACTTTGGACCGAGCATCAGCAGGATCGTCTTTCTGGGGCGAGAACTGGTAAAGTGGTTTCGGCCATCACTAGCTTTCAGCCATCGCTTTGCACAAGATAGCATGCCTTAGCCGTAATAAAGTCAGGGATAGGAGAGCGCACTTGAGTTTACACAGCGCATAAACTGAAGATAAAGGTAATACCGAGCCAATTGGAACACGACATAAATCGGGGCAAGTGTTTATTACACGGCCTCATGCCAGGCGCGCGAGGTCATCCACGGGCTTTAGCGACATGAGCTCAAGTCAAACAAGAAACAGTTCAAAAGTCCACACTGCACGCAGCCTCCCATCATGTGAGGTCATTCAAACGCATCCAAACCATCAAACCCGCATTTTACAACTCCATTAATACAGCGGAGGCAACAAATTAGGAAAGGCACCGCTGCTATGATTTACAGACGCTGTCGCCAACTAATCGCTTTGGATGTTCACCAGTGAAGGTGTTGAAGGGCACACGACGTCTTCATGGGATTTGAACTGGGCTTCCAGACGAGTAGAGCGTGACGAAGTACCCTGACTTTATTTTTCTTTCAGCACTCGTCCTGTACAGATCTGTAGCGTTTCACAGGCGTACTTCTTTTTTAGTGAGCGGATATCTATTTCTGAACTTCAGGCTTCCGAGAGGCATGGTGGCTGACAGCGGATGCGGTAGATTCTGCGGCGGAGAAATTTGGGCCCAATGGGGAGGACAAGAGCTTTAAAATTCACTGTTTCTTCGCACAGTCAGCTCTGGGACAAATGAAACATCAATCCTGCGGTTGTTTATACGCTGATCACATAGGTATCAGTTTAGTCATAAATGGGTCATAAATGGGCCACATTCCCGTCACAGTAGTTTTTTTTGCTTTTAAAAGAGTGCTTATCAATTCAGGGATTACATGGCAGTAGAGTCTATCACATCTGTGATCGTGGTGACAAGACTGCGTCTAAGGCCCAGACTACAACGCGCGCCGCTTCGCTCTTCCAGTATTCAATTATTGTATTCTAATCACCTCGTTGTTTCACCTTTAAGTATTGTAGTACAAAGTTTTCGTTCGTCCTGCCAAAGCCGCACTGATTTTGCTAATCGTTCGTGGTTAATTTCATACATTATAAATCGATCCCTTAAGCAAAAATATGAAATTCTGTGAAAAACACTGAAAGTAATGAAAAGCCTAGGAAAAATTAACACGTTTTCACGATTCATTTTCCTTTTCGCTATTCACCGACGATACTGTGAGGCATTTCCCAGTTTTAGGGCTTATTCCAGACGATTCTCCGCCTTCCTGATACCGCAGCTATTTTTCTATGAGCAGTGTGGCCGGCCCCATGCAATTCCACGGATCCATATTTCAATCAGTTATAAAATAGTCGTAAACGGATAATATAAAGGGGTACAGAGCAGCATTTTCTTAGACAATGACAGAACTGTGTACAGAAAATGAATAGGTTTAATTTGTGATAAATCTCCCGCTCCAATTTTCCTCCAATAACAGCTGGTTTTTACAAGCTGAAGAAATAAGTACAACAAATTAGCGGAGCAGCTCCCTTAAAAACCTAGTCATTCAACGCACAATCGAGTTATCTATGTGGTGGACATACAAAATATCGATATGTTCAGCAATAAATTGGAAGAAAAATATTATTCAAGGCCGTCTGACAAGCAAATAAATAACAAAAACATGCACTTTTGAATCACCCGGTTAGCGATCAACTGTTAACAAAGCTAGCACCAATGTCTATCGCGAACAAAGCACCACTCGCAAGCCTGGTCATTTTGGTGGCTGATAACTGCTTTCACAAAATTCCATACACTTCCACATCGTCCATTTATAAACAGAACTAAAATCACGTACAAAAGGAAGCGCAACGGAATACCACTCAGGGAGCGCGAGGCGAGAATGCACTATTGTCTATGTCCAGGCAGCTTCAAGCCAACTCTTCAGACATGTCAGAGCGCACCAGGTGTGCTCGAAACTCTAAAGCTCGCGCACATATTTTTATTCTTTTTTGCTTAGAGTTGTCTTTATCAATCAACAGATTCCGACTAGATTTATTCAAACACGAAGCCTTTGATGCTGACCAACATATCCTCCAATCCAGGATACACGCCACAGGAGATCGAGCTTCACTACTGACGCAACTATCCACAGGACCAGACACGAACTTTGGCAAAATATCGTGCGGAAACTAAAATACTCTTCCAGGCTTCCCATCACTGACGCGATTTCCGACGTGAGCACTGATGAGCACCTGTGGCAAATCGAAGTCAGAGAGTCCTTCGGCTGGCGAAGCAAAGCGTGCAGTCTAGAACGTCACATGTAAAACTGAAGGGGGTTAATCTGAATTGGGTTGATAGATTTAAATATTTGGGACATGTGATTGAAAATGATTTGAGCTGTAGTGCTGACATGAGACGGATAAAACGTTCAGTTTATTACAGTGTTAACATGCTGAAGGCTACTGTAGGGTACGCTGATCGACATATCTTAGTAAGACTATTTCAAACGTACTGTTCAAACTTTTATGGTTGTGAGCTTTGGGCGACAAGGAGTGGTAGAGCTCTTCGGGAGTTAAGTTTAGCGTATCATTCTAGCATTAAGAGGCTTGTTAAGGTTCCCAAATGTTCAAGAAATCATCCGTTGTGCCATGAATTAAAACTTCTGACTTGCCAAATGCACATTGAATACAGACAACTCTTATTTATTAGAAGACTTCAATTCAGCAACAATAATATCATCCGGAGCCTACAAAATAGTGATGTTGTTCGCACTGGACTGCTTCACATCAACCACCTAAAGATAAGAGAAAAATATGGAATATTAGGCATGGATTTGAGCAGGACATCAAAGCAACACATTTATAATGTATTTTGGTCTTACCTCCAGCGCATGACTGAAAATGTTATTTAAGCTTAAGCTTCAGCTTGGTCTCATGATTAGTCAACGTTATCTATGTGACATGTGACCATAAGTGTATATTTATGAAGAATGCGTGAATGTTGTGTGTACTGCGTGTTTCTCTATTATGCGCTGCACCTGTATATGTACCCAAGTGGTATGAAATAAATGGCATTATTATTATTATTATTATTATTATTATGTTACGATAGCGGTGAAAACTGCGGCCAAGTTAGAAAAAATATTCAGGAAACTCTGGACAGCCAGAACCTGCTTGAACTTGCTACTTTGGATTCCTAATAGGACTTGGATGAGAAAACATTCCACATCCACAATCCGAGACTTTCTTCCGAAACGTGCGCTCACTTCTCGTTTCTCAAAGAAGTATCCCAACCTTTTTCGAGTCATTTGGGGGGGGATGCCATGTCATCTGGGACACTTCCTTCACTTCAGACATACAGCTGCCGCCCGGCTCCGTCACGCGGAGCTCGGTGAGACGCCGCCCCGATGGAGGTGACACCACAGGGCCGGAGCAGGGACAGCACATCGGCCAGCAGCGGCCGACACCGTCACGACGTCTCGTCGGCAGCGACAGGCACAGCGGCCTCGAACGCCCGACGCAGGCCGGCGGCGTCCAAGTAGCGTCCTGTGGAGAAGTGCCCAGCGTGATAGCGCACTGCTCCGAGATATCGGGAGATTTATCGATTAATGCAGTATGCTCAATGGTACACATGCCTAAGAGCCGGTCACCTGAAAGAGCACATGTATAAGGTTCAAGTTACCCGTGAAACCAGGAACTGGCAAGAAGCAAATTATATATCTTCCATGCTGTTTTGAACACTTTCCCGTTTACTAGCCCATACAAATGTTGAGGGAAAAACAGTTTCAATCAGCGGTCCGGATCGCACATCCAGCTATGCTCCAGCGCAGGCGACCGGTGACCCCGGACGTGACCTGCCCCGTGTCGACCCCTGTGACCTGCGCTCTCAGCGCGCTCCGTTCCAGCCCAGTTCACGCGCAAGGCCCGCCGACGCCAGTGCCGTTCTTTTGCCGGAGCACCCTTCCAGAGGCCGGGTAAAAACGGCGCGTCGGCGGATGGCGGCGTCTCTGAGGCGAGCGGCTGAGCGGCGTGGCCCCCAGCGGCGCGGCACGCGGGGCCGGCACAATGGTGTGGCTGGCTGCTGCCGGCGAGGTACTGGTGCGGAAGGTACCGCCCGCCGCGTGCCGCTGCCGCCTCGCCGGCCGGCGCGGCGCACACGTGCAGGCGCCGGCCGGCGGCCGTGTTTATCAGGTAGCCGAGCGGCGCTTCAGAGCGCTTTATGACTGTATTGGTTACAGGCACGCCGAGGGCCGGTGTATTGCTGTATTAGGCAGCCGAGCGGTACTCACAGCGGGGGCGCGGCGCCGCCTTTGAAATGCATCGGCTCACGGCGAGGTGGCGCTACAAAGCTAGTCATACAACGGCGACTGCCTAATGGATGCTTAATTTAGCGTGGTCGTTCAAGCTGACAACAACATGATCATCTCAGAAAAAGCACAGAAATCACACACTCAACGGAATCCCAAGCAGGGCATGGTATAAGCGATGAACAGTAGGGGGGATCGAGCGAGGCCCCGCCACTGGAATGCCAGCCAGAGAGAAAGCTATACCGTGCAAGTTTACGCAAATTAGATAAAACCATCCGGGGAAGTTGAACTGCCATGTTTTCTATCGGAGGGTTTGTCACACTGGGCTGGAACGAATCTATGGACATGGAATTTGAAGAAATAGTCCTCAAGTACACCAGCATTTACGGATAACAGTTGTTGGCAGAATGATGCATATGCTGCGTCAACACGAGTCCCTGGACCGAATATGAGCCACGACCCTGCCAAGAGTGCCCTTTACAATCGGCTAGATATCCAGACACACCTAGATTATGGAAATCGACGGCTGGACACTCTGGCTATTGTCACCTGATATAGGTGAACAAGAGGTACGATGTGGTGCCAGTTCAAGTTCTGTGAGATAACACTTTCACGGAATAAAACACACGGAATAGTTACATATTAGCGGATACATATTTTGGCGCGATTACACAGAATTCAGCACAGCACAGCATAGTAAAATGTTTTAAAATATAGTATTTTTTATAATATAGAAATATAAAGGTTCGCAACAATTTCATCGATTAAAACGCAGTTGCCAAGTCTAGAGGTGACTATGGGACCAAACTATACAAAAGAACATACAAACAGATGGAACTGAGGGGGAGCTATCACATTACAATCAAAATGGTTGCCAATCAACCATCGTCTCATTTCGTCCACTCCGTCAAATGACATATGCAGGGAGCTGCGTGACATTACTCGTGTGTTTCTCCAACAAGCATGCACTGGAAAACTGCCAAGCGGGAGGGCAGAGTCCATCTTGCCCTCGTGCACAAAAACATATCAAGTTCTCTCCCATTACCAAATCGATTATTTTGAACCACACAAGATGATGATACGCAGGTGGCAGTGTATTCTAGGTCGAAGCTGCACGCAAAAAAGGACGGTATACCAAATCATTTCAAGCCGGTCTCGGGGCGTCTTGCCAGTCTCATCATAGATGCCTATTGCCATATGACAGCTCGGGAAAGACAGAGTATGAAATGAAACATTGAAATGTCAAAACATTGCATTTGAACCACAAACAAACAGAATATGCAACACAAGGTAAATACGCCAAAGGGGGAAGATGAACTGGAATCCCAAACAACTCAGCAATTCAATGACAAATTAGTGAGTCAAAATGTTGACTTTGAGTCATTATGGAGTGGAATGTGCAGTACAAACCAACAGGTGACCACCAGTTCATTTATGCAGTCCATACTAAAATAATAATTCCCTCGCTTACTACAGTATTATTTCCTCCGTGAAACATTGGCCAACCGTTTCAACAAGCCTCGGTGCAAAGTCAAAGAGTATGACTTGAAACAAACTTGAAGGACTTGAAACACGCACGGTGATTAATTTCGATCATTTTGATTGAAGTAAATGTATCTTGATACATTTCCTAATGTTTATTTACAATGTCTGTAACGTGGACCACTTAATTCGCTAGTTTTACGAGTATGCATACCATTGTCCGCGAGCACCCACTCATTTCAGTTCAGTCGAACGGAACATGTTGAAAACCCATTCAGCTTCAAACCAGAAGGCCACTGCGCGCTAATGCATGTTGGTGTGTGGGTTGGCGCCATGTGAAAGTCAGTACTCTCCAATGTGTTGCCCTTATGCTTATGCGTTGTTACCGGAGGAAAGTGGCGGCTTTAGAGAAGCACCGAGCAGTGAAGGGGTGAGGTTGATTTAGTGCGCAGGTGCGGCAGCAAGGCGTGCCCGGCCGGCCAGTAGTGCACCAGAGCCGCTCCCTCACGCCGGCGAAACAGCACCGCTCCCTGACATCTAGGGAAAGTTCGCGCAAAGGCACGCACCTGACTTTCTAAAGGCTTTCACTTCTCTCCTTTATGTCATACGGCTAAAATTTGTATTTAGTTGTTTAGCCTGGACAACTGTCTATGTACGGTCCTTGTTTCAGCTTGATGTCTCTAAAAGGAACTCGTTACGAGCCCAAGAAAAATAAGCATTCACGTGCGTACTGTACTGGTAGTGGTAGAGTGCGCAGAAGAGGAGGCTCTGTTTTAGGTGCATAGGCTATATTGTGAAAAGTTGTTTGTCGCCAAACCAGGCGACTGTAGGATTTTATATGGGCCTAAATATACAGGGATAATTTTGGAAAGTTTTGTTTTCTAAATTTGAAATACGAGCTCTGTCCCGTGCAAAAAAATCATATTTCTTAAGCAAGCAGACCATTCCACAATGGTCTACTGCGTACTCTTGCCAAACATTTCCTCTTAGGAATAAATCCTCAAAAACAATTTTGACAATAATTTAACGTGGTTCCCAGTCCTAGCTCATGTTTCTTACTGATGACAGACCGTAATTAAATACTATTGATAATAGGAACAAGGTCTACAATATCCCCTGGTTAGGAAATATTACACCACGGGCGCCAAAAAAAACGTATTTTGCTCAGCACTCCGGCAGGAAGAACATAAACAAGCTCAATCTGTAGCAACCAAGGCACTTACCTAGCTTTTTATAACAAGGCCTTCACCATCTCAGTGGTTGCTAAGTAACCAAAACAGCTGCTGCGTACTCTTGTTTCCTACTCCTCCCATGCCTCACCCTGGTAAGCTTCAAAAACTGAAGTTTCCTAGAAAGTGAGCCGAGGGGCGTTGGTGTGCCCGCTGGGGCGGGGCCCGGTGACCTGGGCGCGCCTCTGCTGACCGCGTCGGAGCCGGTCGATCCGTCCGGCGGCTCCAGCCCTCAGCGAGTATCGGACGCCGGGGCTGGCAACTCTCACCGGCGACACCGGCCTCACGACAGCTCCACCACTATCGCAGGCGTCCCACGAATCCAGGACGGCAACTTACACAGCCGCCACACCCCCGTCCTAACACCTCTGCCGCCGCAGCAACTTACACAGCCGCTACACCCCGTCCTAACACCTCTCCCGCCGCAGCAACTTACACAGCCGCCACACCCCCGTCCTGTGCTAACACCTCCCCCGCCGCAGCAACTTACACAGCCGCCACACCCCCGTCCTAACACCTCCCCCCGCCGCAGCAACTTACACAGCCGCCACACCCCCGTCCTAACACCTCTCCCGCCGCAGCAACTTACACAGCCGCCACACCCCCGTCCTGTGCTAACGCCTCCCCCGCCGCAGCAACTTACACAGCCGCCACACCCCCGTCCTAACACCTCTGCCGCCGCAGCAACTTACACAGCCGCTACACCCCGTCCTAACACCTCTCCCGCCGCAGCAACTTACACAGCCGCCACACCCCCGTCCTAACACCTCCCCCGCCGCAGCAACTTACACAGCCGCTACACCCCCGTCCTAACACCTCCCCGCCGCAGCAACTTACACAGCCGCCACACCCCCCGTCCTGTGCTAACACCTCTGCCGCCACTCAGCTGAGGGGGTGAGTGTCGGGGTACAGCCCAGCAGGTCTGGTACCCGATGACACAAGGGTTATCCTGCTACAGACACCACCACTAGTGATGAAAGTATAGGCACCAGGTTTACCAAAAGCGGTCTGCTTCCCTAAACGCGTCTTCCCTGAGTGCTCACCTATGCAAATGAGCCGGGCCACGCGACGCTCGGAGGGCGCCCAGACGCTGCTGTACTCGGTGTCGCAGATCTCGCCTACCGCCTGCAGGATCAGGCGCCGCTCCTGCCCGGCCACGCTCACCACCCCCTGGGGGACGGGGGACACGCTCACCACATACTGAGGGACGGGGGACACCCTCACCACACCCCTGAGGGATGGGGGACACGCTCCCCACACCCTGAGGGACGGGGGTCACGCTCACCACACCCTTAGGAAAGGGGGACACACTCACCACACCCTGGCAGACGGGGGAAACATTCACCAAACCTTGAGGGACGGGGGACACACTCACCACACCCTGGCAGACGGGGGAAACATTCACCAAACCTTGAGGGACGGGGGACACACTCACCACACCCTGGCAGACGGGGGAAACGTTCACCAAACCTTGAGGGACGGGGGACACACTCACCACACCCTGGCAGACGGGGGGAAACGCTCACCAAACCTTGAGGGACGGGGGACACACTCACCACACCCTGGCAGACGGGGGAAACGTTCACCAAACCTTGAGGGACGGGGGACACGCTCACCACACCCTGGCAGACGGGGGAAACGCTCACCAAACCTTGAGGGACGGGGGACACGCTCACCACACCCTGAGGGACGGAGGAAACGCTCAACACACCCTGAGGGACGGGGGACACGCTCACCACACCCCGCGGGGACGGCAGACACGCTCACCACACCCTGAGGGCCGGATGACACGCTCACCACACCCTGGGGGACGGCAGATACGCTCACCACACTCTGAGGGACGGGGGACACGCTCACCACACCCTTAGGGAGGGTGGACACGCTCACCACCCCCTGAGGGACGGCAGACACGCTCACCACACCCTGGGGGACGGGGGACACGCTCACCACACCCTGGGGGACGGGGGACACGCTCACCAAACCTTGAGGGACGGGGGACACGCTCACCACACCCTGAGGGACGGGGGGCACGCTCACCACACCCTGAGGGACGGGGACACCCTCACCACACCCTGGGGCACGAAGGACACGCTCACCACACACTGGGAGACGGGGAAACGCTCACCACACCTTGTGGAGTCATGGAGTGGGCGAAGATGGACTGAAAAAATTGGACATGTGCTACCACCAATCAGCGGAACGAAGAAAGAGATTAAAGTAAAAATTCACCACCCAGATGGCAGGTCCGACAAATCACTGAGAAAGCAAGAGGGGCTCCGGTCCAAAGTGGCTGTCATACCGAGTGGCGATCGGCGATCCTTAAAGCAGCGCGACTTTCGAGGGTCGGCAGGAAGAAGGGTCCCTACTCTTCTTCAGAGGGGTCTGAAGCCATGAGTATGATAGAATTACAGCAATTAAAATAAATCATTTTCCCAATGCATTATAAAAGTAGATCGAAACAGCTGAAGCACAAAGAAATCGCATACCTAATACCAAGCCTGAACGCTATGTATCAATTTCGAGAAGCACCAATTCAGTAGGTAAACGTCTGCCAGAATGAGATGTCAGAAATAAACGCAGTATTAAAGCACATTTGTTTTCCCCAACCCCTACATTAAACGCATCACAAGTAGAAAAAGAAAGCTGATACGTCACGTAATAAAACTACCACCTCCTTCCTAAAAAAATACTTGTGTGTGTAGATCCGGTATTTCTCACACAGCTGCCTATCTATGACCACGGGCCATAAGCAGAGGCGCCTCCAGGGACCTAGGTGGGAGGGGAGAAACCATCCCCAAAGACCCCTTCCATATTCCTCGTGTGCGATGAACAAGCTGTTGAAAATATTCCATGAACAAACATCGAAAATCCTTGGGCGTTGACGGCATTGAATATCAGTCTCCTAAACGCCCGCGGGTGATATACTTTATCGGTGGAAACGACGGCAACACTACAAAGCCTACCCACGGCAGTGCTTGCTAGAATAATCATATAAAAGCAATCACAAACCATGAGCGGCGCTGGCAGCTATTGCTTTAATCCGGCCTTTGTGCAGCAAAGGCGACGCTTGAGCTGAGAGCCAGTGTGAATGCGGCATTTGGAGCGCGGGACACGAGTGGCGGCCATTGAGCCGGGCTGGCATTCAGCTGTGATGGTGCCGGCTCCCAGCCACTCGGGGGCGCGGTCGGCACTGATCACAGATCCGATCGTCAGCCCCCGCCGGCTCCCCGCTCCTCGCGCAAGTGTACACGGCACACAAAAAACGGACGGCTCGAGCCGCCGCGACAGCCTTTCACCTCAGAGAACACTATTATGACAAGAGTTTTATGGCGAGCTGCGGCGGCTCGGCCGCGAGCTGGCGGGGCCCGAGCTGCCTGCCACCATCGCCACTCATCCACTCCTGGCTATCCACATAATACCACCTTTTATATTCATGAGGTAAACAGCGGCCTTTGTCGGCCGGCCCGACTCGCGGTCTTTGATTAAGTACGTGTGAATGGCGGTGATCGGAGCAGATCTCTCCACGGAGCCGGCCCCGACCTGGCGCCCTCTGCTGGGTCCGGCCGGATTACCCGCCAGCTGGCTGCTGGTTTACAGTAGCCGTGTCGGCACACCGGCGCTACAGGGGCTCGCCGCTCAGGGCTGGGCAGGCTCGCAACGCGCCGCTGTTTAAAGGGAAACCGTCTCGGCACGGTCACCGGCGACACGGTCTAGCACGGCGACAGGGGTAAAGGCACCGCTGGAGGCAGCGCCGTATCGCGACGGGCAGGAATATTCGACGGGGCGGGTACGGCGAGTGCTGCTCCGGCTTATCATAATTAGGTTTAGACTATGGCGCATATCAGCCATTTCACCGATTTCTCATCAATCACAGATTGTCCACGCATACATTTGCGCGTCCTACTCTGTGCATGTCCAAAGGCGTGCCTGCCCGAGTACGCACAAAAACATACTTTGCTCACTTAGACTATACTTGGGAAAATATATCGACAATAGCAGGCTCCTGGTCCAGTAGAGCCGCACGAAGGGGGACAGCGGCATTGGAAAACGGTACCTTCGCCGGTGAGAGCCCCCCCGGACTACCGTCTGCCCCAGGTAGGGGGCAATAAAACGGGATATCTAAAAATTTGACTTTTTGTATGCTCCCGAACGCTTTTTAATGTAGTTTGACGTGCACAAAAATGTGTCATTTATTTTGACCTATGGAACTGTTTTGACTCCCTTTTAGCAGGGGTCCAAAGTTTGTAATTGTTACCGAAAACGGACTTTTTCTTTGCTTCACCTTTCGATGGATACGGGCACAAAGTCTGCGTAAATTCCCGAAAATATTGTAACTATTCGTTACAAAGTAATGTATCTAGTACCTTTAGGCTCAACTCTGAGGAAAATAGAACATACGTTTCTCAGCTACAGTTGGGGAGACAACCTCCAGATCTTGTCAACTTAAGACAACAGTGTGCCAGCCGCAATGACGCCAGTTTGACTCCGGGGTGGATCTTATAGTTGGGGGAAACATGGTGGTAAGCCCCTTTTAAGTGCCCCAGTTCATTTCGGGTACCGACAGGGAGGAGGGGGATTTCCAGTGGGAGGGGTGACAGCCATAACAGAGCGCTGTTTCTGGAGTATAATAAAAAATCTCACTTCACCAATCTCAGCACATTAACTGTGAGGAGTAAGTACACAAGAAGGGGGTATATGCATACATCGACTGCACTCACCGTCAGTACGACAATATTCATGCCAGCCTAAATTTGTGAAGAAGGAATTGTGGCGAAATACCCGGTGTACGTAAAATTGGATATTGCGGCATTGGACGGCGAAGAATACTTTCAAATGTATTGATTTCATGATTCTAAAAGCAAAACAGGGTGCATCACCATGAGACGGGCAGCTCGCTGTGCCCACCAGCCGCGTGGTGTTCTGGGCGCCGCGGCGCCGGCCTTACCTTCATACGCAGCATCTCAGTGGGCTTTCCCCGGGAGTCGGGCACGCTCTTCTCCCAGAGGATGCCGTGTACGAAGCCCTCGAAGTCGGCCTGCCGCACACTGCCCTCGCGCTCCAACGTGACTGTACCCAGACTCTGCGGCAGCACACACAGCACTAGAGCACACCTGCCGGGTCTCAACTCACTCTGCGGCGGCACACATCGCACTAGAACACCTCTGCCGGGTCTCAGCTCACTCTGCGGCGGCACACATCGCACCAGAGCACATCTGCCGGGTTTCAACTCACTCTCTTCCTGGCAATGAGGGCCAGGCGCTGCAAGCTGATAGCTTCAGCCAGAAAACGTTACAACAACGGGTGAAAATATACACTGAGAAAACTGTGGCAGCTGGAGCAATCTGACATACCCCAAACAGGTAAAACAACAGGGTCGCTGGCGTCACATTCCCCGAAATCATCAACAAAATAAATGTATAAATACAACACATCGTGCAAAATGGTCAATAAAATGCACGAGAATCTACAAAAATATATTGGCGCATTTCATTTGTGCTCTAAAAAGGGTCGCACGGTCGAAAGAGTGATAGCAAGATGTGCTACGACTCGAAAATGTTGTAATGATCGGAAGACTCGCAAAAATATCACACCTCGCCTTCACGGCCGCAGGAACGGAACATTAGGCTGCAGTTTCCTTGTCCCTAGCTCAAGAGGGACGTGATGAGGCAGGCCAGAACGCACCGCTGAACTAAGTCGATAACTTCATGCTGGATTCTCTTTGCACTGTTTCGACACGGTTTTTTACGTTCCAACACTGACCAGACATTACAAGAGAATGCTAATATACGTTCGGACACCTGCTCTTTCACACTCTGGAACCAGTCTAAAGAGAACATTCACACAACACAGTTCATACAACACAATCCACACAGCACAATTCACACAACGCAGCACAATTCACACAACACAACACAGTCCACACAACGCAATTCACACAACACAACGCAGTCCACACAACACAATTCACACAACGCAACACAGTCTACACAACACAGTTCACACGACACAGTCCACAGGAGCAGACCCCGTGGCAGTCTGTTGCCTCACCTCGTCAATGTGGGAGCCCCCGGGAACGCTGAACTGCTTCTCAACGCTGAAACAAAACAAACAAATCATCTTATACACGACGGAGAGCGAAAATTTTTTCCAATGCCCTTCTATCGTGGCTTTCGAGAGAAGGGTACGGGGGATGGGTCCTCTCATTTGTTCCAGAAAATGTTTATTCCCTTCACACTAGCTACGGCACAAACCCAGAAGGCCACTTCTCGCTACTTTTGATTGGATTGGCTCTATTATATAAAATCTCCATACGCAAGAAAGTCTCAGGCAAGACGAAAGTGTCTCGGTGACGACAGTTCCCACTTTAAAATGTTTTCAATCTGAAGCAGACAGGTTAATTTGTATTCCAAGCGAAATGTTTCACTGTTCGGGGCTTTGCGAAACACTCAGCGCAGCCAATACAACCGCCCGGTTGAATAGAAGCGCACTAGGCTGGGTTGTTTTGGCCGCCTCGCTGGCGAACTACCGGTCGTCTGGCCGTGTTTCCGCTGACATGTCTGTTTTGGCTCCCAGCTACCGAGCACGCACTCGGCAATACTTTTGTCAATGATTTGCGGACAAACTAACTGTCATAGGGGAAACTCAGACAACCTGTTTTGCAAAATATTATTTTAAAAACATAAGGGTGCTGGCCCTGTCAGCCTACGAAAGCTAAGGAGAAAACACCCGCGTGGTACGTCGACTCCCGGCCGCGGGAGTAACAGTTCGCCAGCAATCAGACGGGAACTGCCGCGGTGTGTACAGACGGGAACTGCCGCGGGGTGTACAGACGGGAACCGTCGCGGTGTGTACAGACGGGAACTGCCGCGGTGTGTACAGACGGGAACTGCCGCGGCGTGTACAGACGGGAACTGCCGCGGCGTGTACAGACGGGAACTGCCGCGGTGTGTACAGACGGGAACTGCCGCGGTGTGTACAGACGGGAACCGTCGCGGTGTGTACAGACGGGAACTGCCGCGGTGTGTACAGACGGGAACTGCCGCGGCGTGTACAGACGGGAACTGCCACGGTGTGTACAGACGGGAACTGCCGCGGTGTATACAGACTCCCCTGCACTGGGCCGTGCCGCAGCCGTTCCCATACCGTTCAAACTAGTCCATTTACAAATAATTATTATATCTTTAACGATCAAATTGAACGAATTAGTTCGTGTGCCATACTTCAATCATTGTGCGAGGCAATTAAAAACATTCTTAACACGCGCATTGATGGGGGCCTGAGCCATCTTCGCTCTGACGGGGGTATTCGCCCCCCCAAGATTTCGAGAACCACGCTAGATAGCGAAAAACGGTAAACGGCGTTGGGTAGCTTATCCACTTCTCCATCGAAAATGTTTGTACCATTTTTTTGTCAAGTTACATTTAAGGTCACTAGAGATCAAAACATGCTCCCATAGGGATAACATGTAAATGAAAGTTTTCGGTCATTACATCTGAACAAGTAAAAATAGAGCAAAACAATTTGGACCACTGGAATTCCCGCAGCAAGCCGACTCGAATGATGTATAAAATGACATTGCTAGGTCAAATTAGGTCAAATATGTCATGTAACCTGACTTGGTCAGGTCAAGGTTATATTAGGTCAAAATAAATATCATTAGAACCGCAAAGACAAGGCCAATCTAATGAAGCAAAAATAAACACTCCATCGCCATCAATTCCCAAGTTATTTAGTTAAAACCACTTTTCCCATGTGTTTCCAATAGAGGTCATGGCTCGTACCTGGCCTTAGGTCAACGATATAAAAAATACCGCAACATATTTTACAGAACACTATGGGCCCATTCTGTGCTGTGAGTTTAAATCAGAGAAGTTCACCCTGTTCCGACTTATTCTATCTTAAACTTTGAGGTCAGGTTACTTGACCTGTACTAGTGACTTGACCTGAGATGACCTAACCTTAAAATTTTGACAAAAGTTGTAAAAATGATCAAAGAAAATGTATGCTAAGTACGGCGGCGCGTAGCACCGCCGTTTTTATGCTATCCCCAAAAACCGAGGGGGCGGGTACCCCCCGCTCCGTCAATGCGCGTGTTAAGGAGCTGGAAGCCCTCCCGACCGTAATCTCACAGGCGCCTACAAACAAAATCTTCGTTGGTCACCGTTGGTTAAAACAAATCAGCCCTCCCTTGAATTTCTGGCTACATCCCTGAATGAAACAATGAGTAAAGTAAGTTTTACGGTACACAGCTTAACACCATGCTGGAAACATCGACGACTATAGTATCATCGTCTCGGAAATCTGAACAGGGGTATTAGAAAAAATCCTGAGACGCCAACAGACTCTGATTTGACCCCTCAGCTATTCCCAGATCCAGGCAAGCACAATCATACGTCCACCTCTCAGCAGACGACCCCCGCGCCACCGGTGGTGCAGCGCGTTATTTGTATTTCCCTCCGGCGGGATGGGCAGCGCCCAGTCACGTCAGGCCGTAACCACAGTTCATTATGCGGCCGGCGGACACATCCCGCCAGCGCGCGGCGACGCCGGCCAATACGGACCACCCCTGTTGGCGGACGCCCCAACAATCAGCCCGGCAAACACAGCAGCAATAGGCGGTGAAGGCAGCGCCACCATTACCGCCGGCGCGCCACAATGGCCGCTGACAGGTGTCGCGCGCATCGTTTATATCGCGTATGATAATTTTATAGAGCGGGCTATTGAGGGAGGTTTATGAGGGCGATATGGCAGTTGGGCGGATTGAGGTAGCAGGCGTGACGCACATTAGCCGCTCCGTATTAAACGTCGCTGTGTGCGGACTCTCTCCCCCGCGCTCATCAGCCCATCGGGCCGCACACAATGCCGCCGACGTGACCCCCGCGCCACTCCCGCCCCTACCCGACCGAGAAGCGCGCGCTTCTAACATCGCTCTGTTTGGGCTCCAAGACTAGGAGGCTAAACATGACATAGTCTCTAGCAGCGCTATAGCTGGGGGGCGTTGGACGGTACCTCCTCCCCCTCCCCCTCTTGGTCCGTGATTTCCTTACACGGCCTTGTTTGTCCAAGTTGCCAGGTTTAGCTGCGACGCCATGCCTCGCCCCCTTGGCGAGTTCCCAGGCTGCGGGATTGGCCATCAACACCACAAAGCATCACCTGCATCAACCGATACGTCTTCAAAATATGAAAATCCTGTTCCATACGGCAATCGGGCTCCCGCCGTCCACTCAGTGTAGGGAAACACAGTCAGAGACTGATCAATGTCACAGGTGTGAAAAACGATGCCATAATGTCATAGGGGGAGGAAGCAAACATAAATTACTCCTTACGGTCGACACTTAGGAAAGGGTAAATTTCCAAGCATCATCCATACATGGAGCCTACTGGAACTTACCATTGGAAATCCACCTCGTCGTAAGCATGCAGATCCAGTATGTAATTCAAGTCCACCCTGCAACAAAAATAATCACTTAATTCACTTTCATACTTAACATAATTGCACTTTCATGATAAAACAGCTGACATTTTCAGCTAGGGACAGCTAGGGGCATGATTATGAGCTGACAATATGTTTACTTGCCTGCCTCCTCGAATCCCGAATGCGAAATGGAACAAATAGACTGGGATTCTATATTCAAGCACAGCCCTTTATCAGAACCAGCATAATACGACAGGCAAAATCACAAATTCTTAGTCATAGTGTAGCAAAAACTCGAATTGTTTACTACACTATGACCGAGAATTTGTGATTTTACCTACTGTATCATCATGATTCTGATGAAGGACTGTGCCCGAATATACAATCCCACTGTATTAGATCAATTTGGCATCCAGGCTTGGAGGAGGCAGGCCAGTAAACATCCTGCCAACTTAAAATCACCTCATGCATCGAACCCCGCTTTTCTTCCAATTCTAACTCACGCAACAGCACAGAGCGCGACCTCAGACCGGCAGCTGCTGTATGACACAATAGTTCACAGATCTGCATACAGCAATCACATCTACACGGAAGCGCGCAGAGTTTTTACACGCCAGCCTGCGCAGAATGCACACCTATGGCTTTTTACGTGCTCCGCGCGACGCTCCGGTTGCGACAGCACACCTGTACAGCTTAAAACACGGCATACTCGGCATCACCCGCCAAAGTCATGCCCTCAATTTCGAAACGTGGCTGACTTATTTTGCATATCGGCGGCTATACTGGAGCTGCGTGACTGCAATGACAGCATCGCAGGCCGCGCACTTGGTCTGGCGGTTGGCAACGGACGGCGATGCGCGGACGAGGCAGGCCGAGCCGGAGAAAGGCCTGCCGACGGCGGTGTGCCCATGGTGACGATGCGATGCGGTGGTTATATAACTGGGTAGACCCCGTGCGCCGCCAGTGCCAGTGAAACATCCGAGCCAACCCCTCCAGCAAGGTGGAGTATCCCTCTTCACGTGCGTAGCATAACGTCCACGCAGCTATTCAACCAGGGGTGTCGAGCTGTGGTTTTCTCAAGGGCAGGGAGGCTACAAGTATACCAAAGGTTGAAACTAAGGCTCTGTCTCACCCCCTTCTTGCGACTGATAAATAAGTTGCATGTCATTACAGGGTTGTTGTTCCTATGAAGCCCCGGTAGCTCCGAACATGTTTCCGGCAGGGATGTTCCACCGATGGCCGATAGGTGACCAACATGCTTGATGTGCTCCGAAAGTCAAACAAGTAACCATGGACGCCCGGAAAACGGTCATTGGCCCAGAGCGTTTCCAGTGCCTGCCTTGTATCGGTGTTGAGTGGGGCGCTCACTTCTATTGTACAGATGTTGACCCAGTTGCTGCCCGGCCGGGTGAGCTGGCGTTCAGACGTGTGACCACAGCCTGTCCCCAGATGCTGCGGCTGACACTGCTCCTGGTTCTGGCCACGCTGCGGTCTCGAGCCAGCTTCCAGCCCTCGCCCTACGCGCCGGGCGGCTACTCGGACGCAGCGGCCGGCATCTCCAGACCGTCGACGGGCGCGGGTCCCCACCTGGGACCTAACCCGGCCTCTGACTACCACTACTCCGGCACGGAGGCGCCGCCAGTCGACGACTACGTGGACGATGATGCACTCACTGCCCCCAGTTACGTCGCCTCCGAGACTTCATCTGGAGGCACTGGCCAGAATCTGCAGCCACCCTATGCTTCTGGCCACTCCGGTCCCGAATCACTCCCGGAAACTAGCTTCTCCGGTCCAGAGACACCCTCAGCCTATCCTCCACTGGAGCCCCCCGCGCTATCCGGCAGCCTGAGCGCACCATCCGGTCCTTTTGATCCAGAGTTGGAGCTACCTTCCAGCTCCGGATTCGCCGGCCTGGAGCCCTCCTACAGCGGGTTGTCGGGGCCGGTCGATGACGCGGCCCTGACCCCCGGCTCGGCCCTGGCCGGCGGCTTCGGCCCCCTGGTGTGCCGCGTTCACACTCTGTACGAGCTGACCTGGACCGGTCTGACGCTGCCCGTCACCGTCTACAGCACGCGCACCCAACCGCTGCCCACCACGCTGTACCGCTACGTGACGGAGTCGGTGCCGCTGCTGGTGACGCAGGTGGTGCTGCAGACCACCGAGCGGCAGGTCCCACCCGGCCAAATCCGGGAGACGCGCGTCAGCTACACCACCGAGACGGTACTGACGCCGAGGGTGAAGCTGCTGACGTCCACGCTGGTGGTCACCGACGACCGGCACGTGACGGTGACGGAGACGGACCACCTCACGCGCACGCTGGTGCGCACCTATCCGCTGCCGGTGGTCGACACCGTGGTCAGCGCGCTGCCCGAGGTCAGTCGGGTCGGGTGGTGACTTCAGTGTGCGCGCTCTCCAGGTCAGTCACGTTGGGCGGCGTCTTCAGTGAACACTACAGGCCACACTACCGTCCCGAGACAGCTGTCCCAAGTGTCTGCAGTACACGGACCACAGAAACTCCGAACATTAACCCACCGACTGGCGGCCTACGGTGCACCCGCACAGCGCAGACACCTGCACCCCCGCAGCAGCGGTGCCATGCGTCTGACGACAAGGACGAGACCGTGCCCCGTCCTGTGCGTCTAACGACACTGACGAGACTGTGTCACCGTCCCGTGCGTCTGACGAGACTGAGCCCCCGTCCCGTGTGTCTAACGACACTGACGAGACTGTGTCCCCGTCCTGTGTGTCTAACGACACTGACAAGACTGTGCCCCCGTCCCGTGTGTCTAACGACACTGACGAAACCGTGTCCCCGTCCTGTGCGTCTAACGACACTGACGAGACCGTGTCCCCGTCCTGTGCGTCTAACGACACTGACGAGACTGCTCCGTCCTGTGTGTCTAACGACACTGACAAGACTGTGTCCCGTCCCGTGCGTCTAACGACACTGACACTGTGTCCCCGTCCCGTGCGTCTAACGACACTGACGAGACCGTGTCCCGTCCTGTGTGTCTAACGACACTGACACTGTGCCCCCGTCCCGTGCGTCTAACGACACTGACGAGACCGTGTCCCGTCCTGTGTGTCTAACGACACTGACGAGACTGTGCCCCGTCCTGTGTGTCTAACGACACTGACGAGACTGTGCCCCCGTCCTGTGCGTCTAACGACACTGACGAGACTGTGCCCCCGTCCCGTGCGTCTAACGACACTGACGAGACTGTGACCCCGTCCTGTGTGTCTAACGACACTGATGAGACCGTGCCCCCGTCCTGTGTGTCTGACGACACTGACGAGACCGTGCCCCCGCCCTGTGTGTCTAACGACAGTGACGAGACTGTGCCCCCGCCCTGTGTGTCTAACGACACTGACGAGACTGTGCCCCGCCCTGTGTGTCTAACGACAGTGACGAGACTGTGCCCCGTCCTGTGTGTCTAACGACACTGACGAGACTGTGCCCCCGCCCCGTGTGTCTAACGACACTGACACTGTGCCCCCGTCCTGTGCGTCTAACGACACTGACGAGATCGTGCCCCGTCCCGCCAGGTGACCACCTCGCTGGTGACAGAGTTCCAGACCCGGCTGACCACGTACCTGGCCACGGTGCCCCACGACGTGGTCATCACCAGCACGCTGGCCGTGCCGCTGGTGCAGCTTCTGACGCACACCGTCACCAACACCCAGCGCACCACGCTCAGCGTCACGCGCACCGTCAAGCAGCGTCACACCGTCACCGCGTGTCCGCCGCCGGCCTACTCGGAGCTGTACTACTGACCGGCTCACCTCCGGCCTCACCAGGGCACGCCCGACGCCGAAACTGCCCGGAGCAGCCAGCTGCCACACATTGTGTCGCGGGACTGAACGCACTTAGTCAACAGATCTGACTTGGTAGTTAGGTATCTCAACTCACCCTGCGCGTCCTGCATTGCGTACGGTGCAATCAAGTACCCAATTTTACCTCGGAGGGGGCGGACTAGGAGACACTCTCGACCATCGCAAACACTTTTTCAGATCCGTGTTTCCGCAATCCACGGAATTGGCACCACCGAAACGAAAATGTAGCCAACACACACGTAGATACTTTATCTTTTATTTATTAGTTATTTATATATCACCATCCTGGTATCGTCCCCCCAATAGGTTCACTTGTACAATTCCGATGAACACTGGCTGAGCACGTACGCAATGTGATATAGCACGTTGGCAGAGAACTGCGATGGTGCACATTTTTAAACGCAGTGTGTCTTGGTATTTATGTGGAGCACATAAAGAGTTTTCGTGTCACCGATACATCTGGCTGAGATATCTGTTCGAGAACCCAATGGAGAATGTCCGGGTGATTGATATCAGACACCGCCCCGACACGCAGCTGGTGAAGCTAATCTGACGGCCCCGATATCCTCCACACTCGGACCCACTTCATCCGTCTATATAGATGGAGTGGGTTTGAAGAATATATCATTTGGGTTTCATACAAATTATTTATTACATACATAATTTGGGCTCCTAAAATATTTACATGCAGTGCGATGGTCTTTGAGGCAGAGTATTGCCCATTTTTCCCATTTATTCCATCATATTCCATTTGACGTATCAAGCAATTGTGTACAATACGACATGCGGTGTGTATTGGTACTTCTATGGAACAATTATGAAGGGAAGTTTTCACGGCACCAACTACATCTGATAAATAAGTATTGCACCACCGCACCGTTGGTTAGGCTTTCACGCCTGTGCCAGATGCTCAGCAAAACTCGCGACGAAACAAATACCCTGACTGGAGAATAGGTATTTAATGCGATGCGACCTCCACCGCGCCACCTCTGTCACTGGGGGTCTGACCGACCTACCACAGAGGAAGTAGCCCGCACCGGGAGGTCTCTGTTGCCGAGGTAGGGATGGCACCGGGTGGTCTCTGTTGCCGAGGTAGGAATGGCACAGGGTGTTCTCTGTGACCTGAGGTAGGAATGGCACTGGGTGGTCTCTGTGACCGGGGTCAGACTTACCTACACCGTGACAGGCGTCACACTGACCTACACCGTGACAGGGGTCAGACTGACCTACACCGTGACAGGGGTCAGACTGACCTACACCGTGACAGGGGTCAGACTGACCTACACCGTAACAGGGGTCAGACTGACCTACACCGTGACAGGGGTCAGACTGACCTACACCGTAACAGGGGTCAGACTAACCTACACCGTGACAGGGGTCAGACTGACCTACACCGTGACAGGGGTCAGACTGACCTACACCGTGAGAGGGGTCAGACTGACCTACACCGTGACAGGCGTCAGACTGACCTGCACCGGGAGGTCTCGATGAGTCGGCAGGCGGCGTTGATGCGGCGCAGCTTCTGCCGCACCGCGTCCAGCTGCTGCGTCGTCACCAGGTCCGTCTTGTTCAGGATCAGCAGGTCGGCCAGGGCCACCTGCCTGAGCACCGGAGCGGCGGCTGAAGCCAAGATGGGGGGTACAGACAGAGGACACGCCCGACAGTGGACCGGGTGGGGCAGGTAACGGCAGCGGACGCAACTGTGGGGGAACCAAGGGGAGGGGCACGGACTCACGGGCGACTGAGCCTGGTGGTGACGGCGCACACGGCACACACGCCGAACGATAAGGTCAGCGCGGGGAGCACGCACAACATACACACCTGGCGGGCGAAGCCAGTGAGTATACATACTACATACACACAAGATGGGCGGAGATAGTGAGAACTCTCACAACATACACACCACGCGGGCAAAGCCAGTGAGAACTCTCACAACATACACACCACGCGGGCGAAGTCAGTGAGAACTCCCACAACATACACACCAGGAGGGCGGAGCCAGTGAGAACTCTCACAACATACACACCACGCGGGCGAAGTCAGTGAGAACTCTCACAACATACACACCAGGCGGACAAAGCCAGTGCAGCGGGCAGAGCCAGCGCAACGAGAGCAGATATCGGAAACAATGATAATTTTGACAAGACGAGACAAGGCCAAACGTTCACTGTCGCCATAGCAACTGAGAAAGGAAGTAAGAACAAGCTCATCTGTCGCTTAATAATCGCATAGTACCGATGAAATTATCAACATACACAGTGGAGGTGGTCCCAAGTGCCCCACTCTCTCCCTCTTCCATCTATGTTTCCGAGGTGGGCGGAGAATACTTCGCAGCCGAAAAACGCTAATTGGCTACATTTGAGAGAATTCATGAGCGCGTCAATTGGCGAACAATTAAAAAAATCGGTCAAAATTGTTTTGACTTATAGGCTTTCAAAGTCAGACTTACATTGAGAACTTCGCCATCGCACGATCGCACCAATTAGCTTACACTGTAGACCGATTGTTGACGTAATAACGTCACATAATCCGGATTATATGTGGAGGTTACCCAACATGCAAGTCAAGGTCAAAGGTCACAGGTCAGGGTCATGGACCCCAGTGTTTAAGTCAGATGGCATTATTTAGTATGACGTGTGTTGTGCCCCTATAACTTCATAGTAAAGGCTTCTCAATGTCAAAATCAAGGTCAAATGTCTTTTTTTAGGGTCAAACCCTCAGTTCCCGCACAAAGGCTGCTGTAGTGCCGGTTATATTGTACATTATTGGGAATATGTTACATTGTTACGTCATAGGTCAGTGACCTTGAATGACCTTGACCTCAAGCTTTCAGAGAACATTGTGAGGGGGCCTTCCATATATGGCCTTGGTGCGCTCTCAGTGTATTCCGTTTTTCGCATAATAACAGCATTTCCCAATAGGTCTCCAGCATCTCGTTTAACCCTGAAGATATTGACCCAGGTCAATAAAAGTTAGCTATAATTTAGATCACCATCGCCTCCACGAACTGGCCAAACGGGCGTTTTTCTAGCCCTCTTGGTTCTTTAGGTCTGGGGAGGGCACCTTAGAACTCCTGTTCTCAGCGTTGACGCCAGACTTCTCTTCACTGCCCGTATTAGGGATGAAAAACAAATTCGCTCCGATTTCATCATAAATCTTCACAATTCTGACAGCTCCACAAAATTGTTCCCTTTAAAAATTTTGAGAGGCAAATTGATTACTGACAAAGACACGGAAGTTTAAAATTGTCATAAGCTTTCGCGTTGGAAAAAGAGAAGAAATATTGGAGCCGCAGAAAACGGGTTGCTTGAGGAAAAGAAAGAAGGGTTTTCAGCTCAGCGTGAGAAGTTTGAAAATGGAAAAAAACTATTTTATTTCTCCGAGGCACAAGGTGACAAAAATGGTTTCACTCACCATAAAAAACGAAAGACTAAAGTTTGGCCCCATCTTTATTTTACATTGTTTCGCCCATCCTCTAGATACGACCGTGGGGTTGACAAGTCTCATGCATTACGTGGTTTCCGCAAAAGAAAAAGGAAATAACAAGCCTACCCCTCCGCAATAATAAAACCATGATTTTCTAACGACGGTTGCTGACAACATCTCCCTGCAGCGTATATGATTGGCCGAAAGCAGCCGCCATAAACCGCTGACAAATCACATCAGAGCGGCGTATTAATCTGGCAATTTGCCAAAACGGATCAGACGCGCGCGGCCGGGCACAACGAAATCAGCGCCGCCGGGCGGGGCTAATCCGCTGCTGGCGGTGCTCGGCCGTCAACAGAGGACGAAATCAAATCAGCCGCCGAGGGCCGGGCCAGACGCAGAGCTACCGACCACGCATCGGAACAAACCAGAAATCACCAGATCTGGGGCTGGAACAATGATTCTCGGACAAAACTGGGCAGTCGATATATAAAAAAACAGCTTGCGGGTCGTACCAACAGTGACGTTGCACACCTTTATACTAGTCAATGTGTACCCACCTGATGCTTACCTGTAGCTCACCCTCCCCATCCCATCCAGAGCCTATGACAGTCAGGGTGTACCCACCTGATGCTTACCTGGCGGGTGTCTGTTGCTCGCCCTCCCCACCCCATCCAGAGCCTATATGACAGTTGGGGTGTACCCACCTGATGCTTACCTGGCGGGTGTCTGTTGCTCGCCCTCCCCACCCCATCCAGAGCCTATATGACAGTTGGGGTGTACCCACCTGATGCTTACCTGGCGGGTGTCTGTTGCTCGCCCTCCCCACCCCATCCAGAGCCTATATGACAGTGTGTACCCACCTGATGCTTACCTGGCGGGAGTCTGTTGCTCGCCCTCCCCACCCCATCCAGAGCCTATATGACAGGGTGTACCCACCTGATGCTTACCTGGCGGGAGTCTGTTGCTCGCCCTCCCCACCCCATCCAGAGCCTATATGACAGTGTGTACCCACCTGATGCTTACCTGGCGGGAGTCTGTTGCTCGCCCTCCCCACCCCATCCAGAGCCTATATGTCAGTCAGGGTGTACCCACCTGATGCTTACCTGGCGGGAGTCTGTTGCTCGCCCTCCCCACCCCATCCAGAGCCTATATGACAGTGTGTACCCACCTGATGCTTACCTGGCGGGAGTCTGTAGCTCGCCCTCCCCACCCCATCCAGAGCCTATATGACAGTCAGGGTGTACC
Organism: Lepas anatifera; assembly: GCA_034440635.1. NCBI lineage: Eukaryota > Metazoa > Arthropoda > Thecostraca > Lepadidae > Lepas > Lepas anatifera. Next base: position 482,056 of record JAOTON010002077.1, on the reverse strand, counting down.
CACCTGATGCTTACCTGGCGGGAGTCTGTTGCTCGCCCTCCCCGCCGTCAGCACCGTCCAGAGCCTGCAGCAATTGTCATCAGTCATGGACGACGTCAGCATCGGCTCACGTCACTTCAGACATAGCTTAAGAAACAGCACAGCGACACAGAGCTCCAACTGTAGTGTTGCTGCCAATGAGTCTTTAACTACTCACAATGGGATTAAAAATCAAAGCTGCTCGCAAACGGAAATCAGAATGAGAGTGGAGCCACAAGGATTAGTGTGACATAGCTGGGTAGTTCAATAAATCAACATAGTGGGTATGTGCGTAATAACCATCGCAAGGAGAAAAATTGTCAAAGATAGTCAGTTCAAAATCAGAGGTTTTCTCAATTCTCTTCTACAGCGGGGACATATACCGTTGAAGCATGAACCGCTGAAGACAAGTCCGGAAAACATTTCAACCCCGTTTGATCATACTGGAACAACTAAATACCTCGCGGAGAGCGTTTTAATTTTCAGGTAGTAAAAACCCCGTGTAAGTGCCGGGTACCGTCGTAAACTATAACAGTGAGTGTTGATGGTCCCCATCCCCGGCCGTCGTATATTGCTCTCAGCCGACATTGCAGCTGCAGGATAAACACATCACGCAGAGATGAACGGTCGCGCCTATTTGATTTGGCAACAGGGGAGAACAGTGAAGTGCAGGGCGCCCCGTCACGGCACTATGTGACGGGTGCTGAGTCACGCTGTGACTACAGTCGCGGCGCCAGCCGGGGGCAGCACGGCACGGTGTCTCAGCAGGGCGGCTGCTCCGAACTCTCGTCCATCCAGATAGGCCACTTTGTTTCCAATTTCACATCCGTGTTCCTCCCCCCTGCACTGGGCAACACGAGACAAGTACCACGCCTCTATTTGTGGTGCGATATGGGCGAACGGGTAGCGTGTCAATATCTGCGGTTTTGGACTGAGAAACGTGCTACAAAAACTTTTCCATCCATTGAATATTGTTTGGAGCTTGATATTTCGCACAGGTTTTCGCGCATGGTGACTGTCTGTGTTGGTTCATGTTTCACATTATTAGCTTACCCTCATTAAAGGGAGTGGACCACTTTGTGAAAATCCTTAAAAAAAACATTTTAAGAACAGGAGAGGTCTGAAAACCAGGAAGCAGCATTTCCCCACTTCCATACGCTAAAAACAGAAATATCTCTTTTCTATATGTGACGTCATAAAAAACACCATTGATAATCAGTGAAATTCCAAACTTTGATCATAGACTCGCCATAAAGCTCCAATCAGAGCATTTCCGCACGGCGAAAATAGCATGCAGTATAAGAAGAAGTACTGGTGCAGGAACCGAACGCCAGATGCCACTACGGCCGACAAGTTGGTTCAGTGGTGGAAAGATTATGCATATGTCTGATGTAAGGAAACAATTTCAGAGCTGGATTTTAACAAAAACATTTGAAACTCGTTTGGGCAAGTATGGGGGAGAGAGGATATGATGTGTATTGCGGTTATTGGACTAATTTTGGCCCAATAACGCTCTGAACTGGACAACTTTTTGCCAAGTTCCCGGTCGACAGGCAGTTGCATGCTGGTTCACTCGCTAGCATGGTATTTTCACGGAGTGGGCGAGACCTAGAGCTAACGACTAATCAGATTACTGCAGCCATATGGAAGGTATTCCTTCGGGGTTTGAAATAAGCCAATTTGGGTGAAATTAAATATGCAAATAAAGGTTTCTCAACACGCTCCACAAAATTGCTATCTCAGTTCAAAGCCCACTATAAAAGTGGGACATTCCCTTTAAATGAAGCACAGTTAAACATTACAGAAAATGTCTGAAGGCCAGAAACTTAGCAGGCAACTGAAAACACGGCGCAAGAACCTGTACAGTGACCAAAAGGCGGATCCAGGGGAAGGGCAAAACACTTTATCGTAATTATAACCAGGTCGACCCCCTCCCTAACGGTTAGTCGCGCTAAGTCAATGGATGGAGCAGCGCCGCGCCGGCGGTTTTCAGGTACTTCCTTTGTTCTAGCAGTTTGTAATTTCCGCTGATAGCCACTACTCTTGTGAGCTATTCGAAAATCAAAATAAAATTTTCAAATGAGCAAGTTTCTGTGGCCATGTGTGGGAGTAAAAAAAACCAATATGGGCCTAAGTTCTTATTTCATTAAAAATTATTGCAAAAGCATACTTTTGGAGCTGATACAGCTACATTTGGTACTGCACACTTCCTTCACAAAGAGTGCCTAAATTCCGACAAATGCCCACTCTGCGAGTCAATTTTCGTGAAATGTCCCAGCAGATGCTCCTAAACAACAAGAAGAAGGAAGGTCGGTGCGCGGGCTCACCTTCATTATGTTTTTGGCATCTGCGACGGTCACGATACCTGCAAATGAGTGGTTCGGGTTAGCGTCAGGTTACGAGTGGTTCGGGTTAGCGTCAGGCTATGAGTGGTTCGGGTTAGCGTCAGGCTATGAGTGGTTCGGGTTAGCGTCAGGCTATGAGTGGTTCGGGTTAGCGTCAGGCTATGAGTGGTTCGGGTTAGCGTCAGGCTATGAGTGGTTCGGGTTAGCGTCAGGCTATGAGTGGTTCGGGTTAGCGTCAGGCTATGAGTGGTTCGGGTTAGCGTCAGGCTATGAGTGGTTCGGGTTAGCGTCAGGCTATGAGTGGTTCGGGTTAGCGTCAGGCTATGAGTGGTTCGCGTTAGCGTCAGGCTCTGAGTGATTCGGGTTAGCGTCAGACTATGAGTGGCTCGGGTTAGCGTCAGGTGCGGCTGAAGTGACTGATAAACTGTGGTCCATAAATTACGTAACGTAGGGGGAGGGGCGTGGGGAGATCTGTCACAACGTTATCTAACTTTACATGTGGGCGTCAAAAGGCGTTACATCGGGGGGACTAGATCACAGAAATATACGTTAGTTAATTTGTGGGCAGCCCCAGCGACCGGTCTCGGGTCCACACGTCGACTCCCGATGTACCGCGCCGCTAAAACGCTTCAAACACTCCTGCTCAATGTCATCACGATAAAATTCCCTTACACTGTGGAAGCAAAGCCAACATCGAAACGCATCAAGTCCATAATCAAGGCAAATAAAGCAATAACTATGTATTGCAAAACAAGACTACAAAAAAGGAAGATGGAAAGCGAATTTCTTTGCGGATAGGGTAAAAGTGGTAGAGTACCTGCCTCTTGAGGCACACGTCGCAGTTTCGAAACATCGCAAGTTCTCTGAATAAGAACCTGATCCCCAAAACCCTTGCAAAAGGATGGAGTTGACTACGCCGTATAACCTGGGCAGACGGTGCGTCGTTAAACCCATACCTACCTACAATTATCACTTTCATATGTCCTACGCCAACAACATACGCAAATCTAGCCTAAGATAACGAATCCATGAGCAAAGTCGAAGTTTGCCCAGGAATAATAGTAGAAAATCTTAACCCTCGTCATAGTAGCGGCAGAACCACAAACTAAAAAGAGCGTGTAAAAATACGAGATGAGAAACTGACTAAAGAGTGAGATAAAAAACAAACTTACCGTCCAGGTAAACGTCACTGCCCAGCTCCTTGTCTAGCCAGAAAATGGAGGCCACAGGACCTGCAACGCACACAGCTACTTGTATTAACCATCGACACAAACAAATTACAGCCCAACACAAAGCTGCATACATTTTTTTAACCGCAATTGTGAAGAAGAAAGAGCAAGCATCAAGAAACAACCAAATTCTAGCATGACAATGAAAAGCATTATGAATATTTACCACAACAGAAGAAATGCAGAAAACAGGTTAACTCGCCAACTGGGTTCAGCACCACCTTGACCATGTTACCACTCTGACTGTTTCAGCTGTGGGAGCCTGGCTCCCGTACACACCAGGATCGGCGAGACCTGTGGTCTCCAGCAGGATGTAGTCAAAGCGACCTCGCTTCTGCATCAGCAGCTCGATTGCCTTCACCCCATTGTCCCTGCCAGAAGACAAACTGGGTAAGTGATCCCAATGCAGTGATTATGCCCAAATAATCATAAAACCATGGCAAAGCTCTGATTGAATGAAAACACAGGGTTTCTCAATGAACATGAGAATGGTTTGTTTGTTGAAATATTTGTTCTCAAGATCCAATCTCCAAAAAAAGCAAATTGCAGCCGTGCCAAAACATAGATGCACAGCTCAAATTCATAACAGAGACACCATGCTTATTTAACCAGTCTGGTGGCCAGCACTTAACTACAGATATTGTGTTCTTCATCTATATGTCATTGACCAATGAGATACCAACGACTCCATTCTTCATTCAATTTTGTGCGATTACTAATGCCAGGTTCACCCATAGAAAACAATTCACAGCACAAAACTGCAGCTTCAACAGCAGATTTCACCTTACTTGACAGAGCAGCAGAGACATCCATTCCTCAGTTCAAGCCACTCCTCATACTGTTGGCCTTGTTCACCTATTGAAAGACTTTTTTCCATGGCACTTCCTGAAAAAAATCATTCAATTAAAAATTCATCACTGAAAGGCTTCTGGGTCAAGTTAATAAAAAGGAAAAAATAAATAGATAAAAGTATATAGACAGTAAGATTATATTTTAATGTGATTTAATACTTATCATTTTGTCATTTTGAAACATAAGAACAGATTGTCATGAAAAAGGACAAAACTGAATATGAAAACACAAAAATTGAAAACAAAAGAAGGATGCAGCAACCAAAAACGCAATGCAGGTAACCGTACATTAACCATACACAAAACCAATCTTGCTACATGCTACATGCTCCAACAGTGGCGCAACAAAGTTCATGGGAGGATAAGTCAGAAAAAATGAGGTTGATCCAACATGAACAACCAATCAAAGCAAAAACATGAAGGCATCAAATGCATACGGGTCATACCATGCCAACTCAAGCAGTAAAAGCGAGATTTTACACAGAACCCCCCTCAGATCTCTATGAAATGAGGGGTATAGGGGTTCTTCATAGTCTAAAATCCAAGTATGTGGTCGAAATAATATGAAGGTAGACGCCGCCCCGGTAGCTCAGTTGGTAGAGCGTTGGGCTCCGGCCCGCTGCTCAGAAGCATGCAGTGGCAATGCATGTCCAGGCTTGGGATCGATTCCCCTGAGACGCTCCGGCGCTCCATATTTTATCCGACGTACAGGTTGGTTGGCAACTGACTGGTGAGAGGGTGACCTGAGCGGGGCGGCCGTGCCTGTGCTTTGTGGGACGTTAAACTTTGGCTTCTAAATTAACCCTTCATTGTGGGAGTTGCTTGTTCGGGTGGTGGGGTCGGGGTCTCCGTGACAAGTCCTCTGATGACTTCAGTGAGACTCCGACTCCACCAGTCGTACTCGGAACAACTTGGACAAAATTAAAAAAAATAGACCACCAGGTTTTAGTTTCGTTGCAACAGTGACGTCACAGTGTGACGTCACTCCGTGATTGGTAAAATTCAAAGCTTTGTACCTCAAAAAGTTGCAGATATTTGAAATCGATTAACGTCGTTAGAGGGAGGATTCTTCGGGGATACCAATGATTGCCACAAATAATTTCTGAAAATTTGGAAAATGCATAGAAAAATTGCAATAAAAATATAAATTTTACAATTTCAAACAGCGAGGACTTTGATTTCCCTGAAATTTAAGTGATTAAGAAAATGTTCAGGGGCAGCCATTGCCCCTTGCCCCCCCTCTGCGTCCGCCAGTGTACGTGCTACGTGGTCATTATTGTAGCTTCCGACACAACCTTAGGTCCCGGCAATATCACGTCAGGTCACCAGTCCAGGCCGAGTGACCGCCAAAAAATGTTTTTAGCTGCCGCGGTGAGAAAAGACTTACTCTATCAATCTGACATTCGTCTCAGAAAGTAAGGCCACCGAGTACAACAATGTGTCGTAACGGGATTCCTGATATAGATGACCTGAGTTGGTCCATGGTCCTAAGCTCTCGATTGGAAATTTATTGGGAGAAATCATTTAGATTTTCTAACTTCCCTCACAATGATAATAGAACGCTTATTTTGACGTCATCGTGTTTGGGTTGCCTATGCCTCTGCAGTATGAACTGTTTGCATTATCACCTATAATAATGTTGGCCTGACATAAGAACTCAAAGACCGTTTCGTGTTTTAATTTCACTAGATGATAAGATACGTTATTCTTTTGTGCTTAGCGAGAGGATCCCAATGGTGCTTATAACTTTTGTATTAAAGTACCTTGTCAGTCGTTACGACACAAAGCAAACACTTTCTTTTTTATTATACTAGACCGTCGCGCTGAATTTATTGCTGAGCAATGTTTAAAAAATTAACTGAATTATAACGGCTATATTGAAACAACACTTCAGTTCTGTTTGGACTAAGAAATATTGTCATGCTGCGGTCGGTGCCGCACAGACATGCCCTGACGGTAGCATTATCTAACGAGTGTGTTACTTCATCACACGGTTTGAAGCCTCCGGGTTAACGTGATTGCAGATGTTGCGTATACGTCCGCTGTTCAGCAGCCTACTGGCCTAAAAACAGTGGAAACCCCTGGTGCCCTTAATGTTCCGGACTTTGTGGAACCTCTTCTTCATTTCTGCTGGGCTCAGTTCGGCCAGCTGCGCTAGAAAACAAATGCCACTCCACACTCTAGTGAGGCTTTTGCCACGATGACCTCGCTTAGTGGGTTCGGTCAGCCGCACTAAAACGCGCCCGAGCCAGCTACGGTACGGTCTCCGGCTGTGCTCGTTACGTGGGGTCTTATCAGGTCACATAGAAAGTACGGTTTCTGACAAAAGGAGATATAAGCCCAGTAGCTAGACTCACTCGAATGTAATAAGCCCACTGCCCACAATGAAAGGCACTGGCGGGCGTGCCCGACGGCTGTCTACTGCGATGCCCGGTGATCGGCCGGCCCAGCACAGCCGGGAAGGGGAGGATGAAATATCTGCGCAGTTTGGGATTGCAATCAATATGTTTTGCCGTCTTAGGGCATCTCAATTTTGAGGAGGCTGAGAAAAAATGTTTCAATATTAAAACACCATTTAAAGTTTTTCCTGTGTGCTTCCCTGCTCCATTCGGTGGCGGAAAGCAAAGAAGTCATATGTCGCAATGTTACTTTATACACTGCCAAAGTGAAGAACGTCGTCATGTATTTCTAGGGAGCCCGGGAACCCTCTTTTTCATATTTGTATTCAACAGAAGGGCAGATGCTTTTTAGGGGATTTCACAGCGTTAGGATCACATTTAAAGGCTAAAGCCTGCCTTTAACAATTAGTTGTATTGGTTTTATGCTAAAGGTGAAAGGCCGTTCATTTCCTCAAAACAGTGGGGTCCGGTCCCCACCCCTTCGAAAAGCGAAGCCACTGGCTAAAGTAATTACAGGAAATTGCCGTATGAACACTTGGTATTAATGTTAAGTGTCAAATAAAGTTATCCTCCTCTACCTATCTAGCCTTTCCTTATCCTGGATAAATTAAGTAAACAAATGCATCCCATCGCAGCTTTTCTAGGCTACGGTTAGGCCTCCTGCCACAAATCACGCCCTCAGTTTCCCGTTCTCCCAACAAAGCGACAGTTTCCAGGGGAGGCCACAATAAGCAAACAGTTATAAAAATACAGTAAGATTTTTGTCGCCACGAGTACTGCTTTAAACAGGGTACAATATTTTGAAGCATGACGGCAGGCAGCTAACGTATTGAGCCGTACATACAAGATCCGTCAAGGAGAAGCATAAATATTTGTCAATGGAGCCAACCGAGAATGACAGAAAAATGAGACACCAATGATTCATTTCAGTTTTCGTTTTCCATGTCTGCGTGACAGCAGCAATAAGAAAACAGTTTCAGATTTTACTTAACTCTTACATTAGACGAAAACTATAGGTAAGCCAATGTGAATGAATAAGTTTGGTACCCTATCTGTTTTCCGTTCACTTTTTGAGCTTTCGCGATCGCTGTAAAGACAATTTTAAAAAGTGCTTTGATACTAACACATGTGGTGTTACACTTCCTTCTTATTCCACGAATGCGTCAAATATGTACTTCGAAATAAAACCCGCCATTCCCGCCGTTATATTTCTCACTAGGTGATTTTAGCGTGTTATCGTAGCTGACCGAACCGGGCCCGGATTTCCACTTTGGTAAGTCGCACGGGCGCGTCACTTCTCGGGCGACGCGGCGCTTGAGGCGGCTCCGGGCTCGTTTGGCGGTAGCCCCGTGAAGAACGTGAGTTTTTACAATATGCTGCTATCGGATACCCAATGTTTTTTAGACGGTTCCAGGGTAAGAATATTTGCAGATTTCATATAAATTAATTTCAAGAAAATTGAAGACCTCACTCTTTATATTTTTATTTATATTTTTTGTTCGCAATTTTTATAAGTTAAAAAAAATTCAAAAAATATTTCACCAACAATTTAATTCATTAAGAGTCCTTCTTCTAAAACTTTTAACTGATTTCAAATATCTTTGTAACTTTTGAGATACAAGGTTTTAAATGTTCCAAAACATGTGATGACGTCACAATTTGATGTCACTGTTGCTACGAATTTAAGAGTGCAGCGTCTGTTTCAACAGCAGATTCGGATTCTGGGCTATGAAGAACCCCTATACACCTAATTTCATAGCAATCTGAGGGGGTGCTGTGTAACCATTGGTTGAGTTGGCATGGAATGACCCATTAACATAACTTGCTACACCATTTTACCCTCTAACATGAAAGTGCACTGCAAACTGGCAAGCTTCAAGGCAACAGTATAATTTTGTAGCTTATCATAAGTCACATCAGAGTCCACTTACTCATTTCCCAAAGGAAATTTAAAAGTAATGAGCACACAACATAAGCTGAGCAATTACAGAGCAAACAATACAAAATGTGTACCTTCTGCGATGGTTATAAAACTGAGCCAGAAAGTACTTAGATATTACAGATTTCAAAAGAGGGTAGCATGTGAGTAACAGGGTTGTAGGCACATTTTAGAAACACAGGTCACTATAATAAAGATGAATCTTGACCTCTGTACTTGCAAATACTGGGGACGTGGAAGATTGGAATAAGCTTCCACCCTCAGTGATTAAAGCAGGATCAGTGGACTCAGTTAAGAAAATTATTTGCAAAGACTGGGCAGAGCTGTACTATATGGCTCCAGGCCCTCAACAGGTTGAGGTCATCCGCCAGTCTGCAGAACGTGGCAGATTTCGACGAGATCTCGTTGGGGCAGCCTCGGGGCAGACCTACCGACTTGGGGCAGCTTTTGGTCGATCTTGGGGCAGAGGGGAGCTCTTGGGGCAGTAACTAGTACGTGGGGCAGCAGCCGGTCCGAGTAATCGCCGAGGGAAGAAGAAAAATAATGAAAAGAAACAACAATCATTAGTTAAAGTTGCGCCGAAAAAGCTGAATTGTCTCAAAAGCGTCATATTTGTCATCAAGAGGAATATGGTTAAAAAGATACCAAATAAGGAAATTTTTTAATAGACGTAAAGTCAAAGTTCCCGGAAATTAATAAAAATCAGGCAACGTGCGCCTTTCTAAAGCTAAATTTAATTTGTTTTTGTAAATCTTTAATCTAAACTAAGTTTTAGTTACAAAAAACAATCTAAGAACTCGAAATAAAATTTCCCTGTATGTAGTTTTTTGCATTTCCTCTGCTATGTTTTGATCACCAAAGGCCGGCAAATCGGGTGTATGTCAAAAGCTCCACTGTTCAAAGGGTCCACCGTTCATAAGAAAATCATGCCAGCCCCTTCCCCCCAAGAACAAATGCCGGTCAGTGATGTGACGTCACAAGGGTGTACGGGAATCTTTCTTTGCTTGAGTCTTGTGAAAATATTCCAAATTTTGTTATGCTTTCTTGAAAATTTGAGAAAATGGGGGGGAAACGCTTTAGCTTTAGAAAAAATTATTCTTCAAATTTAGTTATCAATTGAAAATTTTTGTAAAGTTTAGATTATACGGCCTGAAAGCAGAGGCAAATGACGTCTGTAGGGGAAAAGACTTCGCTTGTAAATATACCTTTGAATAAAAGTATTCTTGAAGTCGTGCATCAAGAATGCAAGATAGCTGCTGCTGTGCGTGGAGGGTGGTGAGTGTGTTGTCGTCATCGAGTTGGATGCACAGTTTTATTTCATTTCTGGGTGTTTCGTTTAAAATGGAGTAGATAAAAATGTATCAGGAAAAATACCCTCCTATTGGAGGAGTCTGCCCCAGCATCCAAATTTCTGCCCCAATTGGGGCAGGCTTTGAGCTGCCCCAAGCGCCTCGTCGAGTCGCCTGCCACGTTCTGCAGACTGGGTCATCCGATCACCACATCGGCTCAATAAGACTAGGCAAAACAGGCATTTTGAACTTCTTCAACCCTGCCAGGCTTTCCTAAGATATCTGAAGGAAAGAAAGCATGCAACTTAGCCTAGGCTTGATAAATAATTACATCACATACATGAATTTGACTCACAATTTGATCAACACAAGCAAAACAGGCGGTGAGCAGGCAAAAGATGGAAAATTACCTTCTCCAAATTCATTAAGAATGACAGCAATCCTCTTGTTGTGCTGTTCTGTTAGAATATAGTTCAGCAGTGTAGTTTTACCAGCCCCCAAGCATCCAGTGATTATTAGAACTGGAATCGGTGCATACACTGCTGGAACCAGCTCTGGCACACAGTCCTCGTCGTCAGACATGGTGGGAGAATGAACGTCTTCCCGAAAAGTGGAAACCAATGTGTTAAATGAATACTTCACAGCCACCAGCCACTATTCCTAATTAATCCAGTTAAAAGATATAAACGTCCAAGCCCTGTCCAAGAAGAGGAAATTGTGTGCAGCCTCGCGATTATTATTGTTGTACTGAAAACACATACTACATCCATTCATTCAAAAGCACATGTGATCCCAGGCAAATACAGCATGATCTGGCATTGTCAGAACAGGAAAGTATTTTAAGAAACCTCTAATATAGGAGACATGCGCAGATCGTGCGCAAGATACCCTTGTCTTACCCTCCTTTAGCCCCTTTTTCGAACTTTTCGTCAACATAAGGCATAGGTAGATCCAGGGGACCCCTGAAATGCCTTTTTCCATCCCTCCTCCCGCAGGATGCGAGCACTGGTGCCCTGCGAGTTTTTATTTTATTTTGTCCAAGTTATTCACAGCTCATTTTTGGACTCGCAGCCTCACTAAAGCCATCAAGAGACTTGTTATAGAGGCCTCGACGCATCATGTTCCTGAGCGGTGGGCCGGAGCTTAACCCGCGCCCCACCGGGGGTCCAGCGCCACCTTCGCCCCACCGGGGGCCATCGATGGCCCCCCTCTAACTCCGAAAGTATGGGCGTTAGCGCAAATCTGCAAAGTGCAATAGAAAGCTCGCGTGAATTCAATAAGAAATTACTTTAGGTGTTTTAGTGCTCAGGTCAATGGCTTGACCTCCAGAGGTCAAATTAGGTCAAGATCGGCTATTTTCACTCAAATATGCAATGCTTAAGCAAACTGGGCATAACTCTTATGCCATTAGAGCTATTGAGGTCTGGTAAAGTAAATTTGATAGGAAATTGTCAGTACTTCTCCTGCTATGTGAAACGTAAAGACCTCCCGCCAGTGGTTTGACCTCCAGAGGTCACCTCGTGACCTAAGATGACCTGAGGTCACGAAAGGTCAGAAAAAGTGACCTTGCCGTATATCAAATTAAAGCCAATGACGAGACAAACACGATGGTGTTTGTTTCATTGCTCTAGCTTATACAGGTCAAAAGTTATTGTCAAAATACTGTTTTTGACCCTGGTGACCTTGGATGACCTTGGAGAGATCAAAGGGCAAATATGGCCCCTGGAATCCGTGAAAGGGTGTTCAAGAACGCTTTTCTGATCAAGCTGAGTATTTTCAATCGCTTTTGTGACTTTTAGATCATAAGACAGCTTTTTCCCATGTTTTTTCAATGGGAGAGGTCACCTCGTGACCTGACCTCAGGGCACGAAATCAAAAATCCCGGATATACACCTTGTAGACCCTGGAGGGGCCATAAAGTGTAGAAAGTTTCAAATCGATCGACTTCGAAATGTAGCTCTTACATAGCTCTAAAGTTGAAGTGAGGTGACCTTGGTTGACCTCGTATGGTGGCCTGACCTTGGGTGACCCGGGGTAAAAAATTTCAGGGATGGTGGGAAAATGATGCAGTGAGAGGTAGAGCTCTCAACCGCGGTGCTGCGCCTTTTCGTTTTTCTGCTGTCCCGGAAAAACCTTAGGGGGGCCATCGATAGCCCCCGGTGGGGCGAGGGTTAACGCTCTACCGACTGAGCTACCGGCACCCCTCCCTCTGGTCTGGGTGGCAACTCTTTCCTCGATTGGAAACTCTGGATCCGCACATCCCAACTGCACTGCTTCTTTGCTTCTCACTATTGCTTACTTTTCGGGCACAATAGGCCAAGAGAGAGAACAAGTGAGTTTCAGCAATAGGCACATTGACTACCTGTTGCCAGACGAGGAACAAGCCTGCACTTATCTAGGCATGAAAGGGAACTGGTCCCAACTGGACACGATCCGAAGGGCTAGGGACCGATGGGGACCAGCATCATTACGTGTAAAAAAGTGATGGTGCAGCCACTATTCAAATTGGTACTGACAAAAAATTCCTTTCTAAAGCCATCAACTAATCGATAGGCAGATCCAGGATTGCCGATCGGTGGGGGGTACCTTCCCGGGGGGGGACGCCATCCGGACCAGGGGGGCGCCACTTTTGACCGGCAAATCCTATCGGTGGGCGCCGATTTTCGGATGCTGGGGGTGGGAAGCAACATTTCGGTGGGGGGCGCCATCGACCTTTCAGGGGGGCGCCGTGACCGTTTCAGGAGGCGCCGAGGGTCGATCGGGGAGGGGCACGTACCCCTCCTTTTGGATTCGCCTATGAACTACTCGCATTTATGTTTATTGGTTGTCTTCCGCACGGGCTATAAAAGTTGTCCATTTCTTTCCTATTTCCCTTAAATAAGATGTTCGGATGAAAAGTGCGTAGGGCCTCCTCTATTACCCTGCGTAGGACGTAAGCCTCCTTGGCCCCGCTATTCCGGACTGATTGCCAAAAATAGCCTGTTGTTTACGCAAAAAGGTCTGAACTGCTTCCACTTCGATCAAAGAATTTACTAGTAAGATATATAATTATTACTGGATGCAAAAATAAAGACGTCGCTTAATACTACAATCAGACGTTTACCGATCTTAACGTGTGTCTATCGCACTTGCCTGCGTTACTGCTTCGCTGGGCATCCTTCCCCCTCGTCCGTGCACAAATCAGTATTTGTGCGTGTGATATACATGCGAATTCACATGTATGTTACAAACGATTGGCAGCGACAGGAAAATGGCCGAATCCTTATGACTCAACAAATAACAAAAAGGTTTTTCAAAATCAAACTCTGATACCGAAAGCTTCACAGAGCCCGAAAATGAACGGGTTTTCTTGTCCCAACTTGCGTTTCATGCGTGGATTTATCTAAACAGCGTGACAATCTCAATAACTGGCATCACCAGGTTCGATGACGGCCATCGACATTTCACGTATGTCCCAGCCTCCGATATACGTTGGGAAAATATCATCAGGTATCAGGAGGGTGTCAGTCGGCAGAAGGCACCCGACGTCCATGTATTCCTGTTATTCATTATATTGACTTTTGCAGCAAGTTCCCACTTTTGAAGCGACGTGATACACAACGGACAGCTCATAACACAAGTCATGCAGGTTTTAGCCGAGGCTCTGACATTAGGCGTGCGTGCGAGACAGGGACGCTAGGAGCGCGCGGCCACGGAGCTCTGACATTAGGCTGAGAGTGAGACAGGGACGCTCGGAGCGCGAGGACATAGGCGGCTGTCTTACACATGTCAGGCAGAGCAAGGAGAACTGTCACAACGACCAATATAAAATCGCCAGACTTAAGGCTGCAGTCCGTGCTGGTTATCGTTAGACAACAAACATAAAAGTTGACACCACGGGTTTCAAGCCATGCCCCGGCACCAAGTACACCCGACACATGTTTCACTGGGGGACCGCCCTGGGTAGAAGGTGCACCTTCGGTAAGTCTGACACATGGAGTACAGTAAGTCCGAGTGCAAAGCAAGCGATATTTCTACACCATTTACAAATACTAGCGCTGCAAACGAAAGCCTTGTATTGCGGTAGTAAAAATCGCTCCTAACGCGGGAGATGACTGCCTAAATTGACACCAGCCTAACAGACTGAGCCTCAGCACGTCCGCCGAAGGGCCAGGGAGCACGTTATCAAACCAAGGCGGCGCAGAGACGTGCATATACCGCTACGGAGTGACACTTAAATACACAAATATTGTCATCCAAACAATAGACTGCTGCAAATCAATTATTATCGAGACACGATAAGTCAGCAAATACAATAAAACTAGCACAGACGTGCAATTAAGACTTCCAACGATACGCGCCTAAAAGCCGATCTTGCAGGCGATCTTCCACGGTCATCCGCTAATCAACAGCCACGGTCTGACAGACAGTCACGGAATTCTGACAGGTAAGCCCGAACAGTCATCTGAAGTAAAAGTATGACCTAAACAGAGTGTTCAGTACATACAATGTCTGGGAAACAGTGCATAATAAGTCGCAAGCGTGAAACATTTGGCACGCGACACCAGGGGCGGCACGGGAAGGCACGCATCACCTCTAACTCGGCTCACAGGCATTCCGTCAACAGCCTCTCACGAAAATCTCCGTTTCGTGAACAAACACCTACAGCAATCTCCGCAGAGCTCGCCGGTCACTGCAGGCGTATCAAAACATGTCCCGGACACCCCACATGTGGGTTGTCCGGGGACATGTTTTGATATGCATATATGCATTATGCATTTTATGCATTTGATGCATATGTGCATAAATGCATGCATGTATTTGAATGCACATATACTTTTGAGACCTCGGTTATCGTACCTCCCACCACAATAACACAGTCACTAACACCTGACTTCACCAATCAACGCGTCATCTCGATCAAAGACCCACTTTCGCCGTGTGTGGTTGCGGCTGGTAGTCTTCCACACCATCGCAACCGTGCTGAACGAGATATGGGCCACCCCGGGCCACACAGCGCATTGTATAGCCTCTTCACTCGCCGTTCCCACATATACTAGCATTATTGTGAACACTAGACGCCACAGTGACGTCACACAGACTCGCCGCGGTGACGTCACTGGGCATTATCGAGCGGCGGCGCACTCTCGCCATAGCAAAACTTCATCCTGGCGTTGCGGTACACGTTCTGGTGTCGCACACTCTGCGAGTTAGTCCGGCATTTAGTCAGGCACAGCTCGAAGTGGTCCGTCACGGAAGAAAACAGCAGGTTGAAGCGGTGCGACGCCTTCCCCAGCACATTGTGCAAAAGCGGCTTCTGCGACAGTTTAGAGGGCACAGGTCAGACCGGACCTCAACACTGGTTGATTTGGTCCCAACAGCGACACCCAGTGACATTTTCCTTCACACGTGTGAATGCAGGTGCACTCCTAGCGTTGTCCTGCTGCAACAAAAGTCAACCAGTTTTTTTCGGAGAGAGGCAAAGAGAGAAGTAAATTCAGTGATCAATGATCGGGTAAGTGACCAGGATTTAGTGCACTACATGAAACTAGTAAAAAAATGTTATAATGATTTGTCTCTCCCTTCTACATTATACACAAGTCGACCTTTCCCCACGATCCTGAAGGGTTTGAGCTGCCAGCTGACTCGAAGCTGCTACTCCCGACTCTGACTCTAACTGCAACACCTTACAACCTATCTGCCACAATAGTGAAGGCACACTGTCAAATCAAGCTGAACCTCTGTAGCACGCGGCTCCTCAGTTCTCCATTGCGGCCAGATCCCCTTTTTAGTGTACCGGGCAGAAATGTGAAAACTTTTTCCTTTTTTCGGAGCTTTCGAACGTCATGCAACTATCTTCGTCAGCGATGGTAAATGAAGAATCCAGCGAACGCTTATTCTAAAATTGCACATGTGTAAACACATATTTTCAAGCTGAGTACATTTCGAACAACAAAAAGAAAGAAACATTTTTTCTATTTCCCCTAAAACAGTGGTTCCTAACCCTCACGGCATGTTGTATTGACAACCGTTCAAAATATTTCCAAAAACACCGTTTTTTTCAAAATTTGCATCCAGAGCAACACACCCGACAGCTGAAACTTTCTTCGCGGCAATATCTCTGGCATTCAAAATGTATTCAGGTCCCGAAAACCTTCTTTAAAAAAACAGGGCCATGAATCTGTTAGGCTTGAATCGGTAGCAAATGCTAGCATCAAATATACTTTTCTTAACATTCGCGGTTCAAATTCACAGGTCTACCTAACCCCCCCCACGCCAGGGCTTCGTTACCCATATTAGGTCATGACTCACTGCTTTGACACCACTGCCCTACAAGAAGCAGTGAATTGTTTCATTGGGCTGCAGTGCATTTCCATTGAGGCGCACGTTATCCATCGACACTGTCTTCAAAATGTGTGTGGGCCTCGCACTTTCCCTCCATCGCTAGCAAAACACAAAAGATGTAAATCGCCCAAAACATTGGTGAATTCAGTCATCCGCATTCTTTGAAAATCCCTTCCTGCAATAACTTGAATCAGAATCCACGCCTCAATTTCTGTTACGCAGGCAGCCAAAAATGGTCGTTGTCGACTCTGCTAGAACCCAGTGGTGACGTGAGCTAGGAACGATTGGGGCCTGTTCGAACGCATCGGAGTCTAACCAAATGTAATGGAGAGGCTAAAATTAGTGCTGCATCCTCCAGAATCATGCACCATTTATGTCCGGCTCTGTCATGGCTGGGGAACATCATGATCACCCGTGGCAAGTTTGGACTTCGACTCCGGGCAGGAGTCGAAGCTGGCTGAATTCCATCGACTCCGACCCAGTCAACACTTTCGACTCCAACCAACGCCGACTCCGACTTCGTAGCGCAGCCCTGGTCATAACTATGATCATAGGCATCGCTAAAGTTATGCTTCAGCAATGTCTTCTGTTGCATTTTAGTGCAATGATAGCGAAAACCACGTAAGGTCCCCGAATTTCTTACATGTCGAGTCTACCGCCTCGCATCGGCATCAGCTCACAGAATGGTCCCGCGCTGCTCCACTTAAACTGGCCCAGAGGATAGTCTGACGGCTGAGAAAGAACAGCCGTGGCTTTGACCCTTCCCTTTCAGTCACTCGTGCTCGAACTTAATTTTGAACGGAAATGTTGTCTGTCACAGCCATGCATAGTTGCACAGCTTGACAAAAGGCGGCGCTACGATCGGACTCGCGGAAAAGTGAAAGTGAAAAGTGAAAGTAGTCTCTTTTGGACTCTGCTTTACTTTAGACCTAGACTGCGACGGATTTTGTTCAAATAATGACCCACTATGCATTTCTTTAACAGCATTTTCGTATTTTTCATGGAACACAGCTGACAACAGAGAAGGGCCTGACGCATTTCTCTGCGCATAATCCACCCTAAAATATATGACAAAAATAATTACGTCCCGTGACAGCCCTCCGCGCCGACCTCCCGGACGGGTCTGACCTTGTCGGGGTCCAGACAGCAGGAGATGCAGTGTTCGTAGACGCTGCAGCAGCCCTCCTGGGAGCACGACTCGCAGAGGTAGCGCCGCGTGCTGGCTGCCTCCGGGTCGCAGCAGCCGGTGGTCTCCAGGTGTTTCCGCTCACAGACGTGGCCTGGTGCAGCGGCAGCAGGCTCAGAGGTGGGCCCGCACTACACTACACCAAACCACACACCATACCAGACCACACAACACCAGACCACACCACACACCACACCACAGCACACCACACACCACAACATACACCAGAACTCACCACAGCACACCACACCAGACCACAACACACCAAACCACACCAGACCACAACACACCAAACCACACTACACCACAGTACACCATACCAGACCACACCAAACCATTAAACACACCAGACTACACCACACACCAGACCACACCACACAACACCACAACACACCACACACCATACCAGACCACACCACAGCACACAGCACACCAGACCAGACCACAGCACACACCACACCAGACCACACAATGCCACAGCACACCACACCAGACCACAACACACCAGATCACACCACGCCACACCAAACCATACAACATACCAGACCACACCAAACCATACAACGCACCAGATCACACCACACCAGACCACAGCACACCACACCAGACCATGCCACATCACAGCACACACCACACCACGCCACACCAAACCATAAAACACACCAGACCACACCACACAACACCACAACACACCACACACCATACCAGACCACAGCACACACCACGCCACGGCACAGCACACCACACCACACCAAACCACACACCAGATCAGACCACAGCAGACCAGACCACACCACACCAGACCACACCACAACACGCCATACCAGACCACACCAAACCATACAACACACCAGATCACACCACACCAGACCACAGCACACCACACCAGACCATGCCACACCACACCACACCACAACACACCACACCAGACCACACCAAACCACACACCAGATCAGACCACAGCACACCACAGCACACAACACCAGACCAGACCCCACCACACTAGACCACACCACACCAGACCACACCAGACCACACCACACCAGACCACACCACAACACGCCATACCAGACCACACCAAACCATACAACACACCAGATCACACCACACCATACCACACCACAGCACACCACACCACACCATACAACACACCAGACCACACCACAGCACACATCACACCACGCCACACCAAACCATACAACACACCAGACCACACCACAGCACACACCACACCACGCCACACCAAACCATACAACACACCAGACCACACCAGACCACAACACACCAGACCACACCACACCAGACCACAACACACCAGACCACACCACACCAGACCACAACACACCAGACCTTATCCATCTTTCAAAAGTTGATCTATTGTATAGTACTGTGAACGTGTGACAAATATCACAGCATTGTGACTGCAGTGATTGCATAACCATAGATTTAACCCAACTTTCTACCTGGGATCTAAGTAAATAAGCCGAACAATATCCAATACACTTCCAATTTTTTATGTTAAATTCCGCGAATAATTATTTTCTCCATCATTATGTAAAAGAAGAAAACACCAAAAGTTCAGATCACGAAATACCGACAAATCTATCCGCCCTTGGAACATTAAAAGTGGGAAAATACACCATATCCCACCGACAGAATATATTTCTTACGAGCTGCATATATATTTTAGCTTGCAACGTAACTACTGAGCTCGCCATCGGGTGAACGGATGACTGAGACCGTGCACTGAGGCAGCGATGTGAAACTTCCTTCCTGACGTTAAGCTGTGGAAACTGTCAGTGGCGGATCCAAGGGGGAAAAGGCATTCCCCCAAACGGAAAAGGTCGGGTAAAAACTATGTTTTGCCCCCCCAAAGCGGTCAACCTCCTTTTTCCCCGACTCCTTTTTAGTTTATAAGCAAGATTTTGTTGCTTTAACTCAACTTCAAACACAACCAGTTAAGTTCAGTGTAAATATGTGGCCTTAGATAGGAAAAAGTATATTGAGCCTGTATCTTTCAGCCCGTAACGTTTTTTTTTGCTTTTTGCTCAAATAGCCAAGTCTGCGGGAAGTCATATTGTAGGGCAATTTTTCAATGCGTGACGTTTTTTTCGACTTTTGCCCCTCCCAAACCGACCGGCCGGATCCGCCACTGGAAACTGCGTCCACTCTGACGCTTTTCTTTGTAAAGAAGAAACATTTTCTCTCGCTTTCATTCGTTCACTAGGTTAATCGCCCACTAAACTAAAACATACAAGCATGAAGTATGTGCACACACACGCATAGGATAAAAATAATAAATTCATACAAACAGCCACCTGGTAGGGAGTCTAGGACAACATCGAGTTAATTCAGAGAGCACTGTAATGTCCGCATAACCTTTAGAACAGCTGACCCCTGTTACTGTGGCTACCGACAAAGCACGAGGCACCCGTTACACAGATCCTTTCCCACACACAAGCAGCAGCTGCAGCCACGGCAGGCGGCCACCTACCCCTGTCGTCGGCGATGAGGGCGATGCCCTGGACCGAGTTGCGGCAGCTGAGGCCGTGCGGGTCGGCGTCGGAGGCGTTGGCCGCCGTCTCCGGCTGCAGGATCAGCGACGGGTCGATGGGCGCCGGCGCCGCGTCGTCGGCGTCCGTCGACAGCCCCAGCATCTTCTGCAATGGACAACACACTGTCAGCCTAGTGGAACACCATCAGCACCGCTGCCCCGGCGAGGATGGCCGCACCGGGATACCGACGCTGGGATATAGTGCTGAGGCATGACCTTGCTGCGGTATTATGAACATTTTGTGATGTCAATTGGTGTGGATGTTATGGTCAGTAGATATTCAAGTCGACATTAGCTCACGAAGTGGAAGCATGTTCAAAAAAAGACCAACATTCATGACTCGATGCAGGCTGGCATTGCAATGTTTTAATCCAAACTACCGGGTTCAAATACTCTTATATATTCCTTTCAGAATCAGCCATAACCCACTAAATGTTCAACAACACAGCTTTTGGACACTAAAAAACTAAACTATAGTTGTAAAGACACAGGAGAGACCCTTATAAAAATAGCTAGAGGAGAACTATATTGTATTGTATTGTATATCAAAAATATTGATATATAGTGCTTACCTGATCAAACAAATTCACCAGACAGTAAATAAAAGACACAACCAGGATAAGAGCAAGAACTGGAGGCTTGCGGAACAGACGACACAGCTTTTGACTCAACCATACAATCATCTTCTCTGCCAGGCTACATATTTGTATGGTATTCCATTCCAGACAAATGCAAATGCAAAAAAAGATTCCATGGCCACCAGTCTTCTCACTTGTGCTCCCCAGAACCTGCAAGCATTGCAATGAGCATCACTTTCATGCACTTATATGTTTTATATAAGTATTATCATCAGCTTCTGATAAAATGCCATGTCATTGAAAAATTTGTGTATGTCCTCTGCTCATGTGCAATTTGCAGTGGCTTAGTTTCCATGACAAAAAGTGGACAGGCTCAGACCGTCAATGAGGATAGATTGTACATGCCTAGATAACATCTGGTGTTATTTCCCCAGCACTTTAGCCATAAAGCTGAGGGAAAAAGCACTCAATAGACTCTGTTAGTTAACCTTTGTTTGAAGAGATGAAATGGTGTTTAGGGTGTGTTCTTTTAAATATTCTGTCCGGATTCCGTAAAATGTGACATCACAGCCATTCTTTGAAACTTTGCTCGTGATTTCGCTCGGAATATTTCCGTCATTCCGCGGAATGCTCGGAAACGAAAAAGTTGTTCTGCTCAAGATGTCAGCGCCCATGGATGGAGTTCATATCAGTAAGTTTGTGGACTTTTAATGTTTATCTGCTTGTCAGGTCCACAATATGTTTTTAAGGATAATCGGCACCTTATAATAAAACCTGCATTAATGTAAATGAAATATTTGCGGACCCACAAGTCAAAATAAACAATGAGACTGTCACACCTCAAAATTTACGCCACATTCTGGCCTTGTTCAAGCGCGTTCCACAGCCGAAATCCTAGGAAAATCATGATGTCACACCCCTGAGATTCCGTGCCGGAATATTTCAGAGAATGCAGCCTTAGTAATCATCAATTCTGGCGCAGCTCCAGCGAAATAAAACAACATGGTATTGCTGAATGTTGTTGGTCGAACCTGAATGGCTGAGTAAGGAGCAGGGTACCTGAAAAACAGTAAGGAGTGGTGGTAAGGTGACATTTAGCAGGGTTTTGGGATGGGTGAGTTTGTAAAGACAGGTTAGTATTGCATTGTGTATGTAGGGATGGGTGCATTTTTCCCTGGTTTAATGATATTCACACCAACAGGGATTGGTGTGAATTTTAGGTGGCTGGTGGTGCAAATTTCTACAAGAACTCTAGATTGCTGGTGCAACTCATCTGGCCTGCTGCCATACTTTGCAGACTGGGTAACTTTTTTAACCTGTGAGCTGGCCAGTGTGCAAAATATGGCACTTTTGATGCAATCTTGTCTGTGCAAGTGCCTTGGAGACAGGAGTGAATAGTGTGAATTATATGACCTGGTGCGGAATTTGTGAGACTGGTTCCAAGGGAGGCAACACTGAAAACCAAACGATGCTTATAAAGACACAGGAGAGGGCATTATAAACCTAGCTATCTAATAAGAGAGGTAGCATTTCACTAAACAGCTTGGATTAGTGAGTTATCAGTAATAAGGTGCCTAGTTTTGGTTCATAAGGAAACTGAAACTTGTTGAAACAAAAGAATGACTGTCTGTTCCAAATGCCACCTGCTAAGGTGTACTGAAATAATCAGAAATTGAAATCTACCAGACTATGTGGGTAGGGATGGGTGTATTTTTCTCCCTGGTATATTGGGGATTAGTGCAGATTTAAGGTGACTGGCAATTCAAATTTGAGCAGGAACTTTGGATGGCTGGTGCAATTTGTCTGGCCTGCTGCCATACTTTGCAGACTGGTGTGCTGGCACTGCTGGCATGCCCTATGTGCCAAATACAATGCTTATGCAATTCCTGCAACTAAACAGCTGGGATTAGTGAGGTATCAGTAATTAGGTGCCTAGTTTTGGTTCATAAGGAAACTGAAACTTGTTGGAACAAAAGACTGACTGTCTGTTCCAAATGCCACCTGCTAAGGTGTAGTAAAATAATCAGAAATTTAAATCTACCAGACCTATAAAAAGTCCCTAATGCTAAGCAGGATATCGAGCACGGTTAGTACAGACAATGCTATCGGGAAAAGATATATCAAGACTTGGGCTGGGAAATATAAGTGGATATTGTACCTAACCCCTCTGTGATTTCTGTACCTGTACCGTTTTTATTACGCGTCAGCAGACCCTCCCTTGGCGCTGTTTGCAATAACGACGCAGTTTATGTCTTATTTGCGCCAGTAAAGGAACAATATTTTTTGCTGCCATATCGACTAATTCGGTACCAAGGATTTTTACTTTCGGCAAAGGAAACTCAAGGAAGACGTGTGAAGCAAATAAGTCACCTGCGCGGTAGTCTCAACGTATTTAGAGACTCACTCTGCGTTGCTGAGTGGGTACCAAGAATATTTGAGTCATGGGAGATTCGGAGGAAGGGGGGTCGGACCGCCCCTGGATTTTGGGTCTACCATAGGCTTTGTATAGGGCTTGTATTGTCGCGCCAGCATTAACCCCTCCATGACCCCCAGAATCGAGAAGATATCCTGCCTTGATTCGAATGTTCACTGGCGGATCCAAGGGAAGGGGAGGGGGGCAAAGTGCTGTGGCCCCCTCCAAAGGAAATTTTTCCCAATTTAACCCCCTCCCCCAACGTCGGTTTGGCCCCCTCCAACAGTTGCTCCCGGCTCCACAGATGCAAGTATTTGCATTGCCTTGAGGACTGAGGACAATGGGTGAAGCCAAAGCAGTCAAAGTGACTTAGGCGCATTAACGGGGAGCAGGAATGGCTGCCCCCCCAACAGCTTTCGGACTGGGGGACCTTAGGTGGATCCAGGGGGCAAAGGGCGGCAGGTCCCCCAACGATCCTCGACGCCTGCTGAAATGGTCACGTCGCCCCCCCTGAAAGATCGATATGGCGACCCCTTAAAATGTCACTTCATACCCACCGTTTTATCATCTGGTGAACGCAGATCTGCTATGACCTACGCAGTTGGGTGTCTGGTCGACTGGCCACTTTCAAACTTCTCGGTCGCCCTAATTATCTGTGTTCTGCTGTCACGTTTCGAAATCAGCGTTCAAATTTACGAAAAAATAATGCAACGCCTGTATGTAAGTTATCGTGAGAACTCTGCTCCAAAGACCAATCAGCTACCCGTACGTATCTGACAAAGCATCCTGTTCAACTTTTCAGGGCCATTACGCGCGAGTTGAGAGGCGCCGAGGGTTGATGGGGGCAAATGCTCCTACTCGTCCCCCTGGATCCGCCTATGACGGCTGCCATTTCCGAACCAACACCACACCAGGCTATGAAATATACCAAGCACTTTATTAATGGAACTGGTCAGGTATGAGCTGGGGTCGTGTGTAAGGTACGGCCGGCATGCCGGCGTGGACCGTCCGGGGCCGCGGCCCGGGTCGTTAGTTCGGCGGAAGCTCGGTATTCCGGGCGGCAACATCGGTACGGAGAGACACCGGCCATCAGGGCCGCTGCGCACACACAGCGGGATGTTACACCGCCTCAGATCCACGCACGCTGTCAGCCCCAGGTACACCGCACGCGTCACTGACAAGCACCATTTCCCGCAGAAGCAACGCGGACGCGACACAACCCAAGTCTCAGGCACCAGCTCGTCTATCACATACGGTACAAAGCAACATGTCGAACGGATGAAACATATCGTATTCGTCAATGGCACCGTCTACGCAAACGACACCAATCGAAGCTATCATCTACAATTAAATAATATATCATTTACCCTAAGCGTATGCAGGGCGACGCAGTCAGGGCGGCTCTTGTTTGATATGAATGGCAGACCGCCACAGGGCGCCGGCGCCACCGCCTCTGACGTTCGTTCACCACCCCTGACGCTGCCGCCGGCCCTGCCTCCTCCTCACCGTGCCGCTCAGGCTGGAATGGACTCGAGCGCAGACTCCGCGGCCGCCGAGGCCCGCCGTCAGCAGGCCGTCGGCGCGGTCTTCGCCTCCTGGTGGCCCCCGCCGACTGCTGCCACACCTCCATCAACAATAACAAGGGCGCGGGGTGCGCGGCCTCACGACTTGTGGTTGGAGGTGAGCCACATGAGTCCCTCGAACAGGCCGTCGCCGGTGGTGGCGCAGGCCGGCTGCACGTACCAGTTGCGGTCGTTGATGCGCGTCAGACCCAGCTTCTCCTGAATCTCGTGCGGCTTCATCGCTGGAACGGGCACCACCGCCGGGTCACCAGTCGGCGGCGGACGGGTCCAACGACACAGCGTGAACAGCTCTGTAGGGCGAATATCCCAACTATTTCTGGTTTGGCGTTTCGCTTGAACCAACCAGATTTGTCCCTGATCCGGAGGCCTTTGCTTGAAGAGCGGCTATCAGGATTAAAAAGAAAATACGCAGATGCACCAGGCGATCCATTAAATAGATTTTCGACAATAACAAACGATTTTGTTTGGACCCCCAGTTCACAGAACATTTCCACAACCGTGATGCATTGCACCAAAAACCCGCCATGTCTTGGTGATAAAATAACCACCGCAAAAAAACAAACACAAATACATTCTTCAGTGTCTGCTCCCGTGGGCACTCCAACTCTCTAAACTCTCTTCCTAACATGCTCCCATTGTTCCCACTGCACCTTTTACTTCCTCCGAAAAAAGTGGTTGTAGGGATGACGATGACGAGACTTAGGCTCAGCACAAGATTATCCTCTGGTGCGACAAAAAAGAACAATTTACGGAGATAACGCCAATGAAATACGAGCACACACGACAAAAATACCCGCAATCAAACATCGCGGGGTTCACCCTTATCTACCTCAGTTTTTGCGTGCTTACGTTTATGAGCGTATGCACTTCTTGACTGAGCAGTGCACATCCCTATCCTTTTTCTTTAAGCTACCTGGAGGAAGGAAAGCATGTGCTTTAAGTAGTACTGACCCCTACAGATAGAGACAGTATCCCATCTTTCTTGGCCTTCCCAGACCTGCCCATCTGTTTCAATAGCTTCGATCTCTTTGCATCCACCACAATGGCACTTAAAAGCCACCACGTGTGTGCGGAACTGTTTGTGCAAGTAACGCACTGAAAATCAATGACCTCTTACAGCCCACAGCGGAGCTGACCGACAGCGGGGGCTCACCGTCGGGAAGGTCCTGCTTGTTGGCGAACACCAGAATGATTGCGTCTCGCATCTCCCGGTCGTTGATGATGCGGTGCAGCTCCTGTTTCGCCTCGTCGATACGGTCCCGGTCGGCGCAGTCCACCACGAAGATGAGGCCCTGCGTGCCGGTGTAGTAGTGTCGCCACAGCGGCCGGATCTTGTCCTGCCCGCCCACGTCCTGAACACAGACAGGGAAGGTCAATGCACTGCCCAGCGCCAGGGAAGTTCAATGTACTGATAACTGCCCAGCGCCAGGGAAGGTCAGTGTACTGATAACTGCCCAGCGCCAGGGACGGTCAATGTACTGATAACTACCCATCGCCAAACAACGGTCAATGCACATGATCATTGGCGGATCCAGGAACAATTTTTGGAGGCCCAAACCAACGTTTTAAAGGGGCAAAATCTAAAAAAATCGCATGAACATATTATTTTCAAAGAAAACGGGCTAAAATTTGTTCCTTGGGGCCAGAATATACTCTTTTAGGCTTTGGAGGCGTCACGGCCCCTTTGGCCTCCGCTTGGATCCGCCAGTGGCTACGATAAGCTGTGAAATGGATTTTCGAAACATATAACGTAGTGTAATTTTGTGCGAAGCGTGACGCACTCCACTGAACTGAAGGGAATAGATCCCTTTGTCGAAATTCTAAGAAGAACAATTTAAGAACAAGAGAGGTCTGAAAGTCAGGAAACAACATTTCTTCCCGACTTCATACGCTAATAGCAGAAATATCTCCTCTTTTTAACAATAAGTGACGTCACCAAGAGTTTTAATAGTCAATGAAATACCAAACCTTGATCAAAGACTCGCTGCAACTCATTCACAGCGTTCCCGCATGGAAAAAATCGCGCGCAGTACAAGAGGCATTGGTGCAAAAACTGAACGACAGATGTCGTTAATGCGACCGAGTTTATTCAGTGGTGGAAAGATGCTGCATATGCCTGATGTAAAAAAACAATTTAAGAGATTTAAGAGTTGAATTTTGACAAAAAATGATACTTGTTTTGGCAAGTACGGGGGGTGTAATGTGCGCTGCAGTCATTGAGATAATTTCGGTCCAATGATGCTGTGCAATGGACGACTACTCGTCTGAAGTTTTCCATCTACAGGCGTGTTGCATGCTGGTTCACTCGCTAGAATGATATTTTAAGCAAGTGGGCGAGGCTTAGGGCTTACGACCAATCAGATTACTGCAACCATGTGGAAGGTATTCCTTCAATGTTTCAAATAAGGCAATAAGCCCCTTTAATTTGAACTTTAAAGCTGGCAGAAATTGTATACCGAGGGCTTTGGGTGAAATTAAATATGCAGATAGTGGTTCCTCAACAAGCTCTACAACACTGCTATCTCAGTTCAAAATCCATAATAAACGTGGGACACTCCCTTTAATGTGTACCGTAACACACTACCAAAATAATTTAACGCTGTCAAGTAAGTAGGTATCAGAACCTTGGGTCCCAGCCCATGTTACTGAAAATGAGAGATGAAATGCTAAAAAGCAGGCACAACGATCGTCCGCTTTCCCAATCTTCCAGGTCAGTGCGGGGTTGTCACATTGATGAACGCTTGTAATGTGAGGGAAAATATGTACTGTCTTGCCTCTGATGTGGGCGAGAATTTTAGCCTCGTCTTGTCTTTAGTTAGTCTGCCACAAACGCAAACGAACTGTACATCACTTGCCAAGCCTGTTTGCAAAGTAATGACCTCATTTAGCATGTACACAAGAGCGATAAAACCAGGGAAATAAGCAGAAAATGCTACCCATGCCCTGGCCTGGGACTGACAGAGCACCAGCCGGCCGGGTACTGACTCAGAAATGACCTGCGTGGGCGGAACAGCCATCCAGAACCAATCTGGAACAGCCCTGTACATTTGTACATCAATAACATAAGTGTCCAACACAAAAAAGACAACGCCAAAATGCGAACGGGCGAGCTGACGGGAGCTATCCCCATGGGAACCGACAAAGGGAAGGACTAGCACCGAAAATGAAGGAACGTGCACATAAATGTCCCTACCATCCCTTAACCTAATCCCGGCTCAGTAACACTGCGTAAAAACAGACATTCACATGAATCAACACATTGCATACTTACCCAAACGTTGAACTTGACATTTTTGTACGATACAGTTTCTACGTTGAAGCCCACGGTGGGGATGGTTGTGACTGACTGACCTAGTTTTAGTTTATACAAGATAGCTGAGAGAACGGTTAAGGAGTGATCAGCGAACAGTCCGGCCAGCATGCCACATTCCGTTGAGACTCACAGCAATCGCACGGGTACCTTCCAATACACAAATGCTGAGGAAAACAAAATTAACAACAGGGCAGCATTGGGTGAGACAGGACTTAAATGCAAGTCAGAACGAAAAAAAATCGAGAAAACACAGCCGGCAAACATCAGAATTAAGCGCCTCAAAGGATACTGGTCTTCCCAGCGGCGTCGAGGCCCAGCATGAGGATCCGGATCTCCTTATTGCCGAATATCTTGGACAGGAACTTGCCCATGCTTGTGCGACGGCAGCGCTGCGGACAGACCCAGAGCGTGAGTCACGCGGTCACTCGCCGGCCGCCGAGTCTGACAGTCCGCAAAAACAGCATTCCCGCCACGGGAAACCACACACCCGAGTATTTGGGTCAGTGTCACTCGGCGGATCGCGTTACCGCGCTGGGACGGGATGGACGCTGGGACCGCTGTCGTCCCTCTGCATGCCTGCTCATTATCGAGATCAGAGTTATTCATTTAATGCGAGAGCTTTGCAGGTCAGTTTCTACATCTGGGTACCAAGAGACGATATCACCGCATTAACGAAAACCGAGATGAAAACTATCGGTTTGATAACGTAACAAGATGAGACGGAGATGGCTCGATCGGAGGGCAGCATCGGCAGAATCTTGATTGAAGATGACTTCATCAAGGTCAACATTCTGCCGATGCCGCGCAACTATCGACGCGTCATTTATGTTGTCATACATATTAAAAATCAGTTCAACTGATCCAATTTGAGACCGCAAACGATCATAGGCGGATCCAGGGGGGCAAGGGGGGCACGTGCCCCCCGATCGACCCTCGGCGCCCCCTGAAGGGTCGATGGCACCCCCTGAAATGTCGCTTCCCAAACCCCCCCCAGGATGCGAAAATCAGCGCCCACCTATAGCATTTTTCGCCCATCTCATAAGTTTGCCGGTCAAAAGTGGCGCCCCCCCCACGGGAAGATGTCCCCCCAATCGGCAATCCTGGATCAGCCTATGCCAATCTTTGAGTTATGTTTGAACTTTCACTTGATAGTCATACGATCAATTGTCACTACAAGTTGAATGGGACATAACAATCATACAAATGTGGGACATACAAATCATACACACCAGATGGAAAAGTGTGCTCCCGCGTTCAGAATCAGTCCACATGCTACGGAAACACTAGCAGACACAAGGGGGAGCGTAGGCGGCCATGCTTCTCCAAAATGGCGAAAATTTGAGTCATAAGTGGCGCCCCCTGGTCCGGATGGCGCCCCCCGGGAAGGTGCCCTCCCCGATCGGCAATCCTGGATCCGCCTATGCAAACGATTGGAAATACGCTGAATGTATTCAAACATTCCGGTAAGATATAAGGCAAAACACAATCTTTGCTTTTGAAGCATCGCTGGGGCTTTAGTGTAGAAAATACAAACACACACAGAAGGTAATATCACGAGTCACGTGCTACTCAGAGTTGGTTATGACTTATCATAAGTGCAGCCACTGAAATGGCCTCCCCATCGGTTGGCGAAGCCGACATTCCATGGTGCTGGCTTTATCATAGCATAGCCTTTTTACATGAAACGCATTATCCGGTCTTGGAAATTCGTTAGGTGCGCACAAATAGCCTGAGAGCCGTTGCCCTTCCACAGTGCTGCTCTCTTAGCCCAAGGCACGATTGATCGATAATTTGTCTGGCTGGGTTTGAGATAAACTCCGGGCTGCAGACATTCTATAACGTTCATTTTACGCTTTGAATTACTAAGCTCAGAATGACGAATATGAAAAATTTTGGCAATGTATATATATATATATACATAGGTGATGATTTGAGGGGAGGGGAGGGGGCGGATCAGGACCCCTCCCTGAACTTCAGGCCTCCCACAGAGTTTGCATTGCCGTGCGAAGTTGGCCCATACAGGATCCCCCTAGATCGAGAAAATATCTCCGGCCCTGATTTAATAACGGTCCAGCAGCCTGAGTCTATGCTTGCCATTATTTATTCACTGGAACCTGATAATAAACCTAAAATCAAAGTCCGGGAAATGCAAACGAGTGAATAAAATTATACTTTTCACATCTTCTCGTGCCGACAATGTTGACCGTTTCTCCAGAATGGAATAAATGATGTCCCCAAAACCGGGTGAAGTTCCTCTATAAGCGTTAATAAGTTCTTAATTGACGAGTATACTCGAATCCTGGATGCAAAATAAATCTGATTATATATTCGGCACTGCCCTCAGCCCTTAATCAGTCTTCAAGCAAGTAATAGATGATCAGAACATTACGGTCGTAATGTGAGCCGCGACCTCCAATCACTAGCCTCAGTCAGTGGCAGAAACCAATCAATATTCGAGGTCAATGGCAGAAACCAATCACTAGTCTCAGTCAATGGCAGAAACCAATCAATATTCGAGGTCACGGCTCACACTGAGAACGATAATTTTTCTGATCATCTATTGCTTACCTGAATATTCTGATGAAGGACTGAGCCCAAATATACATACAATTACACTTATTTGCCACCCAGGATTCGAGAAGAAATGACAATAACTTATCGACTTATAACCATGCCTCTCGGTGAAGCACTGCGAAATCCATCAAATCTTGTATAAGCTTGATTAATCTACAGCTAGGCTCTCATGAAATGTGCAGTTAGCATTTGAAAAATGTTGACTGCCATTTAGCATAGAATCGAAGGTTAACAGAAGCTTATATCTAACTACAATAGTAGGGACTTCCTAATAGTCAAATCATATTTCTGCCATCTTATGTTGATAATCCAATATTCTGGACTTCAAAGCCTTTCACTGGCAGGATTTTGGCACGTAAAGGAGACCCCGACAGCTAACGCCACGTTTTTATTGGCCGAGAATAAATATGTTGGCAAAAAATACAGTTACTTAGGGCATATAGGTCTAGCATGTGGTAGAGTACCTTCCGCAAACCGGTAAAAACGGCAAATAGTATCCGACAGCGCACCCTTAACATTTCGACATGTCCTTAAAATAAGGAAGCCAAGCCCCAGATACATTCTCTTCGGTTTGGCATAAGACATGGACGAAGACCAAGCCACTGAAGGCGAGTCTCCACCAGCGGAGACTCCAGGAGGACAGCCACCAAGCAGCGGGACGAGTGAAGCACCTCCCGCCGAGCCGACCGCAGCGCCCGACGATAAGGAGGACCAACCGCCTGCGGACGGTCCCGACACCCAGCCGCCGCCAGAGGACACTCGTGAGGAGACCGCCGACCCGGCGACGCCGCAGGACGAGGAAAACGTTACGGATGCAACAACTGCTGAACCGTCCCAGGACTCTGCAACAGCTGGAGGTGACGGAGACGTGCCTGAGGCGGACAAACCACAGGCTCAGGGACCAGAGGAACCAGAAGGCGATGGAAATGCTAATGAGGTAACCACTGAGCCTATCAAAGACCCGCAAACCCCAGCAAGTGATGCCGACGTCCACGATACAGCCAAGGAAGCTCAGAATCAAGAAGCACCAGAAGGCGGTGGAAATACTGATGAGGTAAACGCTGAAGAACCAGAAGGCGATGGAAATACAGATGAGGTAAACGCTAAGCCTCTCCAAGACTCAGAAACACCAGCAAGTGGTAGCGACGTCCATGAGGCATCCAAGGAAGATCAGGACAAAGAAGAACCAGAAGGCGGTGGAAATGCTAATGAGGCAACCACTGAGCCTATCAAAGACTCAGAAACACCAGCAAGTGATGCCGACGTCCACGAGACAGCCAAGGACGCTCAGAATCAAGAAGAACCAGAAGGCGATGGAAATACTGATGAGGTAAACGCTAAGCCTCTCCTAGACTCAGAAACACCAGCAAGTGATGGAGACGTCCATGGGGCATCCAAGGAGGATCAGGACCAAGAACAACCAGAAGGCGATGGAAATACAAATGAGGTAAACGCTGAATCTGTTAGAGATTCAGAGATTCCAGGAAGCGATGGGGACGTCCATGGGGAAGCCAAGGAAAAGGCTCTGGACCAAGAAGAACCCGAGGGTAAGGACCACAGCACCCAGCTAGCCGAGTCCGGCGGAACTGAGGCCGAAGACAAGACGGTCACTGCAGAGGTGGTACTGGCTGTGATTGAAGCGTCAGACACAGCAGAGGACGGACATATAACGTCCTCCGCGCGAGAGGAGGACGGAAAGGCTGGCGAGGCAGTGGCTATGGTGGTGCAAGCCGGTTCTGGTACCACCACTGAGGTGGTGATGATGGCAGAGGGAACCCCAGATGACGCGGTACTCGACAAGCAGGTTCTCAACATGGCCAAATTCATCGCAGAGGAGGTGATCGCAGTTGGACAGGCTGAAGTCGAGCAGGGTATGCACCCGCAGCCCGACACTGGAGACGTGGCGGTCAGCGTCCCGGTGCCCGGTGTGGCTCCCACAGGGGCGACCACTCGAACCTCCAGTGCGGGGTTCCGACCCTACTCAGAGACCCCGCAGCTGAGCGACGGCGCGCCGCCGGCCACGCCAGAGCCGCCGCCGCCGACGGCCGACCGACCCTGTCGCGGCGACTGGCACAACAAGACCGTCGACGACCTCATCAGAATGGGCGTGCCGGACCTGCGGCTGGCGCGCTGCCTGGACTGGGGCCAGTGTGAGATCCGCGGCTGGCTGACCGGACTGGGCCTGCCGCAGTACGCCGAGGCCCTGCTCAACAACGGCATCTGCGGGAGAACGCTGTGTCTGGTGACAGCCTCTAACCTGCCGCGCATGGGCATCACCGACTGGGAGCACATCAAGACGATCGCCGGCTCGGCGCGCCAGCTCCTCAGCGTCGACGACTACATACTGTACGAACAGCAGTGGGAGAAGCCTCCTCCGGGCGACATGACGCGTGCGCTGTACCTGCAGCGAGCCTGGCCCAACGGACAGCCGCCGCCCAGTAGCCAGCGCTACCTGGAGTTCCTCAAGGAGTTCGGCTTCCTGGACGTGCTGGCCGAGATCTCCAACAGGCCGATCGTGGAGATGCCGCAGGAACAGGTCAATCCACTCTACAAGGAAATCACCGTCGCCTCCATCACCTCCGTCGCCTCCAAGCAGTCCAGAAAGTAGAGCGCATACAGGCTCAACTCCAATGTTAAGCGGTGAACACTGAATGATTTCGTCGAAATTTGATGAAGAAAACAACGACAAAGAGGCGTTGCCAAATACCTCAGAGGCCGTAAACTTTATCTAATAACAGCGCCTCGAAGTCCGATGTTTTGGCTGGAGAGCGAGAACCATCTAAGTTTTTTTTTCTAGCGCACGCGTGATTCGACAATTATTCCGCCTACGTTTTCATGTTGGGTAAAATTAGTCTTACTTTTTCCTTGGGTACTTCAATCTGGCATGAACGAGACAAGTATCAGTTCGGGAAGAATTGCATCATATCTTGCTGGCGCTGTGACTTTACTGCTCGAATTCCAATCAAACACAATCCTGCCAACTATCATATACGTGTTCGTATCTAGTCAGCACAGCACAGTCTCTACGAACGTACCAAACGTTTGGATGTAATGTCCATTGTCACAGGCCCAGAAGTGATTTGGGGGCACTGAAGGACAAGCTATGAGAGTAAGCTGTCAAGAGCTAAAACAAAATGTTTTAGAACCACATCCGAAAACTTCTCCCTTAAGACCTGTAAAAGTTGAAAAGGCCCCTAACAATATTTTTAACACAAAAGACAGGAGCTAAGATGCTCGTCCAAATACATGTATGGTTCCAAATAAGATAAAAAGACAACATTTTCTAGGTTCAGGCTGAAAGCTCAACACCAAGCAGTTGTTGTTTTTAACACGTCTGCCCTAGGCAGCGTTTCGTTTACTCTCAAGGTATTATTCATTCTCAAGGTAATATTCATTCAAATCTTTGCTTATGGCAAAGTTACAGGGTAAGGAGCCCGCGACACCCCGGCCAGGTGCGCAGCAGCAGATTCTAAATACCGAAAATTACTGATTAAACGGAGGAACACGAGTAACGTAAGCAATGCGGACACTCGGTAACATGCAACAAAATAAAAAACTATAAACTTAAAATTCCTCAACCTTGTGTCAAGGTCTTCATTAGAACTCGATCGGTCAGTGTCCCAAAACCTGGGGTGCTGGGTGCAGAACGACACCCAGTCAAGCAGAATTTTCCACTCACTTTTATATTTTTTTGCTAAATTTTCCACTCACTTCCAACAATACTTACTACTATTGAATTTTACTCAACAATACTTACTACAAAGGCCAGTTCCATTGCCTCCTCCACCAACGTCCACTGGAAAAAGAGAGCAGCAGAATCGACCAGAAGATCGCCAAATTAACTCGGCTTTTATGGGCTTCTTTCGCTTTTCTGAAAGAAAATCTGGCGATTTCTATTTTTCTGGCCAATTATACCTGGCATCCTTATCTCCACCGATTTCAGTGGAACAACTGAATCGAAATTCTTGCGCGGGCAAGACGCTCAGTGCCTCCTGCCCCACCGGAGAAAGTTCCAATGGGTGAACTGAACACCGCCACTAAATTCCACCACTCACAAAATTGGTGAGTGGAAAATTAGACACCCTAGCCTTGTGTTGCCAAAAAAATAAGCTGACCGCTTTGAAAGATACATTTCTGGAAAGCAGTTTATCTGTGCACATGATTTCTAGGCTTACGTCCTTGAAAAGTTGTTTTTGTATTTCTGGTACCGAGAATAGTGAAAAACCATTTTTGGCCATCTTGTTGTTAAAAGCAATTATCTTGAAATTTGTATGCTGAGCAGCATATTTTTTGACATTGTATGGTAGAAAATTGACCATTTATTGTGAAGAAAATAATTTTATCCATATCAGCCCTTCATTGCTGCGTCCACGCCCTGTGACACCCAAATCCGCTCACGACACCCTACGACACCCTAGGCATAAATACGCTGATATTTAAGTTGAACTAAAAGTGTCCGGTACTTGAATACATTGAAACTCTACATTTTCATTAAATGATTTTTTTGGTTAACAAGAATGCATCCAGTTACCCTTCAAACATCGGCACTTTTTTGTATGGCTGGTTTACGGCGTGGGCTTACCAAATCGCCGTCTTTACATCTAGTAAATAAAAGCGGCATCTTTAGGCTTTTTGAAAGGCCGGTTTCTTATTTGTTATTGACAAAACATTGTTAGTCTTGCTCTTGGTGTGCTTTTAGTTGTATAATTTTGTAGTCTATAAGGATTTAGAAAATTAACTTAGAACAATTTTTTGAAATGCAAATTATGTAGCTCATGCGACCGGCAAGCGGCAAGCGATCAGAAATTTAAAGTAGTAATCGCTCTGACGCTGTCGCAACCCGCCGCGCCTGGCTGATTGCAGACGAAAGGAAGAAACAACAGAAAGAAGGCTGTAGCTTCGATTAGATTGATAGAAAACAGCATATTCATATGAGGGTGAGTAGATATGTGAAGAGGAGCAGGGGAATTGACAGGTAAAGAAAAGAAACTTTTAGCAAGAGTCTGGAACAGTTTATTGCCATGATAGAAGGTTTGTAGTTTCGTCTGGGTTAGTTAAGTGTAAACCAAGGCTCTACTACGCTCTAGCATAGGTGTATGCGAGGTGCAGTGATTGAGGTCAGGAGTGGCCTCCAAAATTCCGATAACTATAGGTATAGGTATATGAGGGGCGTTGTCCCGGACAGAAAAACTGTACAGTGTATGGTTAGATAATTAATTTTGGCACTAGGTATTGCATGAAAAAATCCCTATTCATTTTTCATCAACTGCCGGTCTCGGAGGCCCCCTCTGCAGAGTTCGTCTAAGGGGTGCCCCGATATTTCGTCTCAGGGGCCCTTTAGAGCTGGTCGTGTGGGAGAGGAGAGGAGGGGCACAAGAGTTAGTCTAGGGAAGCCCCCCAAGAGTTGATCTTCATCCCACAAATGTTAGTCTTCGTGGCTCCCAGAGTTCTTCCCCCGAAGGTTTGTCTCAGGGGCCCCCAAAATTTTTTTATTTTTGGCAATTCCCCAATTCCTTAAAAAATTAGACTGCATCAGGGGGTTTCAGCTGGTAAAGATTCACCTGCCTAACCCAAATTTTTCACATGATAATGGTCAAAAAATGCTGCTTGGGGACGATTTAAAAATATTTACTTTGAGAAAATTAAAGGAAATATCCATCCCTCAGTTCAAACAAGGGCCCTGAGAGTTTACCACCTGAGTACCCAAATTGGAAAATTTTTACTCCGCCATACATTTTGAGGGGAATTTTCCACTCACTCACCATACATTCCGAGCTGAATTTTCCACTCGAAACCCTAGCGCAAAACCTATTTTGGGTCACTGCGATCGGTAGAAATGGTCAAGTGTTTTCACAGGCACTCTGGTTCCCTTGACCTCTCTTTCAGGGACTTTTTGTTTTGGGAGGAGCCAGCCGCGTGGCTGTAATTCTTTATGACAAATGGGCGTGCAGGCCCTTCGTAGATCCATCAGCAGTCTAGAGAGCTTCATCACAAAGGCTGCATGTCGCCGTTTGGCCGTCTGATCCGCGAAGGAACTTTTCCCAATGAGTTGCTTTAAAGTCTATATAATCAGACAATCCTTATAATGCTTGCTAACTGCACAGACTTCAGACAGATACCCCAGCAGCACAATTTGCACGGTAAATAAGAAACCACAAATAATACTCACTGCTGGTATACACCACAACACTACCACGCAAAACATTTGGCAGCAATACAGAGGTAAAATCTTAGTCGCCACACTAGGAAAACAGCGATAACGCTTCCACGTTGTTTTGTCATTGGTGCAAACCCAGGCCACAGGAGGGGAAGACATGAAGTTTAACAGACGTGTCTTGGGAAATATACATTTCTAGAAATTGGTATATCCCGGGATTCCGCGATGCCGCTCCCGGGAATGCACTATTCCCGAATCTTAATCCCGGAACTGAATCGTGGACTTTCTGAACCAACAGATTATTCAGATTTATCATTGGCAACCGCATAGTGTACCAACTCTCCAGAAATATAGGGTTTTTAACTAAGCTTACGCGAAAACGCCTGCAAATATTTCGTTTTTCAAGCATTGAAGCTCTCAAAAATATCTGTTCAGAGGATCTTGCAAGTCCTCATAGAAACGCCCACCCCTGGTATGTATTGCAACGGTCTAGCTTATAATTTCGACAAATTGAATTGAACTGATGCAGCTACCTGATGGGGTCAATTTCATTTACCTATGTTAATTATTCACAGAGTAATAAGCTAGCCAAAAGCGTTAGCACCACCGGACCAGGCTGGGTCGTATATAAATTTCTCTGCTAACTTAGAGGCAGACCTCACGGGCACTGCACGGCTCCCCATTAACAAAAATGTAGACACTTCCACGTTAAGAGCTAAAGCATGCTAAGCTTATTTCAAAATGTTCTACTTGAGAGGAGCTTTTAGTCCTCAACTGGGGCAGTGACTTGGAATTAATGGCACAGGCTGAGCAAGGTGCAGTGTGTTGCCATATGGTACTTCTGCACTAAGAACTTCTGAGTGTTTATTTAAAAAATTAACCACTGCAGAATAATTTAATTCAACCCATCAAAAATATTGTGTTGATGTTTGTGCTCATACTGTCCAAACACCAGAAAAATACTGGAAATAGTGTGTAGTATAAGCAGTAGGTGTAGGTGTAAGTAATAAGTACCTAGTGAGTGAAGATTATGTGTAAGTTTAGATGTAAGAAGTGGGTGTAGATAGTAGATGAAAAACAGTTTCATTCATCCCTGCCATTGCCTTCAGTGCAGCACTGCTGCTCAGTTGTCCCAGCATGTGGCCAGCACACTGACATGTAGCAAGTATTATTCCCATTTTTGGGAAAATGGACTGGTGCAGAAAGCAGTGTTTTACATTGCTTTGATCATATAGGGAACATGTGACAACATTATTTACCATTTGAAATTTTTCACACATACTAGCCCCAAATTTCTATTTAACAACAAAACACAAATTTCTTGGAGATCCACTTTCACATAAGGTGACAGAACATATGATAGCTTTTTAAACGGCGATATGTAAAATGGCAGTCCAGTGGCCGAAATGTCATAATTTTATTCAACTTAATTTGAAGTCATGCATGTTGATTCATTTCATACCATACACATATATTGACAGTAAGATCATCCATAAAGCATACACTCACAAACAAAAACATGAGCTCACCCCCAAACAAAAACCACGCCACAACTCCCGCCAGCGCCCCGGCGCAGGGCCCCAAATTTGAGTATGCAGAAACACACCAGTCACCACAATACACTGCACATAAGCGACCACAGATAAGATGCGTGGGGGCGAATTCAAGAGGACCATGCACCACGGCCGACACACCACATGGTGGAGGTATCGGGGTCAGCCTTTCTGGCGGAGGGGAATGTGCTTTAATTCCCTCTCCAAAGCTAATTAAAGCACATTCATTCACCCCTCAAGCTTAGGTCAAAGCACAACAACTTGGTCTCCATTAGCAAAATATGATCAGAATGGGACAGTCAATCAGGATAATAATGGAGTCATTGACTCCTTGATGTGATAATTTATCAGCACTTCTATAAATCTGGGGAAATAGCCCTTGAAGTGGATCGGCAGTCAGATAGAGATTGCAATTTGGCTATGGAGCTCAAATCATTCTCTACTCATCATGACAAGCCTGCAAAAATTACTTTATATTTGACTCCCAGTAAGAATGCAGCAATGCTTAATTGGTATCTACAGCTAAGAAAATGGGCTGGATAGGTGAATTTGGTGAAGTATTTAGCAGGGGAAATGATTGAATTTGTTGTCCACAGATAGGATTATCAGTAAACGATATTAAAAGGTTTTACATAATTTCTTACCCTATAACCAAACATCAACATACCCTATAACCAACCATACATACCCTATAACCATACATACCCTATAACCCTATAACACACGGTTTTTTCATCAAGGGTATGGGAACAGCCCCAATGCACAGGTACCTACCTGAAAATTACACAAAAAGACAGAAGTAGGTATATTCCCTTACCTGCAATTGTCTTCACTGTTTATCCCATTCAAAATTGGCCTGCTACTGATTTTAATTTCAGTTTACATGCAGAAATGGGCATCATATACTGCACATGTGACGCATATACCTACTTGAACAAATATTTCAATGTGGTTGAGGTTAAATAAATATTCAAATGACCCACATGAAATACGTACACAATTCAAGTCCTCAGACCATAGGTCGGTACATCGGTAGGTATCTTAGCCCTGTTCCAGCTGTGAGCACAGTTTTGTCAGCAGGACCTCTAACCTCTCCTCCAGAAAAGTAACATCAGCGCCATGATCGCCTCTTGTTTGTGCTAAGCAACGGGAACTCAAACCTTTACACCATTAAAAAATATTAGACTGCCACCTCGTGCACTTACTATTTTTCATCAGCGCAAACAGCAGGCCGTCAGCCCGTAAAACCTCTAGAGTCAGTTCCCGGGAGAGGCTACAGCCCTGTGACGTAGGCGCAACACGGCCCGTTGATTGGTGCTGACAAAACTCTGCTGACAGCTGGAACAGGGCTCTTGATGAGGTACAGGTTTTGGCTGTAATGGTACAAGATACCTTTACTTAAAGGTACATTCAAGAGGGATTCCTCCACGCTTGAGTGACGTCACACAAGCGTAGAGGAATTCCTTCACCATTGAGCCGTATGTTAAACTGCTGCTAATAGCCCTGTTCCAGCTGTCAGCACAGTTTTGTCAGCACCAATCAGCGGGCCGCGTTGCGCCTACGTCACAGGACTGTAGCCTCTCCCCGGGAACTAGTTCTAGAGGTTTTACGGGCTGACGGCCTGCTGTTTGTGCTGATGAAAAACCGTAAGTGCACGAAGTGCAGCCTAATATTTTTTAATGGTATAAGGGTTTAATTTCCCTTTACTTCGCTCAAACAAGAGGCGATTATGGCGCTGATGTTACTTTTCTGGAGGAGAGGTTAGAGGTCCTGCTGACAAAACTGTGCTGACAGCTGGAACAGGGCTATTGGCACTTCCCGCTTGCAAATTTGTGAGAATACACGATAATCAAGTTGATCCGAAATGCAATTAATAAAATTTTATTTTCGATTCTGGGCCTCTTTTTGAAAAAAATTGGATATCTTAATCATTTAATTTTCTCACGTTATATGCTACGAAGTGTGACGTCACATCCAGTGGTCTGCGCTTCTGATGGAGGGGGCTGGTAATGGTACCTCTTCAGACCAAAAACCTCGGTAATCATCTGGTAGACGTCTCCGCTCTCTAGCCTTTTCCCAATATATCCCAAGATCTAGAAATAGCAGGAAATAACCCAACTTCCGTTCCAAACAACCCAAGATGGAAATAATCCTCATTCCAGGAGCAAAGGCATTCTTAGGAGAATGCTGCCAGGCGATGCATTTTACAGAGGCGTGCTCAGACTGTTGTGGGGGAGGGGGTTAAGGTGGGTAAAGACTGTTCGTGCATCTTCATCTGCTCCTCCATCCACCTCTGTCCCTTCATCTGAGTCCACCCATACATCCGCCTCTGTCCCTTCATCTGACTGCCACTGCACCCGACTACCACTGAATCTGCTCCTGAATCTGCCTCTTTTGTCCCGCATCTGCCTCTGTCTCTATCTCCTGCATCTGTCTCTGTCTCTATCTCCTGCATTCACCTCTGTCTCTATCTCCTGCATCCGCCTCTGTCTTTATCTCCTGCATCCGCCTCTGTGTCTATCTCCTGCATCCGCGACTGTCCATCTCCTGCATCCGCCTCTGTCTCTATCTCCTGCATCCGCATCTGTCTATATCTCCTGCATCCGCCTCTGTCTCTATCTCCTGCATCCGCGACTGTCTCTATCTCCTGCATCCGCCTCTGTCTCTATCTCCTGCATCCGCCTCTGTCTCTATCTCCTGCATCCGCGTCTATCTCCTGTATCCGCCTCTGTCTCTATCTCCTGCACCCGCCTCTGTCTCTATCTCTTGCATCCGCGACTGTCTCTAGCTCCTGCATCTGCCTCTGTCTCTATCTCCTGCATCCACCTCTGTCTATCTCCTGCATCCGCCTCTGTTTCTATCTCCTGCATCCGCCTCTGTCTTTTTCTCCAGCATCCGCCTCTGTCTATCTCCTGCATCTGCGTCTGTCTCTATCTCCTGCATCCGCCTCTGTCTCTATCTCCTGCATCTGCCTCTGTCTATATCTCCTGCATCTGCCTCTGTCTCTATCTCCTGCATCCGCCTCTGTCTCTATCTCTTGCATCCGCGACTGTCTCTATCTCCTGCATCCGCCTCTGTCTCTATCTCCTGCATCCGCCTCTGTCTATCTCCTGTAGCCGCCTCTGTCTCTGTCTAGTGCATCCGCCTCTGTCTTTTTCTCCTCTATCCGCCTCTGTATATCTCCTGCATCTGACTCTTTATCTCCTGCATCCGCCTCTGTCTCTATCTCCTGCATCTGCCTCTGTCTATATCTCCTGCATCTGCCTCTGTCTCTATCTCCTGCATCCGCCTCTGTCTCTATCTCCTGCATCCGCGACTGTCTCTATCTCCTGCATCCGCCTCTGTCTCTATCTCCTGCATCCGCCTCTGTCTATCTCCTGTAGCCGCCTCTGTCTCTGTCTAGTGCATCCGCCTCTGTCTTTTTCTCCTCTATCCGCCTCTGTATATCTCCTGCATCTGACTCTTTATCTCCTGCATCCGCCTCTGTCTATCTCCTGCATCTGCGTCTATCTCCTGCATCCGCCTCTGTCTCTATCTCCTGCATCCACCTTTGTCTTTATCTCCTGCATCCGCCTCTGTCTTTATCTCCTGGATCTGCCTCTGTCCCTATCTCCTGCACCCGCCTTTTGTCTCTATCTCCTGCATCCGCATAAATCTCCTGCATCTGCATTTATGTCATGAATATGCCTGTCTCCTACACTCGCCTTTGTCCCCTGCATCCGCCTCTATCTCCTGCATGCGCGTATGTCTCTATATCCTGCATCCGCGTATGTCGCCTGCATCCGCCTTTGTCTCCTCCATCTGCATCTTTCTCCTGAATCCACCTCTGTTTCCTGAATCTGCCTCTATCCCCTGAATCCGCCTCTGTCGCATGCATCTGGCTCTGTCTCTTGCACCCGCCTCAGCTGTCGGTATCCTCATATGCCCCTCCATTCGTCCTTGCCCCTGCCTCCGCCTCTGTCTATGCATCTGCCTTTGCTCCTCCATCCGCCCTTGCCTCTTTATCCGCCTCTGACCTCTCGAACCGCTCTGTCCCTGCATCCGCCCTTGTTGCTCTATCCGCCTTTTCCCCATCGTTCCGTTCTGCCCTCTGCATCCGTCGTTGTCCCTGTATCCGCCTCTGCCGCCGAATTCTCACCTGTCTGTTAAAGTACCTTGGCCCGTACACCCGCCTATGCCATCTGCATTCACCTCCGTCCTCTGTATCTCTGCATCCAGCTCCCAATTCACTGAAGATAGAACCATTAAGGGCGATACTGCCCCCGGAATATGTTGAAAGTCGGCCTAAGGGGAAGTCTGACATGCCTAATAATTGAGCCCTCCAGATAAAAAAGTACGTCTGTCTCGAACTATTTGAGGTCAGTTTTGGAAAGAAAAAATGTTACAGGACCACCCTGCGCAAAAATCACATCTCTGAATGGTCTGTAAGTATTTTTAATATTTTCTGGAAAACCACCTTCCTGCTATACCTACAGCGCTAAATGCCCTCGGGCATCCTCGGGGTGACGTAGGCAAAGGGGTTGCCAGACTAGTATATACTAAACTTGAACCCCCCTGACGCATGCCTGCGGCATACTAGAATGCGTTTTGCTGGGCAGAATAACACGGGTAATATTCGACGCTTGCCGGTGGTGTGTGTGGTGCGTGGATGGACGTTCGGGTGTGGTAAATTGTTCTTCAACTGCC
Organism: Lepas anatifera; assembly: GCA_034440635.1. Taxonomy (NCBI): domain Eukaryota; kingdom Metazoa; phylum Arthropoda; class Thecostraca; family Lepadidae; genus Lepas; species Lepas anatifera. The sequence goes on along the minus strand of JAOTON010002077.1, from coordinate 439,065 downwards.
ACGGGTAAAGCCTCTATTGCTTTGGGTAAAGCGGTGATCAAAGCAATAGAGACACTAGGTAAAACTTTGGCCGGATTTAAACAATGGACCAATAGGTGCACAGTTTGACAGATGTTGGGGCGGGGCCTCTGGACCCGCTCGGGACCAGGCAAGTAGAGGACTGGACTAGCTTAAACTTATTAAAACATTGAATATGAAAAATCGTCTCGTTTTGGATTTTTTAAACTCAATTGATAAACAAATATGTTGTCCAAAAAATCTAAGACAAAGCAGTTTTCTTGCTGACTTGGTAACCGCGGTAAGGGGGTAAACGGTGCAAAGAAAGTGTCTTGCTGCTTATTGAACCCAAAATTTTACCAATGAAAAATACATATAACTCATTATTTGGAGTTTGTTAAGCTATTTATGTATTTTCATTCAATTTCAAATATTTTTTTACACATTCTTGTAGAATTTTATGTGAGTTTATTATTAAAAAATAACAGGTCAAATGAAGCGAAATCAAGCCTCTAAATTTGCATCTTTCAAGATCAAGCAAGCGCGCGCAAGTCAGTCGCGCCATTTATTTGCCGCCACATGTGCCCACCAATGTTAATTTTTGCTGTTTACTGCCGCAGTTCATAATCTATTGTGCAAAGGCGATGGATGTTGCAGTGTGTGTGGTGGCTTTTCTATAGCAAGTTTGGTGAATGATTGCCAATATTTGCATAGTTACTTGATTGTCCAGGTGTGTGCTCATGGCAATTAATCGGACAGGGAAGGGTGTGATTCTCGTCCCTAGAAAGAAGCGATGGGGCTGCCGAAGAAAAATATTCTGGAATGAAGGGGAGGCCTAGGGAACAGTACTTGCTTCTGCACTACATAGAATACAACTGGAATATCCAGAGTTCAAATGTCACACTAAACATCCAGCAACCCTGCATCTGTTTCCTTCCAGCCAGGCAAGGTAAGTGGTCAAATTTCCCTTGCAATGCTCACTGACATGCTTTCTTGAGTAGGTAGGTATAAAATCCCAGTCTGCAAAGTATGGCAGCAGGGCAGACGAGTTGCACCACTTTCTTGAGTAGGTAGGTATAAAATCCCAGTCTGCAAAGTATGGCAGCAGGGCAGACGAGTTGCACCAGCCATGTAAAATTCTCGCACCACCAGCTTCAAAAAATTCACACCAATATGCTATATACCAGGGAGAAAAATGCACCCATTCCTACCCACACAATGCAATACTACCTCTTTTAGTAGTTAGTTATAGATTAATTTTTATAAGGCCTCCCCCTGTGTCTTAAAAACCATTCAGCCATTATTTGTTTGGTTTAAGTGTCACTTTTCTGCACCAGCCTCACAGATTTGTACCAGGTTGAAAAAATTGCACCATTTGCTCCTGTCTCAAAGGGCACTCACATCAACGAGATCTCGTCAAAAATGCCATACTTTGCACACTGGATAAAATCCATGTCCAGGCACCCCACACTGAAATTGGATTTGTGAAGTTTATCTCAGATTGGGTCAAGTGGTAAATTAGTGTTAGTGGCTAGTTAGCAGTGTGCAGTAGTTTGGTTTCTCTGTCAATAATCTGGGGGTGGGTGCTGGCCGTGCTCTGTTGTACGCCATGGCTATGTTTGTGAAGCTGTCATAATACAGTGTGTTTATAATTATTTGGATGTAATGTTTTCCTTGGTTCCATGGTGATGCTCATTTATTCAGTTCCATTAGTTTAACAAAGTCAGATTTCTTTGTAACCTATTTGCTATGCTGTGGATTTTTGAAAGCATAATATGAAAAATGCATTGATATAATGATAAGACCCCGCAGGGGACCAATTTTCATCTGCCGGACTTGTTGGCACCTGCTGACTGGTCCGGCACATGGATAATTGGGTACGGGATGTGACGACACCCGCGACCCCAGTTGGCAGGATGGGTTTCGCCCCCCGCCTTCGGGCGAGAGGCCAAATCGAAACTGCCATCCTCATCCTTTCCTGGCCTTCCTAAATTCAAATCCCACCAACTCCTTGTTCCTTTTCCTCTTCTTTCCTTATTTCCTTGTGTATCCATGCCTTTCCACCCGTATCCTTTCTGTCCACTCCTAAATACCCCTCCTATCCACTGTCTGCGATGTCTGGCCCGGCGTGTCTCCGTGGGTGGCGGGGATGTGTGCACTCTTGCTCGTCTTAAGTGTGGACATCTCGGTCGCGTGTGGCGCGCGGCTGGGCTGGACAGCGCAGACCGACCCTCTTCCTTTTCCAACCCATAACTTCCCAGTTACCCACTTTTTCCCAGTGTCATGGGCGTCCCCGCACGTGCCTATGATACCTGGATGGTCTGGGTGTATGTGGGCCTCCGGCTCGTGTGACTGACGATTGGATCCCTCTAATCGCCGGCCCTGCAGGCCGGGGGCTCGCTTCTCTCGGACCAGCCGGGAATCAGTTGTGACGAGCAGGTGGTAGTCGCCTGCTCCGATGAGGCCGTGTGGGGGCGCCTGTCTTTTTAAGGTGAGCTGCGCACCGACCCGTACCCCGGGATGAAGGAGTCCTGGTAGCTGAGCTGAGGTAGGCGCTGATATGGTTCGTGTGCCTCTAGCAACACTCTACTTTGGTCTGGATTTCCGCAAGGGCGGGGAACTCTTGAGGGCATCGACAAGAGTAGCAGCATTGTAAAAGTCTGTCGGCCTTTGGTGGGGCGTGGCTGCCCCTCCCTCCTTGGGTGAGGTCCCGACTTCACCCGGGGAGGGAGGGGTGTCCGCGCCCCGCCCGGGGTCGTCAGGCTAGGTGCAAGGGGGGACCGTCGTCGGGGCAGGGGGGCTTGGTGAGTCTCTCTCCCCCTCTGTAACGGCGGCGTCTCCCCCGTATAGCCAGCCCGTGCGTCGTCTCGCCTCGTAGCACCCTCGTCGGAAGGGGGCGCACGTGGCTGGTTGAATTTAAGAACTTTTCATGGATACACTCAACACCGCAAACCCTCCCCTCCCCTCCCCCTTCAGGGTGGTGGGAACGAAACTGCCGGCTCTCAAAGGGCCACTTTAAAGCCCTCCCGCCCGCGTGTTGTAATGATTCGGGGTGTAGACAGCCCCCTATCATCACTTTCGCCGTTTCAACGCAAGGAGGCATGTGACCGACTTGGCAAGGTGATGAGGTGCAGCTGCCTTCGGGACGGCGTCCTGGAGGTGGAGCTCAGTAGCCCAGCAGATGCACAGCGTGCACTCGAAACGACAGAACTGCGATACACGAAGCGAGAAGCGGAGCAGAGGAAAGTAGTAAAGGTGAAAGTCACGATTGTACCACACAAGACAAAGAATTTTTCGAAGGGTGTCATTACATGTTTTGATCTGAAAGGGGTTCCGGATGAGGAGATAGTTGATGGACTCATGGAGAGCGGTGTAGTGGAGGCAAGGAGAGTGCGGCGAAAAGTAGGAGGGATTCTCGAGGAGACTGACACTGTGATACTGACCTTTGATAGTGTAGATTTGCCGGCGGACGTGAATGTCGGATATGTGAAGATTCGGGTCAGGCCCTATGTTCCCAACCCGATGCGGTGCTTTTCCTGCCAACGCTATGGTCATACAGCCAGATTTTGTAAGGGAGAGAAAGTGTGTGAGCGATGTGGATCAAACAAGCATGACGGAAGGGACTGTGACGCACGAGCACTTCACTGCATAAACTGTAAAGGATCACACTCTGCAAATGATAAAAACTGCCCACGTATGAAGACAGAAAAGGAGATTCTTTCTATCATGGTCGCGAAACGTATTCCATTTAGGGCTGCGAGGGAAGCCTATGAGACCTCCTACCCTCAGAGATCATATGCAGAGACAGTGGGCGGAATAGCGACCGCCGTAGCGGCGCCCTCAAGGACGCCAGCGACACCGCGGATGACCCCGGAGGAGGTCATCCGTTCCCTGACCCTGGCGGACTTTATCCGCCTGGCAGGGAAGGATGGGGCTGGTCATTTCTGGCCAGCCCGCCGCCCCGACATCGCAGCCGGAGGCGGCACCTCCTCCACCCATCCCTCCCACCCCTCCCCGCCGCCTGTGGCCCCGGCTGGGGTGGGGGGCGGGGAGCAGGGGACCACTCCTGCCCCCAACACCCCGTCTGAGACTCCCGCCACTCCGAGGCAAAGGGTGCCCTTGGTGGCACCGGAGCCTGACCCCCTCAAGCGACCGAGGGCTGGACGACGGTGGGCAAGGGTGGGAAGCGACGTCAACTGCCGTCCCCAGTCCAGCCCCCCGTTGAGATCTCTGTTGACGGTGAGCCCTCTACCTCTACTCCTGCCTTTTCTCCTCTGTCCGATAATCAGCCCCCTCCGCCTCCCCCACCGCCGCCGACGTCGGTTGCGGCTGTCAGGAGGCAGTTTGAGGGGTCACGGAGGGAGGATAGCACTAGGGGAAGATCTCCCACCAAACGTGTGGCATCCGGGACTCCTCCAGGCCAGCCACAACCTTCTAAAGCCCGAGCAGCATCAATAGGGACATCTAGGCCTGGGGCATCGTCTCGACCCAGGCAAAGTGGGGCGCCCTCTGGGCCCCCAAAGAAAACCTATGGGCCAGGAGGCCCATACTGGAAATAGCAAGTAGCTCCTCTGGTAGGCGCTCACCCTAACTTCCACCCCCATCATTAACACGTTTTTGCAGTGGAACTGTCGTGGAATTCGCACCAGCGCCGGGGATCTCCAGGCTTTTATGAGATCCAGGGGACTGGCAGCTATATGCCTGCAAGAAACTAAACTCTCAGCTGAGATCCCATTCTCCCTTACAGGTTTTTCAATATTTCGAAAGGATTTACAACGTAACCCAGTCGCCCACGGTGGTGTTCTTCTCGCAATCAATAATTATATACCAGCAAAGGAAATATCACTCCAAACACGGCTGCAAGCCGTGGCAGCACGTATATATATCGCTCGAAGGCAGATTTCGCTCTGCTCTATATACCTACCCCCTGGGGTAGACATGCCCACTCGTGAACTAAATTTGCTTATATCTGAGCTACCACCGCCCATCCTTCTCTTGGGAGACTTTAATGCTCACCACACCGCTTGGGGGTGTGAAGATATTAACTCTCGGGGTCGGCACCTCGATCATTTTATCCAGGGTGTGAGCCTTTGTATTTTAAACACCGGAGCACCAACACATCTTACCATTCCATCCGGTCGGGAATCGGCATTGGATCTTAGCCTTTGCAGCCCAGAGCTATCTGCTCTGTTTAGCTGGGCTGTGTGCAGTGACCCCATGGGAAGTGACCATTTCCCTGTTTTAGTGACTTGTGACAACACATCTGTTTTAGGCACGAGACCGCAACGTTGGAAGATGAAAAATGCTGATATGTCCTTATTTAGCTCCCTCGTGGATGACTATTTGGAAACCTTTTCAACCCAAACACCGTTCACAGTCGACCAATTTACAGCTATCCTCCGAGACGCTGCTTATGCTTCTATACCGCGAACATCAAAAACCCTCGGCGACCACCGGTACCGTGGTGGAGCATGGAATGCCGTGACGCTGTCCGAGAGCGGCGGCGCGCTTACAGACAGTTTAAACGAAATTCCACTCAGCAAAACTTAAATATGTATCGGAAATCTCGAGCCGCCTGCAGGCGCACAATAAAACAAGCTAAGAGAAAATGTTGGAGAGAATACGTAGGTAAACTGAATCGATTTACGCCATTGTCTCAAGTGTTTGGTCAAATCCGCCGTATCGAAGGTAGGTCGGTCCCCACACCACTACCAACTCTGCAGATTGGTGGTAGGAATATATTCAATCCAACAGAAGTAGCCGACTGTATAGGAAATGCGATTGCACAGCGCTGTAGTTCAGTTAGGGAGGATGTCTCATTTATGCGATATAAAACCCTAGCTGAACAGAAAAGTATACATTTTGGAACCACCAGCACACTGTCATACAATAAGCCCTTTACCTTGCATGAGCTAGCGGCAGCCATTCGTGGGCTCCACCCTGTGGCCGAGGGCCCGGATTTAATTCACAATGATATGTTTAAAGCACTATCGCAGAGCGCACTCAGGGTTCTGCTGGCCTCATTCAATATGATGTGGGAGTCCGGCGAATTTATACCGGCGTGGCGGGAGGCTATAGTGATACCAATCCTTAAACCTGGTAAATCTGGATTGGACCCTTTGCACTTTAGGCCGATCTCGCTTACCTCGTGCATGTGCAAGTTGTTCGAAAAAATGGTGAATGTAAGACTCGTTTGGTATTTGGAAAGCCGGGGCATCATCAATAACAACCAGTGTGGGTTTCGTAGAGGCCGCAGTACGGTGGACCACTTGGTATCACTTGACACCTCAGTGCGAATTGCATTTAAAGAGAGGCGTCAGCTGGGAGCCGTCTTCTTTGACGCCATTGCCGCTTATGATACAGCGTGGCGACATGGTATCCTTTTAAAGTTGCATAAGTGTGGTATCAGAGGTCAGATGGGGTTCTTTATGAAAAATTTTTTGACTGATAGGACGTTCCGTGTCAGAGTAGGTGGTACATACTCAAACATCTTTTATCAAGAAGAAGGCATTCCGCAGGGGAGCGTCTCTAGTATCTGCCTCTTCGCTCTGGCCATAAATGACGTCACACATTCACTCCCACCTTCCATTCAGGCATCCATTTTCGTGGACGACATCGCAGTATGGGCAAAGGCTTCAACAACGCCGGCACTTTCCCGTCAGCTCCAGCTGGCCGTGAACCATCTGGAACGCTGGAGTAGTAAAAATGGATTATATTTTTCGACCGAAAAAACCGCTGGTGTTCATTTCTGTCGCAGGCGCAGGACCTGTCCGGAACCTATGGTATCGTTGCGCGGTAAAACTGTCACTTTCCAACCGACAGCAAAGTTTCTCGGAGTAACGTTTGATAAACGGCTGACATACAACGCACACATTAGGAATATACGTGACAAGTGTTTTAAATCATTGAATGCCTTGAAATGTGCATCTCGTCTATCGTACGGAGCGGACAGGAAGACACTTCTCATTCTCTATCGGTCTCTTGTTCGTTCCAAGATGGATTACGCCTGTTTTGTATACGATTCTGCGTCGGAATCAGCTAAACGCTGTTTAGATACGATTCACCATAGTGCACTCCGAGTGGCCACAGGTGCGTTTAGGACAACACCGTGCTCCAGCTTGTTGGTGGAAGCAAATGAACCACCTCTCGCATTGCGACGGCGCCTGCTCGGGCAGCGTTACGCCTGTAAGCTGGCTCAGTCTCCGTCACACCCAACATATAACGCAGTTTTTTCGCGGAACATGCTACGGCTGTTTGTGAACGTGCAAAGAGGAATCCCACTGGGCGTACGCGTCCAACGTTTCTCGGCCGAAAGTGGTATCCAGCCGAGTGTTGTGACTCATAGCGAGCTTTCAGACATCCCTCCTTGGGAACTTATCTGCCCAAAAACCGACATGACTCTCGCAGGGAAAACCAAATCCGATACTATCCCTACTGAATTTAAACAATTGGCGCTCGAACACATTGCACAGTATGCAGATCATGTGTCGTTCTACACTGACGGATCAAAAACTGATGTTGGAGTGGGATGCGCTTTTGTTACGGATACAGTAACAAGAAATTTCTCACTTTCATCTTTTGCATCGGTTTTCACCTCTGAACTCACCGCCTTGGATAAGGCTCTATGCTTTATCGAAGTTAGTGATGCCACGAAATACGTTATTTTCACCGATAGCCTTAGCAGCATTCAAGCTGTGAGTGGTTTCAACCCAAGTGATGGACTTGTTTTAAACATTGTCCTGCGCTTAACTCGCCTTGCCAGACTGGGAAAGTATGTAACACTCTGCTGGATCCCAAGTCATGTTGGAATACAATTGAATGAAGTGGCAGACGCAGCGGCCCGACGTGCTTCCCGTAGGCCCTGCAGGCGTGCGCAACGAATCCCCGCTAGAGATTTGTACCCATATATATGTACCCACCTTCGCAGTGTATGGCAAGAACAATGGAATAATATAATAAATAGCAAGTTGAAAGTTATCAAACCTGAGATCGGTGAGTGGCCATCCTCGCTGCGGCCTAACCGCCGTGAGGAGGTGGCGTTGTGTCGATTGCGGACTGGCCACACGCTGGCCACTCACCGATATCTGTTATGCGGCGAACCTCGACCACAATGTCAGCGATGTGCGGCGCCCTGTCGGTCCGACACGTGCTGGTCTCATGCCCGGAATATGCTAGACGCAGGTCTTTGCATTTTGGCGTGCACCGGCAGGAGTCCACGCTTTTAGAATTGATCGGCCGTGACTCCAGTATGGTTGAACGGGTGCTGTCCTATCTTAGAGACATTGACTTTACGATAATATTTGATCCTGGTTAAACGCGTGTGTTGTGGTAGTCAACCGCGCTGATAGGCGCCTGGCGCCGATTTGGCGGGTCCTCCCTTTCGCTCCGGGGCCTTTCAAGTCTCGGAGCGACGGGGAGGGCCTCCGTTAGACGTCGGGCTTGGGTCCGGCGTCTGGGCTGCCCCGCGCCCCCGGGCCCCTGGGTCCGTTGGCGCGGGGTGGGCGCCGGAAGTGATGCCCCGGCGCCCCGCGCCGAGCGCCTGCCGGCGCGGTAAACCTGTTTGAATCTGTGACCATGCATCCGTGCAGTGAGAATCATAACTACGATGTGAAAGAATCACTCTTTAATGTAAATATTAGTTCACTGTAGACGAGAATTTACTTTCCCCTAAAGACAGACAAATTTATAAGCTTTGACTGCAGAGAAGTGTTATGGGCGCTATATGACCTCGCAGGTTGGCGCGCCCCTAAAACCCAATAATCAATCAACAATGATAAGAGTAAAATTATGAAAATATGTATCACATAAATGTTGTCTTTACTTGTGTCTGTGTTGTGGAAATTGTGGCCAAAATTTCCAGTAATAAGTATGCTCTCAATTCTGGGCACTGTGACCTGTAATTGAAAATTTTCCCTCCAAAACTGACAATGTATGTGGCAGCACCACTGTGCTGTGATGCTTTCATATTGCTGTATTTTCTAGGGCTCATGAATAAGAAATAGTATATGCTTCAAAATTGGTCAAATTACAATCATTTCATTTTTCTTTAATCATCAAATAAGTTTTGTTGATATTTTATGCCTATTATTGAGCTGAAACCATGGGCATAGTATAGTTTCCATGCAGGAAGTGACACTCTACTCTTGCCTAATTCACTGAAGAAGAAATCACACTGCTTGAAGGTAGAATCTTGTATTAATTGATGATGTTGCACTTGCCTAGCAAGGTAAAATGTTGTAAACAACATAATTACTGCATTGGAGCATTATACCAGCGGATAATCCAGAGAACAAAATTATTTGTCCAGGCATCACATTTTACATTTTCGAATATTACATTTTGGTGTATTTTGACTTTTGCAGAAAGATCTACACTTTCGTTGAAATCCTCACCTGCTGAAGCTGCTGAGGAACCACATCTTGGGCCAGGGTCAGAGGCTTCAAGGTCCAGAAGTACCGGTACTGGACAAGGACTTCTTCCAGCAATTTTTGGCAAAGGACAACGCCGAGCGACAGCCTTGCCATGCTCTTCAGTGGAAGCACATACAGGTGCGAGGTAGCAAGTGTGTGTATCAAATTCCCATTCGCTCTCGTTTTTGTCTCTGTTTAATTTGAAGTTTAACTGATACATGCAGGAGTGGACGCAGGAGTATCGTTGGGGGAGGACGCAGGAGAAATCGTAAAGTTTTTATTTCAGAAAATAAGCTCAAATTTTCGCCATTTGTGGGACTGATGTGGACTGATGCAGACTGATTCAGAACGCGGGAGCGCACTTTTCCATCTGGTTTAAACATGTGTATGATTGTTATGTCCCATTCAACTTGCAGTAACACAATTCAACGTATGACTATCGAGTGAAAGTTCAAACTTAACTCAACGATTAGCATAGGCGGATCCAGGATTGCCGATCGGGGGCACCTTCCCGTGAGGGGTGCCATCCGGCCCGGGGGAGGGCGCCACTTTTGACCGGCAAGCCTATCAGATGGGCGCAAAATCCTATCGGTGGGCGCCGATTTTCGCATCCTGGGGGGGTGGGACGTGACATTTCGGGGGCGCCATCGACCTTTCGGGGGGCGCCGACTTGCCTCCCCCTGGATCCGCCTATGAAGATTAGTAATTGACTGAAGCATCGTTAAGTGCGTGCCTATGCTCAGGTCACTCATTCGAATAAACATATATTTTATTACTCTCGGGCATCGGGAACGTGGTAGTTGCTTTTAAACGAGTACTTTTTATCTCAGGTGAAGGTGCGGAAAAAATAGGCGTGACTACCGTTGGTACTTGGCGGACCGTGGATCAATTGCTGGGATCGCTGGACTGGGGATGACTGGTGTGGAAAAATCGGAATTCAGCAAGGCCCGTTGTTTCCTAGTGAATAAAAAGAGATAATGAACCTTGCAGTGGGTAGGTCAAAATAGATTTTGTCAGTTTTAAGTAATGACCAAAGTGTGAAAACTGGAGGTATTTTGTCTCAGGGTTTTAAGTTGAGAAACTGTAAATCACCGACTTGTGAATATTTTACAGAAGTGTCTGCTAATTGCTCGATATAGCGATATATGCGATAAAACTGTTCGCGTATGACATTTGCTCATCAGTCGATAGTTGTGATGGTGAAGTTAATAACAAATCTCTCCCGTCAGGTGACTGGCCTGGAGCGACAGCGAGTACGCCCCGCAGCCCAGATGCTCAACGAGCGTGTCGGAAAGCGTCTGCTCCACCTATTTGGTCAGCGTTTCGCCAAGCAGGCTTAGTTCATCATCACCTGCGATAAGGTGTTCGACATCTGTAGTTCTCGGTGCATCCTTGACGGCAGGGCTCATCGGTCGGCGTTCGCCTTCGAGTACACCATCGTTGCTCAGCCACCTCTCTGATTTAGTTAGCGCGACTAAATCGGGACTCTTGGCGCGATGAAAGCCAGAGCAGGCTGCCCTTCCAGAACGGGTTCATCATATCCTTAACTGCTCTGCGAGGTCCCCACAGCATTATTAAGAACATCTACGGCGTCAAGTACTTTCTGACGTCACGGGTGAACCAGGACGTGGTGGAGAACTTCTCACAGGTCAGGGTCTTGGGAGCAGCCAACACCCACCCAACGGCGGTCGAAGCCAAGACTCGTATGATACTCTTGTTGATGGGGCCTCACCGTCCGTGGCCGTTGGTTCTCATGCCAGACCATGGCCCGCTGGAGTCCCAGTCAGTCCTGCTTGATGAAAAAGAACCAACTCACCTGGGTGCGGCTTCCCTGCAGCTGGACCCTCTGACAGTCAGTACTGAAGAGCTTGACGTCGCTGCTGTGTTATGAGGGGGAGAGGTTGCAGCCTTACCCTGCTCCACATGTACAAAGAACAGGACTGACGGGATGAAGATGACCAGGACGCCGCCGCGGAACCAGTTGCTCCGACAGAAATGGGCATAGACCAAACAAATTTAGGCAGGTGCTGGCTTACATGGCGGCCTTTATTGCTATGTAAAGTGTAGATCTGTACAGCTCTCTCGAACATATCCCATCGACCGTGCTTGTAGTAGATAATAGTGGGGATCTGGAGTGGTTCCCACGTCTTAGTCGGTGTGTTCTCACAGTACCAAATGAAAAGTGGCTTAGACAATTAAGGGAGCTAAATGTTTTGTTTTGTTTTTGTGTTATACGTGAACCTAGCAGCATGGGTAGAAAATCAGGAGTTATCCTCTGTTTTGCTTTTGGTATGCTATTAAATTCCCGGGCCTTAATCAAAAGATAGCGCGAAAGTACGCGGTGACGAGGACTCACATGCGCGTTAGGTGTGCAAACTATGTAAGAATACGTGTGGAAATGGCATCAGCACTACATAATTTGTGTTTACGGCGTTGTGATTTCGTTCAGTCTGTGTAAACCCTCCATTCTTTGTTCACACCCATCATGAATAGATATATGGGCATGGACTGCGAGACTATTTCAAAATTTATGCTGAGATGGTCCTGGTTTAAATTGTTTTTCCTGAGAAACTAGCACACTATATGATATCGAAGCCTCGTCGTTACCCCCCATGAACATAAACACACTGCACTGGTGCATAGATCTTGTTTCATGATATTTAAAAAAGCGTTAAAAAGAAAGTCGCATTCTGGAAAATTCCTTGTCAGCATTTTTGAACGGAAGTGCCTCCCAGCTCTGTTGTGCTGTGGCCGGAGATAACTTCAGTGTCATAAAATTCCCTGAAAATAAGACCTTTAGAAAGGTTCCTTCTCAGTATATGGCTGATAATTAATACTAAATTGCGAGACAATAACTTTGGATTGAAACATGTCTGTAAGAAATAATTTCCTAAATACCCGTTCTTTCCTATTTAACTTTTTGGGATTGTAGAGAAAAAGAAAATCGGAAAAATTAAAAATAAAAGGCCAGATTCCCGCTCCCAAGAAAAATTAGCTGCCACTTCGGATCTCGTTGATCAAGCATGATTCCCCCACCGACTGCCCTCGTATTCCCATGAAATGTCGCGGGGTCCAATGCCGAGTTCTAATTTGTTTGCTCGCCCAGCGCATTCCTGCAATTCCCTGAGATGAGGGGCATACATTATCTTCAGGAGCAAGTGTGGCTTGGGCTCATTATGATAAATTGCTTCCCAAGAATTTCCCAGGGAATTCAGGGGGCAAGGCGTTCCAACGATAGAACGCTTAAATCCATGAAGCCGCCACGGCAACAGTAATGTCTCCTCACCCTCCCCTTCTGGCATGCGAGAATTGGTGTTTTGTGGTAAGAAACCCATCCCCCACCCCTACCCAAAATATTATTGGAACAATTTTGGTGACCATCCATGCCTGACATCTGGCCCATTGTCAGAACCAGGGTATGTCCGGGCCGAATGCTACCAGCAGCGAATGCAAGATGTCTATGGGGCTGAAACTCCGCAATATATCTGGATGCCGATAGAAAGGGGTTATTCGGAGTTGTGCAGAGGGTTGAGTACCCCTAGCCCCCTCCCCGAAAGAAAAGTATACAAAGCCATCACGGAACCTCCCCTCCTCGATCAAGGCCAGGTGAACCCTGAATGTAGGGATCTATCTCCCTTAAAACTACATTCGCATTTTGTTCCTTCCCAATTCCCATACTCTACAACTCTGTAGCAAAACCCTGGCTACTCACGGCACCCATCATATATTCGGGTCTAAATGCCACCTTCTTCCCCTACAAAGAGAAAACCTGGATCCGACATTACAAGTTCCTGTTAATAACACCATGGTCTCCACACTTGAAATGCTAAAACCGAACCTAACTCACCAAACCGAGCTCATTACGGCCTTCGGGGTACTGCCAGATAGATTTTCATCTCTCGTTGGGTTTTGAAGTGAGCCAACAGCAATTTGCATCAATCAGTATCAGCTGACTGCGCCTGCCCAGCTTCGCAGCCGACGGTCCCGGCCTGGCGGTGATAAGAAAGGAGCGTGTGTTGATTTGGGTAAAGGTACGTCAAGTGATTTCGTGTAAAGTGGTACGTGTACATTGCCCTGAAATCTTGGTTGCGGGGTGCAGAGCGACACCAAGGCGAGATGAAATTTTCATTCAATTCTGTTCGTTTTCCTTAATTTTGCACTCATGTTCCACAGGTTTGCTTGGAGTGACAACATTAAAATTTACCACCAATGGTGTCTTTCTTAACTAGAATAATATCATTGAAAGCAAATAAAAATAAATGAAAGAGGTAATATGTAGAGGAAAAGTTGTTAAAACTTAACACCATTTGAATGGAAAGTCCAGAGTTTTCCACTCACTGACTGAAAACTTTGGCTGAATTTTCCAATTGATGCCTAAGTACAGAATCAAGTTTGGGTCACTGACTGCCTGGGAGCTCATTTGATGGAAGTAGACTGGGGCTCGCCAGAGCTTAATGCAGATAGTTTATACCAACTCTTCATGAACACTCTCAAAAATGTGTCCCGGAAGTGAGGCCTAGGACTAATAGAAAGAATTTATATATGACCAGTGCAGCTCTCAGGCTCAAGGACAAGAAAAACCAGCTGTGGATAATTTATCAACGCACTGGGGACATCATTGATCACGGACGTTTTGCATTGTGCACAGCAAAGCTTTGTAAGCTTACCAGCCAGCTCCAGAGAAATCACGAGTACCAACTTGCATAGAACGTCAGAACAAATCCCAAAGCCTTTTGGAGGTATGTCAACAGCCGCCTGAAAATGAAAGGGAAAGTTGAAGACTTGCATACCCCAAACGGTGATCTGGAGGCCTCTGATGAGGAGAAAGCTTGGATTTTGAATTATTGCTTCACTAGTGGGTTTACAGTGGAGGATACCAGCTGGATCCCTCCTTTCGGTATTCGATGCGCTGGATCATTCCTGGATGATCTAGAGATTCTGCCTCAGGCGGTAGCACTCAAGCTCACGAACCTGAAAAAGAACTCCTCACCTGGACCTGATCTCACGCACGTGCGGATTCTATACGAATCCAGAGACACGTTGGCCCTCCCATTGGCCAAGCTCTTCAGGAGCTCTCTTGACAGTGGTGAACTTCCGAAGGACTGGAAGCTGGGATCAATCGTCCCGATTTACAAAAAGGCGGACAAGCACAGTCCTGGGAATTACCGCCCAGTTAGCCTGACTGCCATCCCGTGTAAGGTGATGGAATCCATCATACGTGATGAGCTCCTCGGGCACCTTACCGGGCACAATTTGCTCTCGCGTGAACAACATGGCTTCAGACCCAAGCGCTCATGTGACACTCAACTACTGGAGGTGTTGGATGATTGGAGCAGATTGATGGAGGCTAGACACTCAATCGACACAGTCTACATGGATTTTCGAAAGGCCTTCGCCTCAGTGCCTCATGACCGTCTTCTCCACAAACTACATGCGTATGGGGTGCGGGGAAAAGTTCTCAACTGGATCCGAGCTTTTCTGACTGGCAGATTACAGCGAGTGGTGGTTGGTGCTTCAGTGTCAGACTGGCTCCCGGTTCAAGTGGCGCTCCGCAGGGGTCGGTTCTGGGGCCCGTTCTATTCTTAGTGTACGTTAACGACCTTCTGGACCATCTGAAATCGACTGTTAAGATCTTCGCTGACGATACCAAGCTCTACACCCAGGCGAACAACCCGAAGGCACGAGAATCATTGCAGGGGGACATTGACTCGCTTCTCTGATGGTCTATCATGTGGCAGCTGCCGTTTAATAGGGACAAATGATCTGTGTTACACATTGGCAACAACAGCAGCAGACATGTATATATGCTGGGTGGTGCCCTCCTGTCTAGCACTCACGAGGAAAAAGACCTTGGTATCGTGATAGACTCGGATCTGAAGTTCCGTCAGCAGGCAGCAAACGCCGTTTCCAAGGCTACTCTATTGCTAGCAGTCATTAGGTGGTCCTTTGCCAACCTGGACCAGACCACTCTCCCTCGACTATACAAGGCACTGGTTCGTCCTCTCGTCGAGTACGGGAATGTCGTGTGGGGCCCATTCAACAGAGCGGATCAGAAGTTGATTGAGCGCGTTCAGAGGCGTGCTACACGAATGATTCCCACTCTACGGCAGACTCAGTATACAGATAGATTGTGCAATCTGAGACTACCGTCCCTGTACTACAGGCGTCGTCGTGGAGACATGTTGGAAATATTTCAACTACTGCACGGTGGCGTAGACCAAGATCCGGTCCAGTTTTTTTCGCCTCGACCCAAACTCACGTACTCGGGGTCATGCTTGGAAGCTCGTTAAACCCGACGCTGTTTCGAGGGTTCGACGCAGTGCTCTTGGTTGTCGAGCTGTTAATGATTGGAACGGGCTCCCTGCTTCAGTTGTTGGTGCACAATCCCTGTCAGAATTCAAGAGTAGATTAGACACGCACTGGGCCGATATCAGGTACACTGTACCTGACCAAGACTGAGACACGCACGAAGATCACGAGCTTGCCAAGAACGGAACCCGCAGGCCGTAGTCGGCCTCCAAACTCCGACAATCTCAAGGTGAAGGTGAAGGTGTTGGGCTCCGGCCCACTTAAGGAATCACCAGTCTGCAAAGTATGGCAGCAGGCCAGACGAGTCGCACCAGCCATCTAAAATTCTCGCACTGCCAGCCACCAAAAATTTGCACCAATCTGCCATATACTAGGGAGAAAAACGCACCCATTCCTACCCACACGCTGCAATGTTACCTCTCTTATTAGTTAGTTAGTTGAGGACTTTTTAAGGCCCCTCCTGTGTCTTTATAACCATTTAGCGATTATTTGTTTGGTTTTCAGTGCCACCTTCCTCGCACCAGTCTCACAAATTCGTACCAGGTTGATAAAATTTGTACCACTCGCTCCTGTCTCCAAGGGCACTCGCACCGACGAGATCTTGGCGAAAATGCCATACTTTGCACACTGGAGGAATCAAAGCCCTTAAAGACCAGTGTGCAAAGTATGAAATTTTCGTCGATAAAAACCATCGTGCTGGTCGTCACGAGTACTCGCGATTGATGACATTTTTGTACCTTAGGTCACAAGGTCACCTTCTAAGTCCGGTCAATGACCTGATTTCGCCCTTTTGGCGTCCGATTTTGCCGTTCTGGCTGCTATTGCCTGGAATTTGTTTGTAACAAATCACATTTGTATGATCATTAAGTTGGCAAAGCAACATTCACACCTCGATCCATATGCTAGACACTTATGGAACCTTGCTAGGTAATGCAGGAAGTGAGGTCAAAGGTCACTGACCGGTAAAACACGGAATTGCCCAATATGCCTAATAATTACTTTCAGAGGGGTACTTCTGGACGCTGATTTTGAATAACGTCAAATATTTATGTCATCAAAATCACAAGTCATCAGGTCAACTTCTGGGTCAGTTCAATGACCTGATTCACGCCTGTTATGGCCCATTTTGCCACTCTGGCTGCTTTTGATCAGGATTTGTTTTTAAATAGCCACAAGAGTGAACAATCTCGATCTGTGCTTTGACTCATATGCTATAAACCTATGTGACCTGTCTGTGAAACATGAGAGTTGAGTTCACAAGTCAAAGGTCTCTGATCGGTAAAATTCAGAATTGTGGCTTAATGATCCACGGTGGGTGTTTCTAGTGCTAACAGATTTCCTTCATGGACTGGTTAAGGGGATCGCTGGTCTCTTCTCTCTTAAAACAAAATTTATGCCACTTACGGATAAAACAAAATTAATATAAGTATAAGACGGATCTTAAGAGTGGCTAAGGGGTTTTTCCCTCTTAACCCGCACCCCGTGGAGCCTCCGAGCCACCTTCGTCATTGTGGGGGTGTTCAAACACTCCCCCCCCTCCCTCCTCAAAACTGGCACCTTGGCGGGATAGCGAAAAAAAACGTGAACGCTGGTGGATACCTCATGCAAATTCATGAAGAAATTACATCAGTCACTTTTTGGCTCACGTCAATATTGAGGTCATGACAAAACAAACGAGGTGACATGTTAGAGAATATTTTCTGGGCTCTACTGTTTGATAGAGTTGAGTAAGAATCAACTTTAGGCACCATTTGCTTCTTTTCGTTACGGCGAATTGAATCAGCAACAGTGAGCAAGAGTTTGTCCCAGTTTATGTTAATATTTGTGTACATTTGTGCATTGTGCTGGTCGATTTTAGATATTATTTCTCGGTCCAGCTATAAACAACGTAGCCGGGCAGCGTGGCAGGTTTTGGGGATATTCTGAGAAATGTATGGAGGTGCAATTTTCATATGCCGTTAGGAGCTTCTTTAAAGGATTTTTCCTGTGTGAATGGTGTCCTAATCGGTTAGCGCGCTCGGTTCGGCCTATGCCATTCTGTAAGTGGAGGGTGTCGTGGGTTCGAGCCCACCCAGAGGCAGGATTTGGCGCCCTGCCCTACCTCAAGCCTGGCTCATTCCCTTTCCCGTCCGACGCCATACGACCTCAGAATTACATGCGTCGTGAATCTCTAAAAGTTATTATTCATGTGGGTTGAACAAGTACCCAATCTTTTGCTCTTTCTATCAAACTCAGAGAAAATAATTTTCGATTTTAGATTTGATGATCCAAAAGACACCATGACATTTCTAATATTTCCAACTAATATCAATTATGTTGAAATTATTTAACAACACCTTCATTGTTGCACTCAAAATGCCGACTGATATGGCACGAATATGGCTAAATATATTTTGATTAAAATAATGGATCCGTCTTGTCTAACGTGGGTTCTTCCAAACATATATTTTATGCGTTCAGCTTGAAACTAAAGCTGGTAGTTCACCCTGACCCGCGCGTTTTAAGGATCTCGGAATTCATTCGTTAGAAGCTGACGTCATCACAGCATGTGTGACGTCAATAATTTCATAACAATTCATAAACTTAGCACAAAAAATCCAATAGACGAACCACCCCGGTACAGCCATGGATCTCATTTGCATTAGTAAAAAGTATCAATAAAAAGAATGAACTTTACAAGCAGTCTCTCCGCAATCCAACTAATGAGAACAAGCACCAGTATATAATTTACAGAAACCGCCTGAACAGTGTTATAAGGACATCTAAGAAACTCTACTTTGAGCGCAAGCTCAACGAGCATAAATCCAACCCTGTTAAGCTTTGGCAAACACTTTTCTTTCTGGTTCACAAAAAACAAGAGAGGGCAAATCTACCCTCTCTCTATAATTATGAAAATAGAGAAATCACGTCTCCCGGGGATATTGCGGACAAGTTTAACTCCTATTTTGGCTCCATAGCATCTAACTTGGACAAAAAGATTACCCAAACAAACATAGACCCTATGACTTATATGGAAAACAACCCTGAAACTGCAGACAGCTTTTCCCTTAGCCCCACCAGTATTCCTACTATTCTAGGACTAATTCAAGATCTGCCCAGCTCTTCTGCAACATCTGATAACCTTACACCAAAGATACTCAAACAGATTTCAGGTTCCCTTGCCCCTTCATTGCTCCATGTTTATAATTTATGTCTTGCCTCTGGAACATTCCCTGCAGTGTTTAAAAAATCAGTTGTGGTTCCCATTTACAAATCAGGTGACCCGTCTCTCTTCAACAATTACCGTCCTATCAGTTTGCTCAATATTCTCTCTAAAATTCTCGAAAAAATTGTCTTTGCTCAGTTAACGGAACATCTCACAGCTAATAACATATTGAACAACATCCAATTTGGCTTTAGAAAATTTCACAGTTCCTTCATGCCTGTCTCTCTTCTCCATGATCATGTTACTTCCTCTCTCTCAAACAAAGAAACTAGTGCTGCCATCTACCTAGATTTCTCAAAAGCTTTTGATACAGTAAATCATAATATTCTCTTAAAGAAATTAGCTTATTATGGCATCAGAAATTCTTCACTAGCTTTCTTCCAATCCTATCTCGAAAACCGAACCCAGACACTAAAGTATAACTCCACTTTTTCATCGGCTCCCATAACCATCAGTCATGGCGTACCGCAGGGATCGGTCCTTGGTCCAGCACTCTTCTTACTATACATTAATGATATTGTCACTAGCACCCAGGGCTGTAATTTCCTCCAATTTGCGGACGACACAGTTGTCATCTTCTCGGCCAAAAATGTGTCTGATCTGCAGGACAAAATCAACATTAGTTTACCAAAAATAACGCAATGGCTGTCTACAAATCGGCTCTCCATTAATGCCAAAAAGAGTGCTTACCAACTTTTCTCTAATTCCTCTAATCAACCTAACATCAATGTCTCCTTAAACTGTGAACCAATCTCTAGGCAAGCCAAGGTTAAATATCTAGGGATTCTAATTGACGAGAAATTTAAATGGGAACCCCAAATCCGAACTGTAGAAAACACTATCTCGCGAAACATTGGTCTAATCTTTCGGACTCGTAACAACCTTAAGCCTGGTCATGTTATTCTCCTTTATAATGCACTCATTCTCCCCCACTTGACATTTGGACTGCAGGCTTGGGGTTCCACCTTCCCTTCCAGGCTCCATAGACTCAACATACTTCAGAAAAAAGCAGTAAGATTGATTGACAATGCTGATCGTCTGGCCCCCTCGAGCCCAATATTTAAGAAGCATGGTCTGATTAAACTTCCTGATCTCTTCAAGCTCACCCAAATGAACATCCTTCACTCTTTTCTCAATCATACTCTGCCAGAACCACTAGCCTCAAAATTAGTTCGCTCACCTACGCCCAGGGAGAGAAGAGTTAGACAGCACAGGCATTTTCATGTCCCATTCACAGCCTTTGTATACCGAAAATTTTCATTGTTCCACTCTGCCCCCGAATTTGGAATGAAAACTTGGCATCCAAAATAATAGATATCCATGACATACCCCACAGTAAGATAGCTTTCAAAAAAGTGACAAAGAAAATGTTTCTGGACCAGTATTGAGGTGACTCATTTACGAAATGCTGTCTCTGAGTATAATTTTCTTCTTTACCTGACTTGTCTCTTTATGCTGATCTTCCCACTGCTTTTCCGTACTCTTCTCCTCTAGGTTCTACTTATCTCACCCTTCTAAGGTATTTCGCTGTGCAATGTGAAGTCCTGCGTGTTTTTGTTTTAACCTAAGTGATCGACTGTGTATGCTTCCTGAATGTATCTACCTCGTGTTTGAAGCCAGACATCAATAGCCTCCGTGCTCCTTTCATACCCATACCCCCTCAGAACAGTTGTCCTATGTACTCTATTATGCACAGTCGAGGCAGAAATGTCTATGTAGACAATTCATTTTTCTCGGAGGATTGTGCGCGGGCCAGAGTGGTTGATTTCTCTAACTTGTTGACTAACGTAAAGATTAAGGGTTAACGAGGGGCGAAGTCAGGCTTTTCCAGCCTTCCCGTGTCGCGTTGGCCACACTATGATCTGTCCTCATCTGATATAACTAGCATCTACATCTCCCACTCTAACACCTGTGCCACACTTCCGAATAACAATCTCGGATCACCTGTCCTACCTCCCCCGCCCCCTCATGGTCCTGAGTGGCTCCTCCCCATTCGGCCGGCCTTGCCCGCCCCACATCAGCCTGTACCTTGCCAGTCGCTAATTCGTCTCGGGCATCTTCGGATGCGGACCCCGGCCGCAGTGCTGGTGTCGCCGTCGTCGCCTCAGTTTGTACGCTTCAACTTCCCGGACAGCATCTCCATGGTGCTGGTGAAGGTCTCCTCGAACGATGACCTCTGCGCCACAGTCAGCATTCAGAACGTCTCCTGTCCGATCTTCGACTCACAGCAGGACGTGGCGTATGGAAACCAGTACCAGACGATGACGATGAAGGCCGGCATCACCGTGCGGCGAGAGCACTTCCCGCGTGGCATGTTCATCGTGTTCGTCGTACACGGCGACGACTCCCAGTGCAGCCGCAGCTTCGAGAACAACAAGCCCGAGAGACAGAAGTCCGTCGAAGTCGTTATACAGGAGAAAATCTCACATCCGGAGTACCTGACGGCGACCCTGGGCGCTCTTGGCTTCTGCGGGCTCTTCTACCTGCTCTCCATCATCCTCAGTGTCGCGCACTTTGTCCGGCAGCGAAGGCGGCGACAGCAGCTGCCGGACGAGTCGCCGCCGATGACTAACTACGGTACCATGTCCGGCGGCAGCTCCGAGAGTCTGTCGCCGGCTGGGGCGGAGGGCGGTCTGCTGAGGCCGGGGGGAGCTGCAGCGGCAGCATCGGCGGGCGGCAGCGGCAGTGGCAGCGGCAGCGGTGCACTGCGGCGGGGCGACTCCGACTCCTCCCTGGACGAGACCGATATCGACATGATGGCCGACTCCGAATGCGACAAGAACATTCTGCGAACTAAGACGTTTCTGTACGTGTCGGACCTGGCGCGGAAGAACCCTCGGGTTCTGGCCAAGAAGACACAGCTCTACATCTGGAACCTGCTGACCATCGCCATCTTCTGCGCCGTGCCGGTGGTGCAGCTGGTCATCGCGTACCAGAGGGTGCTGAACGTGACCGGAGACCAGGACATCTGCTGCTGCAACTTCCTCTGCGCCCGCCCGCTGGGCGTGCTCTCCGACTTCAACCACGTCTACAGCAACATCGGCTACGTGCTGCTGGGCCTGCTGTTAATCGGGCTCACCAAGCGCCGCGACATGCTCCATCAGCGCTACATTCAGCAGAGCGACCGCTTCGAACAGTCGTACGGGATCCCGCAGCACTTCGGCCTGCTCTACGCGATGGGTGCGGCGCTGATGATGGAGGGCATCCTCAGCGCCTGCTACCACGTCTGTCCCAGCTGCTCCAACTTCCGGTTCGACACGGCCTTTACGTACGTGATCGCCGTGCTCTGCATGCTGAAGATCTACCAGACCCGACACCCCGACATCAACGCCAACGCCTTCGCCACCTTCCTGGTGCTGGCGTTCACCGTGTTCGTGGGCGTGGTGGAGGGCAACCTCTACTTCTGGTTCGGCTTCATCGCGCTCCATATGTGCGTCTGCATCGTCATCAGCGCCCTGATCTGCTGGATGGGCCGCTGGTCCCTGGACGCCGGGGTACTGATGCGGGTGTACCAGGGCGTCCGTAACGACTGGCGCACCTCGCCCACCATGTGCTTCCGGCCAGCCTACCCGGACCGCATGGCCCTGCTGGTGATCGGCAACCTGGTCAACCTGGGCTTGGCCGTGTTCGGCGGCGTCACCGTGCCCAAGGACTTCGCCAGCTACCTGCTCTCCATCTTCATCACCAACCTGCTGCTCTACACCGGCTTCTACATCATCATGAAGCTGCGACACCGGGAGCGAATCCTGATGCAGCCTCTGCTGTACATCGTGCTTTCCTGCCTGGCCTGGGCCTCGGCGCTCTACTTCTTCCTGCGCAAGTCCACCACCTGGCAGCTGAGCCCCGCCCAGTCGCGCACTCA
This sequence comes from Lepas anatifera, assembly GCA_034440635.1. Taxonomy (NCBI): domain Eukaryota; kingdom Metazoa; phylum Arthropoda; class Thecostraca; family Lepadidae; genus Lepas; species Lepas anatifera. The sequence goes on along the minus strand of JAOTON010002077.1, from coordinate 416,282 downwards.
CAATCACGAGTGTGAGATTCTCAATTTCTACGACGACCACGACGTCTGGCACTTCCTGTCCGCCGCCAGCATGTTCTTCGGCTTTATGATCCTGCTGACGCTGGACGATGACCTGGTGTTCACGCCGCGGGACAAGATCCCCGTGTTCTGAGGCGGCGGGACGTGCTGGTGCTGTCCGGAAAACCGGCCGGGAGAGGGCGGAGCCGCTGGCCCGGTGCACCCCTGCGGAGCGGTCTGCTCCGACAGCACGGGCCCCGGAGGCTACGCGCAGCAGTGGCACCGCCGCTCTTCACTCAGACTGCTTCGTACTCGGCTCGAGTGCCGGTCGGGTTGCCCGATCAGGCGAGTGATTGGTGCTTGTTTTGAGAGGTCTTGTTTTGGTCCGACGGCGACTATTTTTATACGCAAGTATGCTAATCTTAAGTTCGGTTCAGTCCCCATTTCCTCCTACCGTTCGACACGATCGTCTTCCCCCCCGTTCCTAGGTTGTAGACTGTCTTCTTGATGTGTGCGGCGACTTTGGTGCCTAATTCGACGCTGCTTCTCGACATGCATTGTTCACCAGTCATCTCCCGGATTTTCTATTTGCTTCTCACAGCAATATGCTGCGAAATGTTCGGTCCGCGCGATAGGGTACCGTTCCTGAAACAGCCTCCGGGCCACCTCCAGACTGCAGAACTCCAGACTCGGCCACCGCCTCCCGTGGTGCCGCGGTAAATCATCAGCCATGGGCACAGGGCAGCGGCGGTGAGCGCCGTTACCCCGAGAGCTGCCGCGGCGGCCCGCGGACTTGGCACCGAGCTGGCTCACTTGTTTGTACTGTGTGCTCATTTTGTTGGTCGCGTGTGTCCCGTGATGGCCAGTGCAGCGGTCCCTCAGTGTCCAACAGTCGCCTGTGGTTGCGATGTCTAGTTCCGCGGCGGTTGTGATTGTGACGATGCGCTGGATGTTTTGCCGTGGTTGTGAATTGCAGACGCGGATCCGGCCACTGTATTTGTGAATCCGCCGCCGCTACTAGCGCTTTTTTTTGTTTCAAAGTCGCGGTACCAGCTAGCCGCTTCTCCGCTATCGCCATCTTTTATGCTAAAGCGTCACTAAAGTGCTATTCCCAAAAAACGCATTTGTGCTGTTTTAAATCAGCGTAGAGAACAACTTGTTATCCATAAATAACATAAAATTTACAGTTTCTGGGAATATGCAGATTACGGAGGTGTAACAGACATGAACTGGTGATTCAGTTTTTAGGGGTAGCGGTTCCATTAAACGGCTATCGGCAGCAGTTTCGAATTGGGGTCGGCTACTCCGCTTCTTTGAGAAACCGGTACCGCCCCTCGCGCGTCGTGCGGCGGCTGGGGGTTGTGAGGAGCTTTCACTGCCGCGCCGCCCGTGTGTCGCGCTCCGAGTTTGACCTGCCGCGCACTTGCCACCTACCTGCCGGAACTTCCTCCCCGTGACACGTCTAACGGGGTCCCGTCTGGACAGTGCCGCGTTTTCCTTAGTCGCCACCGACGTGTACCACAGCCTGTAAGCGATGGCGACCGGACCGCACTGCTGGGTATACTGCAGTAGCTGACGCTGTGGACGACTGTGCTTGTGCTGTCGCAGCTCCCGTAGGAGGCTGCTGCGACAAAGACCTGGGACCACGTGTGCGATAGCTTCGCTTGGTGTGTGGGGTGGCCCCCTTTGGTGCGGTGCCAAAACCAACGATCCGGACGGCGATAGGACTGGTGATGGGTCCGCTCTGGCGAATCCCCCCGAGCGGCGAGTCAGCAGCGGTCCGTCAAGTCGACATATCTCTGTTGCTTACTGTGCCTCGGTGCTGCTGGGCACTGAGAATGCTTCTTTCAAAGACGATGTGTAAACACAAGTGCATGGGTCTACCCATTGCTTCAAGCCTACCTTCATGCTGCTGTATGGAGTTTGGTGCTTTTTAGATCTCGGGGAGGGTGGATTAAGTGCTGTCGCCTGGGTGTGTGTACTTGATGGATGTTTTTACTGTGAAATATATGTGTATGGACTCAATAGTATCAGCCAAAAATGGTGGTGACTGGCTGTATATGTTTCCACCTATAGACACTCGTGTGTTGAACCAGGCATTGTTAACGCTTGGCCCGAGGCTATCAGTCTAAGCCAGCAAAACTAAGAGTAATATTTCGGTATTTTGATCTATTTCTGTTTGCTGTTGTCCAATGGTGGCGCGAATCAGTGTTGCCGCTAGCCCTTGTGCTTATTTTGAGCCCAGCTATTCGTTTTAGACGAAGTGATAACGCACATGCCAAGCGTGTTAAGCGTGGGGCCTTTGTTGGGCTTGGGGCAGTGGGATACATTATTTCTATTATTAGTAATATTTGAATGTGCTGCGATACTGTGAGTGGTCGATCGCTGATTCTATTTGTATCATGCGCTTGCATCAGCTTTTTATGGCTTCGTTTTAGACGTGCCGCCTGTCGGGACCGGCATGTGATCGGTATCAGGTGTAGGAGACCTTTAGTGCAGTTCGTGTAAAGATATAACCGAACTGTCCACTGGACTGCACAGTCCACAATTTGCCAAGGTGTAGAAAAAAATGTCGTTACGGCAGCGGTTGCTGTGTCCAAAGTCTTACTGGACCGTTTGGGTGATCCCCAGAGGTGCTGCTGTTCCGCCGAGTCTTCTTGGCCGCCTGACAGCAGCGGCGACCGCCGTCTGTCGGCCTGGTTACTGAGCAGTGACGATGCTGGCGCTGCTGAAGTCGGGCCGCTCCTGTGTGGCGGTGCCGGCGGCGCGGGCGGCGGCGGCGCGTGCCAGCGCTGCCGGCGCCGCCTCCTGCCGCCTGCTGAGCGGCGGCGGCGGCGGCCCGGTGGTACGCTCGCTGGTGTCGCTGCACCGGCGCCTGGTGAGCGCGCTGGTGCAGCAGTCGCGCGCGCTGCTGCGACTCTCGGTGGTGCAGTGCGAGTTCGTGCTCATCTACCGCACCCGCCGCTCTCTGCAGGTGAGACAGCGCGCCCTGCACGCACCCAACACAGGCCACTGGTACCTCCGGCACGGCAAGCTGGCACCTTACAGTTTTGGGACCAAGCATGATCAGGTGCATTTTTTCAGGATGGAATTGTACGGTACCCCTGTACTTGTCGGCTGAGAAAGCGTCTCAATCACTGATTGTGTTAAATAGGCGGTTTGTGTACTCTGTTCCAAGTGCCAGCTCTGTCTCTGGTCCGAACTGCCGGCTCTGTTGGTTGCCGGAGGCCAGTGTCGACACTGACGGAACCGCGCCGCCCTGCGCCGGCAGCTGTTCGAGCTCTACTCGTCGCTGTACGAGCGCGAGGCCCTCCACGAGATGGTGCGATCCGTGCGCCGCCTGCTGGCCGCCCACGGCCGGCGGCTGCTGCTCAGCGCCGCCATCCTCTCCGCGACTGACGCGCCGCACCGCGAGCAGGAGCAGCAGCCTACCGAACACGCCGAGAAACAGCAGCAGCAGCAACAAAAGACTCCGCCGGAACGGTGGGTAACGGACGGTATCGCATTGGCTTGCCTCCTTCCTTGCACTAAGTCCCTTGTAAAAATATGATATAGGATAATTTGTTTAATATCCACCTTGTTTTTTGCGACCATGTTTTGGCTGGACTAAACTTGCCCCTGTGTCAACAGCAGCTCGTCACTTTTCTGTCAACTTAAATGTCAAATTTGGGAAAGTTATTGTATACAAAAGGGAATCTGAAACCCTCATGTAAATGTATCTGATGCTGTGTATGTCCGGTTAGATGTTTATATTGTCTGCCATATAAAACCACTTCTGAAATTGTATTTGCCGGATGCTCGTTCCATTAGACGGGTCGTATCCCCCGGCTAGGTACGGTTATGCTTTCTGTATGGTCGTGCCTTTAAACCGGTCCTAGCCCCGTTCAGGCACGGTTACGATGTCCGTGCCTTTAAACCGGCGGTACCCCCGTTCAGACACGGTTACGATATTCGTGCCTTACACCGGCGGTACCCCCGTTCAGGCACGGTTACGATGTCCGTGCCTTTACACCGGTGGTATCCCCGTTGAGGCACGGTTACGATATCCGTGCCTTTAAACCGGCGGTACCCCCGTTCAGACACGGTTACTATATCCGTGCCTTACACCGGTGGTACCCCCAGTTCAGGCACGGTTATGTCTGTCGTATACCGGTTATATTTGTCGTATACCCGTGCCTTTAAACCGGTGGTACCCCCGTTCAGGCACGGTTACGATGTCTGTGCCTTTAAACCGGTGGTACCCCCGTTCAGACACGGTTACGATGTCCGTGCCTTTACACCGGTGGTATCCTCGTTCAGGCACGCTTACGATGTCCGTGCCTTTACACTGGTGGTACCCCCGTTCAGGCACGGTTACGATGTCCGTGCCTTTACACCAGTGGTACCCCCGTTCAGGCACGGTTACGATGTCCGTGCCTTTACACCAGTGGTACCCCCGTTCAGGCACGGTTACGATGTCCGTGCCTTTACACCAGTGGTACCCCCCGTTCAGGCACGGTTACGATGTCCGTGCCTTTACACCAGTGGTACCCCCGTTCAGGCACGGTTACGATGTCCGTGCCTTTACACCAGTGGTACCCCCGTTCAGGCACGGTTACGATGTCCGTGGCTTTAAACCGGTGGTACCCCCGTTCAGGCACGGTTATGATGTCCGTGCCTTTACACCAGTGGTACCCCCGTTCAGGCACGGTTACGATGTCCGTGCCTTTAAACCGGTGCTACCCCCTTCAGGCATGGTTACGATGCCTGTGCCTTTAACCCAGTGCTACCCCCTTCAGGCATGGTTACGATGTCCGTGTCTTTAAACCCGTGGTACCCCCGTTCAGACACAGTTATGCCTGTCGTATATCGGTTATATATGTCGTACACCCGTGCCTTTACACCAGTGATACCCCCGTTCAGGCACGGTTACGAGGAGGAGTTTGACCGGTTCGCCCGGCTGCGGGAACAGAGCATCGTCTGTCCGGAGTGCCGACTCCGCCAGCTGATCGACACCAAGGTACGGCAGCGGAGCAGTCCCGTCGTCCGGTACCCAGGGAGGGTGCGGGGGGCGACCTTCTGGCCGGGGGAAGCTTGTTTGGTTATATCGTTATGGCTTTGGCTGTAACTGGTGCAATACATCCTGATGTTACAGCCGAGTGCATGAAAATAATAATCCCAATAGGGCAGGGTTGGGAGGAAATATGTCCTAGTTTTTCAACTTCAGTACGCGTTCAAAATTTTCAAAGTGAACTGAAAGGTATTGTGTTGTAAAGGTGGGCTGATCATGTAGTGAAGGTCAGGTTTACAGCCTATTTATGATTATATAAGCCATTGGATTGCATTGCGGTGGTAGTTTTGGTTGGTGTCGGTCCCAATCAGCCTTTGTCTCCGGACACCGCGGGGAATCATCGGGTCCCGACCCTGGAGTAGGATCAGTGTTTGCCGATGATTTTGCTGTGCTGTATTCGCTCAGCCGGGCCGGTGGCGTGAGAACGCGTGTCGACCTTGGCGCGTGGGGCGCGCCACCTCGCCATCTATAACGGTCTGACCTGGCGCGTCGACAGCTGTCACCTGGTGCTGACGCTGTGCCTATGGTACTTGTGTACGTGCCGCCGAGGTGGACGTCCCCGTGGGAGGTGTTATAGCCGCCCAGTGAACTGTGACCAGCAGTCGGGCGTGGCTGGCCGACACCTGGCACCTCCGCAGCGTCTGACCGCCGTCTCCGGCGCAGGTGCAAGGTGTGGAGTACTGCGCCTGCGCTGGCGGCCAGCCCACCACAGCTGCCAACCGCGGCGACGACACCACGTGGGTGCCGTTCATTGAGCGCAACCACGTGGTGGTGTGGCGCCAGCAACACCGGGAGGCGCCCCACCTCTACTCTTACAAAGGTGCGGCTCACAACAGCAGGCTGGGGTACCCAGTCTCGGTACTCCGACTGGTCGGTCGTGTTCCAGATGCTCATCTCAGTCGTTCGGAGCAGACGTGCGAAGTGCATACAGTTCTACCTTACCATACCGTAGCACGTCACTGGCCCCCTTGCTAGGCGTTGGTGTTGTCACAGCTATGGACTGTTTATATCGCTCACGCTGTGCTCGATGCCCTGTCGACCTTCCCGCCCCCTCCTGGTCTCTGCCGTCACCCGACCCCGGCCCCGCAGTGTACGGCTCGTACGACAACGTCACCCCCTCCCCTACCCCACCCCTGGTCTCTGTTGTCACTCGACCCTGTTTCCGCAGTATACGGCTCGTACGACAACGTCACCCCCTCCCCTACCCCTGGTCTCTGTTGTCACTCGACCCTGTTCCCGCAGTGTACGGCTCGTACATCATCACCCCTTCCCTACCCCACCCTTGGTCTCAGTCGTCACCCGACCCTGGTCCCGCAGTGTACGGCTCGTACGACGACGTGAGCGCCGACTCGTTCCTAGAGGTGCAGCTGAACACCGAGTACCGGACGGCGTGGGACCCCAGCGTGCTGGAACTGCACCTGCTGGAGAGGCGGCCCGGCCAGCGCGGCGACCTGCTCTACTGGCAGGTCAAGTTCCCGGTCAGTGCTGGGCCGCCCTCGGTGGCGGGTCTTCGGGAGCAGGGTTGTGCTAGAAGTCGAGCGTGTAAGAAGCGAGGGCTGCAGATGGTGCTCTTCGTTAAGGCTTTTGCTCAATGTCTTGGGGATGACATCGTCACCCGTTGGTTCAAAAGCGTTGCTCTTTCGTGATTCATATATCTCTGAGGAGTTGTTGCAGCGCCTGCCACTAAAAATGGTAGAGATGGAGCTGCCAGATTATCTTAGCTAAATACCTTTCAGAATGACTGAATTGGCTTTAATCAGCCAAAGCAGGGCGACTCCAGCTGCAAATTGAAGGGAGTTAACAAGTATCTTGGTTTCTCTTTTGGCCATCTCGGCTACTTTTGTCCAATAAGTCTACCAGTCTTAACTCCACCTTTTTCATGGACGGCGTTGGAACAGCCCTTGCTTATATATTCATTGCATCAAAACAGTCATGGTTTGCGTGCTTTTTGCCAATGACTAGCTGTTTTTGTGGAGCGGTCTGGCGCCGACCGGCCGTTGTTATGGACCGATCTGGTGCTGACGCCGCTGTAATGGACCGATCTGCTGCTGACGGGCTGGCCGTTGTTATGGACCTATCTGCTGCTGACGGGCTGGCCTTTGTTATGGACCTATCTGCTGCTGACGGGCTGGCCTTTGTTATGGACCGATCTGGTGCTGACGCCGTTGTTATGGACCGATCTGGTGCTGACGGGCTGGCCGTTGTTATGGACCGATCTGGTGCTGACGCCGCTGTTATGGACCGATCTGGTGCTGACGCCGTTGTTATGGACGGATCTGGTGCTGACGCCGTTGTTATGGACCGATCTGGCGCTGACGGGCTGGCCGTTGTAATGGACCGATCTGGTGCTGACGCCGCTGTTATGGACCGATCTGGTGCTGACGCCGTTGTTATGGACCGATCTGGCGCTGACGGGCTGGCCGTTGTAATGGACCGATCTGGTGCTGATGCCGCTGTTATGGACCGATCTGGTGCTGACGCCGTTGTTATGGACTGATCTGGTGCTGACGCCGTTGTTATGGACTGATCTGGTGCTGACGCCGTTGTTATGGACCGATCTGGTGCTGACGCCGTTGTTATGGACCGATCTGGTGCTGACGGACTGGCCGTTGTTATGGACCGATCTGGTGCTGACGCCGTTGTTATGGAGCAATCTGGTGCTGACGCCGTTGTTATGGACCGATCTGGCGCTGACGGGCTGGCCGTTGTAATGGACCGATCTGGTGCTGACGCCGCTGTTATGGACCGATCTGGTGCTGACGCCGTTGTTATGGACCGATCTGGTGCTGACGGACTGGCCGTTGTTATGGACCGATCTGGTGCTGACGCCGTTGTTATGGACCGATCTGGCGCTGACGCCGTTGTTATGGAGCGATCTGGTGCTGACGCCGTTGTTATGGACCGATCTGGCGCTGACGGGCTGGCCGTTTTGTGTGGACCGATCTGGTGCTGACGCCGTTGTTATGGACCGATCTGGCGCTGACGCCGCTGTCATTGACCGATCTGGTGCTGACGCCGTTGTTATGGACCGATCTGGTGCTGACGCCGTTGTTATGGACCGATCTGGCGCTGACGGGCTGGCCGTTGTAATGGACCGATCTGGTGCTGACGCCGCTGTTATGGACCGATCTGGTGCTGACGCCGTTGTTATGGACCGATCTGGAGCTGACGGGCTGGCCGTTGTAATGGACCGATCTGGTGTTGACGCCGTAGTTATGGACCGATCTAGTGCTGACGCCGTTGTTATGGACCGATCTGGTGCTGACGGACTGGCCGTTGTTATGGACCGATCTGGTGTTGACGCCGTTGTTATGGACCGATCCGGTGCTGACGCCGTTGTTATGGACCGATCTGGTGCTGACGGGCTGGCCGTTGTTATGGACCGATCTGGTGCTGACGCCGTTGTTATGGACCGATCTGGCGCTGACGCCGTTGTTATGGAGCGATCTGGTGCTGACGCCGTTGTCATGGACCGATCTGGTGCTGACGCCGTTTTTTTGGACCGATCTGGTGCTGACGGGCTGGCCGTTGTTATGGACCGATCTGGTGCTGACGCCGTTGTTATGGAGCGATCTGGTGCTGACGCCGCTGTCATGGACCGATCTGGCGCTGACGCCGTTGTTATGGACCGATCTGGTGCTGACGCCGTTGTTATTGACCGATCTGGTGCTGACGCCGTTGTTATGGACCGATCTGGTGCTGACGCCGCTGTCATGAACCGGTCTGGCGCTGACGCCGTTGTTATGGACCGATCTGGTGCTGACGCCGTTGTTATTGACCGATCTGGCGCTGACGCCGCTGTCATGGACCGATCTGGCGCTGACGGGCTTGCTGTTGTTATGGACCGATCTGGTGCTGACGCCGTTGTTATGGAGCGATCTGGTGCTGACGCCGCTGTCATGGACCGATCTGGCGCTGACGCCGTTGTTATGGACCGATCTGGTGCTGACGCCGCTGTTATGGACCGATCTGGTGCTGACGCCGTTGTTATTGAGCGATCTGGTGCTGACGCCGCTGTTATGGACCGATCTGGCGCTGACGCCGCTGTTATGGACCGATCTGGCGCTGACGCCGCTGTTATGGACCGGTCTGGTGCTGACGGGCTGGCCGTTGTTATTGACCGATCTGGTGCTGACGCCGTTGTTATGGACCGATCTGGCGCTGACGGGCTGGCCGTTGTTATTGACCGATCTGGTGCTGACGCCGTTGTTATGGACCGATCTGGCGCTGACGGGCTGGCCGTTGTCATTGACCGATCTGGTGCTGACGCCGTTGTTATTGACCGATCTGGTGCTGACGCCGTTGTTATGGACCGATCTGGTGCTGACGCCGTTGTTATGGACCGATCTGGTGCTGACGCCGTTGTCATGGACCGGTCTGGCGCTGACGCCGTTGTTATTGACCGATCTGGTGCTGACGCCGTTGTTATGGACCGATCTGGTGCTGACGCCGTTGTTATGGACCGATCTGGTGCTGACGCCGTTGTTATGGACCGATCTGGTGCTGACGCCGTTGTCATGGACCGATCTGGTGCTGACGCCGTTGTCATTGACCGATCTGGTGCTGACGCCGCTGTCATGGACCGATCTGGTGCTGACGCCGTTGTCATGGACCGATCTGGCGCTGACGCCGTTGTTATGGACCGATCTGGTGCTGACGCCGTTGTTATGGACCGATCTGGTGCTGACGCCGTTGTCATGGACCGATCTGGCGCTGACGCCGTTGTTATGGACCGATCTGGTGCTGACGCCGCTGTTATGGACCGGTCTGGTGCTGACGGGCTGGCCGTTGTTATTGACCGATCTGGTGCTGACGCCGTTGTTATGGACCGATCTGGTGCTGACGCCGTTGTTATGGACCGATCTGGTGCTGACGCCGTTGTCATGGACCGATCTGGCGCTGACGCCGTTGTTATGGACCGATCTGGTGCTGACGTCGTTGTTATGGACCGATCTGGTGCTGACGGGCTGGCCGTTGTTATGGACCGATCTGGCGCTGACGCCGTTGTTATTGACCGATCTGGTGCTGATGCCGTTGTTATTGACCGATCTGGCGCTGACGCCGCTGTTATGGACCGATCTGGCGCTGACGCCGCTGTTATGGACCGGTCTGGTGCTGACGAACTGGCCGTTGTTATGGACCGATCTAGCGCTGACGGACTGGCCGTTGTTATGGACCGATCTGGCGCTGACGCCGCTGTTATGGACCGATCTGGTGCTGACGGGCTGGCCGCTGTTATGGACCGATCTGGTGCTGACGCCGCTGTTATGGACCGATCTGGCGCTGACGGGCTGGCCGTTTTTGTGGACCGATCTGGTGCTGACGCCGCTGTTATGGACCGATCTGGTGCTGACGCCGTTGTTATTGACCGATCTGGTGCTGATGCCGTTGTTATGGACCGATCTGGTGCTGACGCCGTTGTTATTGACCGATCTGGCGCTGACGCCGCTGTTATGGACCGATCTGGCGCTGACGCCGCTGTTATGGACCGATCTGGTGCTGACGCCGCTGTTATGGACCGGTCTGGTGCTGACGGACTGGCCGTTGTTATGGACCGATCTGGCGCTGACGGACTGGCCGTTGTTATGGACCGATCTGGTGCTGACGGACTGGCCGTTGTTATGGACCGATCTGGCGCTGACGCCGCTGTTATGGACCGATCTGGTGCTGACGGGCTGGCCGCTGTTATGGACCGATCTGGTGCTGACGCCGCTGTTATGGACCGATCTGGCGCTGACGGGCTGGCCGTTTTTGTGGACCGATCTGGTGCTGACGCCGCTGTTATGGACCGATCTGGCGCTGACGGGCTGGCCGTTTTTGTGGACCGATCTGGTGCTGACGCCGTTGTTATGGACCGATCTGGCGCTGACGGGCTGGCCGTTGTAATGGACCGATCTGGTGCTGACGCCGTTGTTATGGACCGATCTGGCGCTGACGGGCTGGCCGTTTTTGTGGACCGATCTGGTGCTGACGCTGTTGTTATGGACCGATCTGGCGCTGACGGGCTGGCCGTTGTTATGGACCGATCTGGTGCTGACGCCGTTGTTATGGACCGATCTGGCGCTGACGGGCTGACCGTTGTAATGGACCGATCTGGTGCTGACGCCGTTGTTATGGACCGATCTGGCGCTGACGCCGTTGTTATGGACCGATCTGGTGCTGACGCCGCTGTTATGGACCGATCTGGTGCTGACGCCGTTGTTATTGACCGATCTGGTGCTGACGTCGTTGTTATGGACCGATCTGGTGCTGACGCCGTTGTTATGGACCGATCTGGCGCTGACGGGCTGGCCGTTGTAATGGACCGATCTGGTGCTGACGCCGTTGTTATGGACCGATCTGGTGCTGACGGACTGGCCGTTGTTATGGACCGATCTGGTGCTGACGCCGCTGTTATGGACCGGTCTGGTGCTGACGGGCTGGCCGTTGTCATGGACCGATCTGGTGCTGACGGGCTGGCCGTTGTTATGGACCGGTCTGGTGCTGACGGGCTGGCCGGACGTGCTGCAGACGATGTTCCAGAACCGGGACTACGTGTTCGAGCGGCGCTACTACGTGGACCGGGCGGCGCGACAGATGACGGTGGTGTCGCGGTGCTCGCGCCACCCGGACTGCCCCGAGCGGCCGGGCGTGGTGCGCGTCCGACGCTACTGGTCCGTCATGGTCATCCGGCCTCACACGCACTTCAACCGGGTACGCACCCTGCTCTGCCGGCCCGGTGGCGGGGTTCAGGTTTTATCCGGATAGTTTTCATCCGACTAGTGTTTTTCTCGCACTGCGATAAAATTGGGGCGAGGCTTGGGGAGGCTCGTTAGGTATGCTCTCGAATTCGGCTTTTTCGGAGATTTGTAACAAAATCCTTTCGAATCTACTCGAGAGGGCGGGGAGGGAGGGTGGAATTCGGTGTCCACTTAGGCCAAACCTAAAATTATAACGCTTTTCGGAAGATAGTTAGACTGCGAGATTTGTATTGTCCGTGCGATTTTTTCGCTGCATAATACAAGCAGCGGCTCCAACACTGACCACGCGTGGGGCTACCGGTAAATGTGACCGACGCTACCGAATTACACAGCGCTGCGGTATGAAGGTAAAATTCTGCTGCCGCGTTGGGGTACATTTTTAGGTTTACTGCTTTACAGAATTGTAGCCAAAACCACGATGGGAAATATATTTTCCCATATTGTAATACAATCTTACGGATCTGCTGAGACAAACGAAACTGTCATACTTTGTTCAACAACGACTTTCTTCAAACTATATTAACGCTCAGCACTAAAGCAGCAAACACTCTTGGAAGAGCGAAGTGGTGTCGAGAGCGCACATTCGAGACGGCGCGTTAGCTCACGGGTGCAGATGGGCACCGGTCAACTGGCTACCTTCTGGTCAGCTGCCAAGTGGGTATTTGGGGGCCAGTTGTTAACCGGTCGGTATGAACTGGAAACGTACTTTTCGGCACTGTCAGACTTCGTATCAAGCAAACGGCAGAGGAGACAAGGCCCAATTCTTTGTGTGCACTGGAAGTCAATACCGTTCATGCCGTTCCAGCCCCCGGCCATCCGCGGGTTTGGGACATCGAGAGCCGGACAGCTTTTCAAATGCACGCCTGTAGTTATTCTGATTCCAGGGTCTATTCTGTGATCTTTTGTTTTTGCGACATCAAGTTTCCATATCAGGGTTTTCTACACCCAAGAAAGCAGCACTGTTTTATCTCCTTGTTGCTCAAGTTTGCGAACTTGAATTGAGCAATATTGATGAACAATGAAAGGAATGCCAAGAAGAGATGTAATCTTAAAAAAGAGCATCGATTACACCGTCAATTTGCGTTGTTCAGTACGGTGTGTCTACAGGTGACATGCCGGTTATAGGATTGGAACTACAGCCATAGAAAATTCAGTAATGTAGCATGATGTAAGCATCTCACCGGAACTAAGATTTAGCGCTAGCAAAATGATGATTCTCCACAGTTTCGGTATTTTACAAGAGCTTGCATAGAATTCAAAGACGGATTATTTGGGTTGGTAGGATATTTACTGTGTGCCGAGTGGGCATCTTCTAAAATCGTAAATATCACGCGTGTTATCTTTCCTGATTGAATCTCCTGAAGCCGGTTATGGTCAAGGTGGGCGTGGACTTTGATCTAGTTCAGTCCGCCACACTCACTCTGAAATCACCCAGAGACGCTTAAATGGTCTATTTAATATTTAGATAAGTATTTTGCCTCACAGCTTTACAGCGCCCTGACTACTGAGATATGGCGTCGCCGGCTCTCGCCCTGTTCGGAAGGCGTTAGGGGAGCGGAAACGCTTATGTCGGGTCGACCCGGATTTTATATACCCGGGGCGGTTTTATAGACTTTAACCCGCCCGGGATTTGAACCGAGATCAGCACTGTGAAAACCGAACACGCTTCCGCAACGTGACTGCATCCCCTAGAATAGCGATGTTAGTTTCATTGCAGCATCTCACGGTGATAGTACCAGGGGTCTGGACGAGGCAGTCGACTGGTGCGTGCCTCCGGCTCGGATCACCCGACCATTCGCAGTGAACAAAGGCATGCGGAATTAAGCCCCGTCGGAGGCAGGATCTGGCGCCCTGCTCTGGCCTAGTCCACACCCTCCCCCCATTGACGCAGAACCGCCCCGCCGTTGGTGTATTGTTAAGCCCCCGGAGTGCCAGATGGGCCGACAGGGGCGGGCCGTGGACGGCGTTGTCGCGTGTGCACAGTTGTGACTGACCGGCGCTGCCCGTCTGTTCCCAGCCGGGCCTGGACTTCGGTCTGACGTACTTCGACGACCCCGGCACCTACCTGCCGCCGGTCATCACCAACTACGTGGCCTACACAGGTGAGCCGGCGCCCCGGGGCGGCCAGCTGGCGGCCGTCCAAGGTGGGGGTGGGGGAGCGAGCGGAGCAGCTGACGCCCGCCGTATCGGTCTCCTCAGATGACGTCAACAATATGCTGAGACAGGGACGTGTTGTGGTGGGGTCATAGGCGGCGGGACTGGGGAGGATTGGGGCACTGGCGCACAGTGCCCCCTCCCCCTTAAATAATGCACTTTATTACTAACCGTATGTCGTGGACTGGAACAAATGGGTTGAAAATTCATGTTTCCTCCCCTCTCTCCTAAAATCCTTACCCCGCCGCCACTGTGTGGGGTATATTTGTTTAGCCATATGCGAAATATGCACTTCATGGTAGCATGCACTATTAGTTGATGTGGGCGTGATTTCTAAGGCATGTACTAAAAAACATGGATTCAATCATTAAGAGTGCCCATGCCCTTAAAAACGTTACAACGATAAGGGATCTCGGTGTCTGACTTGATTCATAATTAACCTTTGTTGATCATATACATTTTACTGTTAGAAAGGCAAACAAAATTTTAGGCATATTAATAAGATCTCTCAGGCAAGTAAAGTCCGCAGTCGAATTAAATGCGATCGAATACTTGCAGCTTATTTGGGAACATTCGGTCCCTTTTAGAACATGGATGTGTCATTTGGGGTGGTGCCTCAAAAACTCAACTAGAAAGACTAGACAAAATTCAACATAAGTTTCTCATCTGGCTAGCCTCACACGCACACTCCTCTCAGCCTCCAGAATATCTGTCCTATTCGAAACTTCTTATCCACTTCAAGTTTACGAGCCTGGCGAGTCGACGGGACCAATACGATATTCTATTCGTCCACAAAATTGTAACTGGAAATTTTGACTGTGCCTATCTACTCGGATGTTTCACCTTACACATCCCAACTAGGAATACGAGAGCATCGGCAAATCGTTTGTTGCACATTCAATTTGCAAGGGTAGAAACAGTAAAACGCGGGTTGTTTTGCCCAACCGCGACAAACACAAACATATTTGTTCACTCTGAGTCTCAATCTGACCTCTTTCACAATTCTCCCTCTGCTTTTAAATCCCAAGTGAAAAAGTGTGCTAAACAACTGACGAGCTAGGCATTTGTCGTGATATCTTTTATGTATGTACTTGTACGTTCGACAATGTATCGAAACGAAATGAGCTGTAATTGGGTGACGCATGATAACCTGTTGCTCATCAAGTGCAATAAATAAATAAATAAAGAGAAGCCAACAAGCAATCGTGGGTCACCCAAGCGCTGTTTCAGTTTATGTTTTAGTCCACGTATCTCCTGTCTCGAAAGAGCGCACCACTTCATTCGTGATGTAATAATTCTATATATACCAGAGCGTCGTGATGGCACGCTGCAGCCTTGCGACGCGTTGTGTGTTGCGTATAATTCCACATATAACAGAGCGTCGTGACGGCACGCTGCAGCCTTGTGACGCGCTGTGTGTTGCGCCAGGCTTGCCGAACTTTCTGGAGCGCGTGGCCGAGGCGGCGCGTGCCATTCAGCGTCAGCTGAGCTGCGGCCGGGTGACGGTGCCGCTGTGCTACCTGCAGCCGCCGCCAGGGGAGAGGCCGCAGCAGCCGCCGGAGATGGCCGCGCCGTGCCCGCCCCCAGCAGCCGGCGGCAGCGGCCGCGCCGCCGCCGCCCCAGACCAGAAACAGGGCGCCAACTGCGAGTACGGCTACATGTCCCGGCCCGACTACGTGGCCGTCTGAGGGCCCGGTGATCGGCGGGGGTGTGGAGCTGCAGTGGAAGGGTTTGGTGATGGTCTCAAGCAGGCACAGCACAGCTGGGGAGGTGATTGTTTTGATACGCGTGCGGCGGCTGTTCGAGGATCGTCTGACACGGAGGTCGGAATCTTCCGAGGAGGAGGTGATGCTTCCTAGAACGTCGCTGGCGTTTTTGCTCCTACTGAACGCGGAGGGTGCACATTTGCGCTGGAGTGAGCTGTAACAGGCGGGTGAAGACACTAGCTTTACTGATTCTAAGAATCAGGACTGTTTTCTGAGACAGGTTGTCAGTTCTCAGTAGTACCTCCTGTGTTCCTAGGGCCTCAGAGGCTTGTTACGGGAGTATTTGTGATGCTTTCATGATTCTGGTTAAATCAGCTTGTAACCGAACTAATTGCTCATCGGTCATCATTAACGATCGACAGAATTTCACGTTATTTGTGAACAAATTCTACGACAATTTGTGTAAATCACAAATGACGTGATGTCCACAAAATTTGTGGCGGTGTGACCTTGGTCTGATTTTGTTTAAACACTTCAGATGTGACCCGGACTGTTTGCTCCCTTCTGTGAAGTAAGAATGCGGAGGAAGGTCACCGTCTTGTCATTTCTTCGTCAGATGCTGGCCTCCCTGAAAAGTCGGTGATAACCCTGCTAGTCGCCTGCGTGCGCTCGCGTGATACAGTGAATAACTGAAGCACGGAAGTCAAAAAACCCCCCCAAAGGGGGGGGGGGGGGGGCGGCCCGGCGGTTGGGGGGGGGTGTTAACCCCTCAATTATTAAATCTATAGATTTCGCCGTGCTGAATCGCGGAGCATTATTATAATTGATAAGTTGTTAATTGGTCTGTCCCTCGAATCCTGGATGTACAATTGAACAGATGTACTGCAACTATAGCTTCGACGCAGCCATCATAAATGTTGCCATACATCCGAAGTTCGAGGTCACGGCTCCTGCTATGATCGGAAATGTGTGTATTAATCAATTGAGCAATGCAAATTCTGATGAATGGCTGTGTCTGTACGTATAATCACAATGACTACTAAGTTTTGCATCCACGATTCGAAGTCAGGCCAATGAACGACTTATAAAAATACGGAATTCGCACGCTAACTGGCGGGGTTGCAAAAAGTCCCCGCGACCCGGGGGCAATGTTTAGCACGATTAAATAACATTATACTGATATGATGAAGTGGAAGCAAGTCTATGGCGAGGCTTTTATTATAAATAAATGTAGAGATTACTGCACTCCTCAATTATTTGAAAATAATGTGTAAACGAAGAGTTCTTTGCGCATAGCCTAAAGGCTAGGCATCGCCATCAACACCACTTCGATAGGCCCAGGCTTTTTATAAGTCTTCCGCACGAACAAACAAACGTAAATTTAAAGATGGGGGATGCTACTCGTCGGGATGTTCTTCTGTAGAAAAGTACTATCACTACAACAGGTACTAGCCGTCCGTTAAAGGCTTGCCCCTGGTTTCAATGCCGAATTTAGTGACTGTTTTTCATTGTCTTATTTCGACCTGAAACACCTATATTGAGGCCCTGCGTCTGAAGGGCGTGAGTTGACTGTCTGCAGGCGACTGGAGCGGTCAGGTCTCGTCAAAATGCAGGGGGCGTAAGTCCTGTGGAGGACAATCATATTCGCTTCCAGTGTCACCGCTGGTGAGAATTTGTATTGCCTTTATTGCTAGTTTGGTTTGGTGTGGTTATTATATAGTTCAAGTGCTTGATAACATACATTTACGACTTCGGATGTGAAACATATAGATCTATTGTAAACGTGTACAGAGAAGATTGTTAAGAACCCGATGCGCCCGGCTGATTTAATATTCTAATGAAACATTTATTGTAAACCTATTCCCGAAAGCGAGGTTGTGAAAAGGCAGCAATGCCCATAATTTAAAAAAGCTGAAGCGGCCCGTATTACGGCAGTGTTTAATAGTGGAGAGTAGACGAGAGAGAAGTTCCAAATATGTTTTTATTCCCTCACAAAGTTTCTTCTACCATTTGTCTCTTACTCGTGAAGCTGCCTCTGGTTTTACAATTTTCTTAAGACCGTGGGATAAAGATCTTGTTCAATGTGTCCTAAGAGCTCCGAGGAGTTCTTGATAGTTGAGAGCATTAGGCATGTGTATGGTGTTAAATATTTTTGGGTGTTGATAAAACTTCGCGTTTGGTGGGTTTTACCATGATGTTTCTGTCGAATAAATGGACAAATCAAACGCAGTTTCAGACTGCAAAGAAGTCTTATGCTATTGTTAAATTAAATAGCGATAAAACGTTTCATCCCGGAGTATACTAAACATTTTGGGAATCGAAAACGGGGATTCAGTGGTGCAGTGGCAGCGCGTTGGGATTCGGCGCCGCTGACCCGGGTTCAAATCTCGGTCAGGAATACTGAATACGGACTTTTTGATCCCCATTACCTTCCCAACAGGGTAGGAGTTGGCGACGCCATATGATCTCAGCAGTCGGTTTATCGTAAAGCCTCCAGCCCCCCCTCCTTAAAGAAAACACCTCTTTGAACGTATGTCCGAAGTGCTGTGAAGAGCTAGTTATTTATATTTGGAGCTCTGGAACAGCACCGGTGAACATAAATGAGTTCTCAGTAAACTGACCAACAGCCGGGAGTCTCGACTTCGCAATCAGTGGTTGTTCGAAAGAGAAAAACTGGAAAGCCCGTGCATGGCTGAAGCGCATTTTGCGGAGGCTGGCAAGCAGATGCCTCGCACGACTTAAACAGACCGCCAAGGCTGGGTGGTCAATGCTGCAGCCGGTGTCCCATCTGTGCAGATTATTTACATCTGTTCATGCAGTGGACTTCATGCCGCTTCAGATGATAGCCCGAATCGTCAATCAACACCGCTCTGACTTGAGCTTTAGTGGGACGCCGTGTGTTGCGTGCGGTTCGTGTGCTGTGCCCCGTCAGCAGGGGCAGAGGCGTGAGACCGAGTGCTGAGACTTGTGCCCAGTCAGCAGGGGCAGTGGCGTGAGACGGAGTGCTGAGGCATATGCCCCGTCAGTAGGGGCAGAGGCGTGAGACCCGAGTGCTGAGACATGTGCCCCGTCAGCAGGGGCAGTGGCGTGAGACCGAGTGCTGAGACTTGTGCCTCGTCAGCAGGGGCAGTGGCGTGAGACCGAGTTCTGAGACATGTGAGGAGATTGTGTGTGTGTCGTCGGGTGCCAAACCCTGAGAGGCTTCGTGGTTTGCAAATACAAGCCAGCCGCCGTGGGCGATTGTGTGTTCGAGTGATTAGGGTCGGAAGGAAGCGCGGCTTCTGTTGCTCCTCAGGTGCGTCGCGGGTTCTCCCACTTCTTCAGACGCGGGTTCGGCAGCAATACCACCACCTCGGCCCAGCTCGTGCGTTTTCTGTGCACACCGGAGCGCCTGCGATGACCGGCGAGAAATGCTCTTTTATCTTGGAATTATGTCAGCCCTTACACCCTTCGGGTGTTTGGGCTGAATTCAATAATCTGAGCTGGCTGAATTCGGAAGCGTGAAATTGGGAGGTCGGCGATTTTCGGACCGCCCGAGTTCAGAGTCTTGCGGTTGACCACACAATGATGATAATTTTTGCATTTCTTCGCCTCGTTCCAGGATGTTTTCTGTTGCAACATAACAACGACCAAAAACATTATTGTAGAAATTTGTTGTCAAAGAAGACTGGCTCGGGCATGAGGTGGCTTAGTGGTGCACCGGGCAGATAAAATACGGGAGTGGATGCTGGGTAACCCCAACAATTATAAACCAAAAAAAGGACACAATTCTGAGATGCGGCGTCGGATTTAACAGTCATATCAACTACTCAGGTCATCTGTCATATATGCAACCGAATCATTGCAATGCAGCACTACACAACGCGCATGACTAGTGTCCATGACTGTTCACGCACAAGCATTACCTGCTGGACGTCCTGGCTATATTGTATACCGAATGTCATTCAAGTGCTCATTACAGCGTTTTAATGGATTGGCGGGCGTCTCTTCTATATGGATATACTGGTTAACACTTTGATAAACATGAAACCAGAACGTAATCAATAATTATGAAAACTCGGAATTGCAGCTCCATCATCAGGTGGAAGTAAGTACAATGTAAGACCATTTACGCACATAATTCTACAGCGCGTACAACGCCGCAGTACCCAGAAACCCTGCGCGCCAGTCACACTCACTGCAAACTCAGCTTCCAGGTAAACTCCAGGGGGGCGTTACCACACTCACGCTCCAGACAGTATCCTCCGACAAGGATCCACACCCCGGACAGTATCATCTGACAGGGATCGACACTCCGGACAGTATCATCTGACAGTGATCGACACTTCAGACAGTATCCTTCGACAGGGATCGACACTCAAGACAGTATCCTCCGACAAGGATCCACACCTCAGACGGTAGCATCTGACAGGGATCGACATCCCAGACAGTATCCTCTGACAGGGATCGACACCCAATATGTTATTCTCTGACAGGTATCGACATCCCAGACAGCATCCTCTGACAAGGATCGACACTCCAGACAGTATCCTCTGACAGGGATCGACACCCACGACGTTACCCTCTGACAAGGATCGACATCCCAGACAGCACTCTGACAGGGATCGACACTCCAGACAGTACCCTCTGACAGGGATCGACACCCAAGACGTTACCCTCTGACAGGGATCGACACCCAAGACGTTACCCTCTGACAGGGATCGACACTCCAATATGTTATCCTCTGACAGGGATCGACACCCAAGACGTTACCCTCTGACAAGGATCGACACCCAAGACGTTACCCTCTGACAGGGATCGACACCCAATATGTTATCCTCTGACAGGGATCGACACTCCGGACAGTATCCTCTGACAGGGATCGACACTCCGGACAGTATCCTTCGACAGGGATCGACACTCAAGACGTTACCATCTGACAGGGATCGACATCCCGGATGTTATCCTCTGACAGGGATCGACACTCCAGACAGTATCCTCTGACTGAGATCGACACCCCAGACGGTATCTTCTGACAGGGAAAGGTGAGAAGTGAGGCTGAACCCGGGGTGTTGAAAGCACACATAGGCCTGCTTGATACCAGCCTAGCTGTGTAGTAGATTTAGACCTGGGAAAGATTACATGGGCTGTACGACAATACACATAACTTTACGTAGTCTCTGAAGGATACGTTTGAGTACCCCAGCCTTCGACATTTATGACGATGCGCCACAATATGATTACGAATATAAATTCGATGCAGTTTTAACTGTCCGCCGGCGCCATCTAACACTCGCAAAACAATAATAGGCACACACAACAAATAACCGTCGTTCCACGGGCAAGGTTGGCGCAGAACCGCCGCTCACAGTAACAACTGACCTCCAGTGGTGTTTTGTCGAGTTAATGGAACCGACGCAAATTATGCCGAATGAATATCGATGGCCCCATACCAACGTTCAAAAACTTTCAATTCTCGTGCTTGGACGAGTCGAGGTACCACCCTCCTGCATTAGACACGTTCGGAAAAAGCCAGGATTTGTTTTCACATAAGCATGTTTAAGCTTAAAAACATCTTAAACTGCCAATAGTCTGTTTGTCATAGAATGGGCCGTAATGACTGAGCTCGTATGGCTACTCCACCCCATGCAATTACGGAGTGATGCCAAAAGACACTTCATTCGTAATCCGCGTCGATGAAAGAAAGGAAAAATCGAGAATGAGAGGAACCCAAGATCCAGCCAACACTAAATAGTACATACAAGACACCGATAATTTACCTTATGGTACATAGCACCTATACAAGCATCAGAGCACTACAAGAAACGAGCAATAACATTCCATTCACAAGGCGTCAGTTAAGCTGAGATTACCTATGGGTGACATTGATAATGCTGACCACGCAGGTCGGCAAGCTCGAAACGACAATGTCAACGCTGGATGGAGGCATCGGAGCGTTTAGGGAACAGCCCGAGGACTGAGACGGGAGCCGAGCAGCCGGGCACGAGATGGTCGGGTGAAGGTCAGAGACACCGCCGTTTCAGCTCCTTCTGAAAATGTTCGCCGTCGCCCTTGGTTGCGTCCTTGTTTATTTGCAAGTGTCTTTCTCGGCTCACAACCTCCTCAATGATTTCTCCGCGCCCTCGGACAAGCCTGGTGAAAATAAAACGTGATTAAAAACCGGTCCACAAAAGTGATAGTAGGAGTAACTCCCCCTTAACAAACAAACCATTGGATACAACAAAGCACTCTAGTGACTGAAGTCCATTCAATATTAAAACCTACCCAACACTGAAAGAATGATAGCTTCGAAGTTTTGGTCCGGCATTTTACCTCCAAACACTTTCAACACAAAAAGTTGGTAATGTGCTTTAGTTTGTTTGTTATATATATATATATATATATATATATATATATATATATATATATATATATATATATATATATATATATATATATATGCATGATCGGCAGGGAAGGGATACGCATGTAAGCGCTGATATATGTGTCCGAATCCTATGAAAAAGTTTGTCCTTTTCCCGCTAAAACAGCGCAAGCATTCCTGGTCAAAGAAAAGCCGACGTCAAATACAAGGCTATACTGAGCGTTATATATAGGTGCTTCTAAAGTCCATTGTTGCTCGGGAAGGTAAGGGACATTGGGGGAGTACATACAAAGTATTTGTATATAATTCGCGCTGGTCCAGACCAGATAAACATACATTTGTCTCATAATCTCCATTAGACTGTAACACACATAAATTTTTTGTTTTCTACACATTGCATCAACAAAGACAGCAGCATCAACATCAACACGCGTTCAATAATGTACGCGAATGAATTACAAGACAGTCAAATCCCAGAAACGAACCAAGTCCGACCAGCCACGCCCCGCTTACCTGCAGCGACCCGTCTCGGGGTCGACTTCGCGGCGCGTCTGGTTTTGCAGCAGGTCCCACTCCTCCTTGGTCATCGGCTTCATGGCCTGTCCGACGCCCGACTCCGGGGGCAGAGGCCCGATTATCTCATCGCCGCTGCCATGTTCCTCTGCTACGTCCCGCCTCAGTCTCTCTTTTTCAGCCAGCTCTGCCTCTTTCTTTCTTAGCTTCTTCAATTTCTTTCTGATTTTCTTCAGCCTCTTCCGCTCTTTTTGTTTCGTTTCTTCTCCGCTTTCCTTTTCCGTTCCTCCTCATCGCTGCTGCTGCTGCTTGAGCTTGTACTTTCACTGCTGCTTTTGCGCCTACCTTGCCGCTGCGTGCTATTTCGGCGGCCGGTAGCGTTGCGGGCCGGGCGGTGCAGTGATGCGCTGCTACTGCTGCTACTGCTGCTACTGCTACAACTCCGCCCACTACGGCGACGCTTGCACTTCGTCTTATGCAGCGTTTTCGATCGAGTCTTCCCTTCATCACGGCCTCGACTCCTCATCGAACCATTGGAGTTGGAACTGGATGATCTTGACTTTCTTTTAGATTCTGATCCCATTTTTCCTGAGAATATTAGAAAGAAATGTTGATGGGCATTTTAATACGCCCGCACATCTTACATAAACACGGCAGTTAGCGAATGGTCCTGCACAGTAAAAACAAAACAAACAATTGAAACCGATTTTTTCATTATTACTTTTTTCTCAGCTATATCGCAGTTGGTTTTTAAAGGGAAAGTAATGGCAATGGCCACAGCTTAACCCTCACCCCAGTGATGGGGTTTGAGTATCCCAGGGGTTTTCCACTGGTGCTAGAAAACATTGGGGTGTGGAGGGGTACCATACCTGACACACCTTATCCTTGATTAACTGTACGGCCTTCCCAAAAACTGTACGCTTAAGTCATCTCAGCTCAGGCCAAGTCAATAAATTATCACCTCCAAAAAGTGTCAAGGGCAGCAGTGAGGATAGGCTTAACATATTGGTCTGCGATTCATATCACATAATAGGTCCATTGAGTATCACTATATGGACGACATGCATATGATATTATATGATATATATATATATATATATATATATATATATATATATATATATATATATATATATATATATATATATATATATACATATACCGGGGTCCCCGCTGTTGTTGTTCTTGTTTTGTCCCTCCAGCCGCTACCGCGGTGTAGCCAGGCGGCTCTGGAGGGACCTGCTGGCGGCCGCCAGGGCCGCCAAGATATCGCTGCTCCGGACCTCCTCCAGTGACGGGGAGATTGTCCCCATCAGTCGGTGTCGGGTCCCCATTAGGGCGGGGCACCGCCGAAGGACGTGCTCCGGGGTATCGGCTTCCTCCCAGCAGATCGGGCACCTTCCAGCGGGGCATGCCGCGGAACTGCAGGCCCCGCAGTCACGGGAGGGGCTTCTTCCAATCCGGTGAAGATACTGGTTGGATCCGGACCCGTGTCCGGCACGCAGTTGGTGCACCTCCACCGCCGCTTCCCGGTTGCCAGCCGGAATCGGCGACGGGAGGCGCCTCCCCATCAGGAGGCGGTACCAGCCGGCAGGCCAGGCCTGGATATACTCGGCCCGCGTCGCTCTCGCAGCCGCCCGAGACACAGTGGTGACGTCGAGCGGGACCTGCTCTTGAGGGAGCGCGGCGGCTTCCCTGGCGAGCTCGTCCGCCCTCTCGTTGCCCACGATGCCGCAGTGGAAGAGGATCCACTGTAGGTGGACCCGCCGATTCCCCTGGCCAGCGTCGAGAGGTCCCTCCAGATCCGGATCTCCATGGGGGACGTCTGTTGGGTGGGGCCAGCACGGAGGGATGCCAGGGCCGATTGGGAGTCCGTGCAAATGACGATGGGGTCCTCGGTGTGCGCCGGGTGGTCGATGAGGTATTGGAGTGCCGCTTGTAAGGCGACCAGCTCTGCATAAAAGCTGGACCAGAGTCGTCCAGCGGGCGATCTAAGCTTGCGTGTTCGTCCACCAGGCTCCTCTATGAACGCTGCGGCACCCCCGTTCGAGACTCCACCGGCGGCGGATCCATCCGTCCATGCCCAGGTCGCACATTGTGGTAAGGCGGTAAGATGGAAGAGCGCCTGGGTCTTCTTCTCTTCAGGAGAAGCTCCGGCGTGCAGGGGCGCACCCACGCTCAGCGCAAAGGTGATTGTCGAGACAGTCTCTTCCCATGGCGGCACGCGTCGGGGCAGCAGCGGCTCAATCGGCGGGGAAATGCCGACGGCGCTCCAGACTGTCAGTCCAACCTCCCTCCACTCCGTCACCGACGTAAGGCGTCCCTGGACTGTGGCCTATGCCACCACCCGCAGGGGGTCGCCATGTGGAAGGGCCAGAGCTCTCGCAAGAAAGCGCGCTGCAAGGGTCTTAGGTCTTGCAGACACTGGGGCTATGCTGGCTTCTGCGATAACGGCATGGGCCGGGGTCGACCTGGGACACCCGGTCACCACACGTGCTGCCGCCCGCAGCTCCCTCTCTAGCAGGAGGGCATTGGAGGGCGAGGTAGCCGGCAGCCACGCCTCCGCGACGTGCTCCATGGCTCCACGAACGTATCCGTTAGCAACGGTGCGGAGGGTTCTCTCCTCCAGACCCCACGGTGCGGCCGGTTAGCTTACGGAGTTGGGCTATCCTGGGCCGGGCCTTTGCCTTCAGCGACTTGCAGTGGGGCCCGAAGTGGAGAAGGCGGTCGAGTGTCACGTCGGTAAGTTTTAGCTGCGGAGCTGCCGCGACAGTCGCCGACACCACCTTGATGGCTACGTTTGTCGCGTCCCGCGACCACTGCGAGAGGACCATCATCTGGGTGTTTTCCCCTGCAACACGCATCTTCACAGCACGGGCCCACCTGACGAGGGCATTCGCCGCCACCTGGGCCCTCTCCTGGGCCAACTTCACTGTGTTTCCGGAGCAAGGTGCAGCGGTATCGTCGGCGTACATAAATGGTGTCACGCCTGGCAGGGCTCTGAGGGACGCTGCGAGAGCGGCCACCCACAACAGAAACGAGGCGGAAGACAGGACTCCCCCTGCGGGAGCCCCGCCCTGTACACTCTCTCACAGCTGAGTGAGCCATTAAACTCAACTCTAGCGCGTCTGTCCCTCAGGAATTGCCAAACCCAGTTTACCATACACCAGGGTAGGCCGAGTTCAAGTACGCGGACTCGGAGGAGCCGATGATCCACCGTGTCATACGCCCTGGCGAAATCAAACGCCAGGAGCACGAACTTCTGGGCGGTTGCTCCTTCTGGTGGGTTGATACTGCGGGCCTTGGGGCGTTGCCACCCATCGTGAATTGTTTGTATCAGGCGGCCGAGGCTGTCTGCTACAGATCGCTTAGCGCGGAATCCCACTTACTCTGGGGGTATCATCCCTTTCTGCTCCGCTACATGCATCAGGCGAGACTGGATGAGGCGCTCTGCCTGCTCAGGCGCTCTGCCAGCTTGGCGACGTGACTTGTGAGGACAATCGGCCGATAACTCCCCAGTAGCCTCTTGTTTTTGCCAGCCTTGGGGATTGGGAGGATTGTTGCCCGCCTCCACTCTGATGGGACCTCTGCTCTCAGCCAGGACTCATTGATGAGGCGCAAGAGAATCCCGCAGGCGGTGGGACCAAGGTTCTTAAGGTGCTCGTTTGAGATACCATCCGGACCGGGGGCCTTTTTCAGTTGAGGACGCTGAATCTGCTGAACGAGCTCGGCCTCACTAAAGGCTGAGCAGCAGTTCCTGCAGGCTCCCGCACACTCGGCGCAGACGCTGAGCTCTAGGGCCTTGAGCGTCCGCTTGGCGGCACGCACTTGTTTTGAGACGTTGCAACACGTCTTATTCAATGCCTCGGCTTTGTCTTTGTTTGAGATCAGCAGCTTGCCATTATCCACCTTGGCTTCCCCGACCCCGTGGTCGTCCGAGGCACCCTCCCACTTCCTAAGAATCTTACTGACTCTTCCTAGGCTTGCTGGTTCGTTGAGCGTGTATTTGTATTTGTACAACATCGTTGAACACTTCCACATTCGGCGTGGCTATTACGGTTCAGTGTCAGGGAAACATTGGAAAGATATGCACTTCACTCTGCTCATATCCATGGATCATGACGGGAGGCGAAAACAAGGTTAAAAGATGCGTTGAAACATGTTAAAAACACTTGAAACGGTCTAGCCAACCTATGATCAGGTACAAGTAAAACAAAACTGGGCAGCAGGGGCAGCGACAGCGGAGGCAATACGACAAGAGACAACTACATGCAATGTCACTCAGTGCGTCCTCTCAGATGGCTTCTAACTTGCTTCTTAAATAAGTTTGGAGGTAGGCTCTTCAAGTGTGTTGGTAGACTATTGTACAGAAGGGGAGCTCTGTAAGCCAGTCGTCTTTTCCCTGCGTCTGTCCTAGGTCTAGGTAAATGAAACAATTGGTCCTGTCTGGTGATCCGCTCTCTGATCTTACTATTTGGTAGAAAGAGCCCCGCAAGCGAGTCCGTTGTTTGAAGCTGATTATTGACTGTGTCAAGTTTAGAGTATGGAGATCAGCGAGCTGGGGGCTAAGAGCCATCCCAGTATGTCCCTGAGATCGGAAACATGATCAAATTTACGGCGACCGCCGAAGATCACTCTAGCTGCAAAATAAAGAATTTTTTTCAACCCTTTCCATATTCTTTTTGGAGCCGTTTCCGTATACTGAAAAGTGATACCGGACCCGAGACAGAACTAGGGTGGTTTTCACAAATGTTCTAAAGTGTTGCTGGGAGACCCGATTTTCCACTTCGGTGGCCTGCCGTTTGGCGCACATCCACGTCTCTCTCGTCTCGGGGGCGTCCGGCGTGACGAGCCTCTACGCGTTTCGACAATCCTCAATAGCTTGGAGGAGCTCTGGGTCGAGGGCCCACGGTTTGGGATTCGATCTTGCTCCCCTCGGTATGTAGCGAAGGCTGGCCTCTGTACAGCCCTCGTAAACCGGGTTGACAGGTCCTGGATGGATTCCTGCACGGGCACTGCCTCTACCAAGACAGCCTCGCAGGCGTCCTGGAAACCGACCCAGTTGGCTCTATGGAAGGCCCACTTCGGTTTTCGGATGCGGTGAGGGGGCGTTCGGACCGTCGGATCGTCATTAGCATAGGCAGGTGGTCACTCCCGAGGTCGGACCCAAGTTTCCAGGTACACCTTCGGGCGAGACTAGGGTCACAGGCGACTACGTCCGGCGTGGTCGCACTGCCAGTCCTGTAGCTGACGAATGTCGGGTCTCCGCTGTTGAGGGTGGTCCATCCGATTCGGATCAGCCAGTCGTCGATCCGCTGGCCGACACCGTCGGCTTCGTCGCAATTGAGGTCCCAACGAGGGTGGTGTGCGTTGAGGTCTCCGACTACAAGAGAGTCAGGGTCGGTGGGCAGGGCATTCGGGGCAAATTCATCCTGCCAGCCGTCATCCTCTGCAGATCAAATTGGAGGGCGGTAGACAATCCAGATTGAGACGGGACATTCCCCGAGGATGCGAACACCACACACCTCGGTAGAATCATCAGCCGGGTGCAGCGGACGGTCCTCCTGAGGCACGAAGTGGAGCCCAGCTCGGATTTAGAGCGCCACATCTCTTCCTTTGACTGCCGCGACGCCTTCTCTTCTGCCTCTAGCCCTTCGGGTGACCACAGGTGGTTGAAAACCTGGGAGACGAGTGGACGTTTTTACAGGGAACTGAGCTTCCTGCACAGCTACCACATCCGCGTTGACTGTCCGAAGCCAGCCCTGAAGTTCCGACACCTTGTTCCGGATCCCCTCGGCATTCCATGACAAGACGTATAGGAGACTTCTGGCGTGATAGTTGCGGCGGTAGCGACGATTTCGGGCTCTTCTCCTGTGCTGCCCCCTGGGAGGTCTTCGGTGGTCGCGCCCTCCGTCGGCGTTCACGGAGGAGGGCGAGGCCGGCTGACTAATCATCTACGGGCCGGGGGCCGCGCTGCAGACGTGGCTCCCGAACCCGTGGTGGGTCCCCGCTCGGTGTACTCTTCGCACAAGCGTATATGCGTCACGTGGAGGAAGAAGTTCTCAACTCTGTTGAGAATGCATAGTACATCTACAATATATCGACGAAATTTTCGTCCAAGATGACTCAGAAGACAATCTTCGTGCAATGCAAGAGACAAGTCAAGCTGCTTCTGTCCTCAACAGCCTCCCCAAGGTTTTTTTGTCGGAATAGCAGAAAAACCACGAGGCGCAGCACCGCGGTTGAGGGCTCTACCTCTCACTCCATTATTTTCCCAGCATCCCTGAAATTTTTACAGGTCACACAAGGTCAGGTCGCCAGGCGAGGTCAACCAAGGTCACCTCACTTCAAATTTGGAGCACTACCATAGCTACATTTCTAAGCTGATTGATTTGAAACTTCATACTCTTCATGAACCCTCCAGGGTCTAAAAATGTATATCCAGGATTTTTTGATTTCGTGACTTGTGGTCAGGTCACGAAGTGACCTCTCCCATGGAAAAAGCAGGGGAAAAACTGTCTTATGATCTAAGAGTCACAAAAATGATTGCAAATGCTCAGATTGCTCAGAAAATCGTTCTTGGATACCTTTCACAGATCCCAGGGGCGATATTTGTGCTTTGACCTACCTGAGGTCATCACAGGTCACCAAGGGTCAAAAGCAGTATTTTGATGATAACTTAAGTGCTGAGCTGGATATAAAACTTGAGCACTGAATCAGGTCACGAAGTGACCTCTCCCATTCAAAAAGCAGGGGAACAACTGTCTTATGATCTAAGAGTCACAAAAATGATTGCAAATGCTCAGATTGCTCAGAAAATCGTTCTTGGATACCTTTCACAGATCCCAGGGGCGATATTTGTGCTTTGACCTACCTGAGGTCATCACAGGTCACCAAGGGTCAAAAGCAGTATTTTGATGATAACTAAAGTGCTGAGCTGGATATAAAACTTGAGCACTGAATCAGGTCACGAAGTGACCTCTCCCATTCAAAAGCAGGGGAACAACTGTCTTATGATCTAAGAGTCACAAAAACGATTGCAAATGCTCAGATTGCTCAGAAAATCTTCTGGATACCTTCACAGATTCCAGGGGCGACATTTGTGCTTTGACCTACCTGAGGTCATCACAGGTCACCAAGGGTCAAAAGCAGTATTTTGATGATAACTAAAGTGCTGAGCTGGATATAAAACTTGAGCACTGAATCAGGTCACGTGACCTCTCCCATTCAAAAGCAGGGGAACAACTGTCTTATGATCTAAGAGTCACAAAACGATTGCAAATGCTCAGATTGCTCAGAAAATCTTCTTGGATACCTTTCACAGATCCCAGGGGCGATATTTGTGCTTTGACCTACATGAGGTCATCACAGGTCACCAAGGGTCAAAAGCAGTATTTTAATGATAACTAAAGTGCTGAGCTGGATATAAAACTTGAGCACTGAATCAGGTCACGAAGTGACCTCTCCCATTCAAAAAGCAGGGGAACAACTGTCTTATGATCTAAGAGTCACAAAAACGATTGCAAATGCTCAGATTGCTCAGAAAATCGTTCTTGGATACCTTTCACTGATCCCAGGGGCGATATTTGCGCTTTGACCTACCTGAGGTCATCACAGGTCACCAAGGGTCAAAAGCAGTATTTTGATGATAACTTAAGAACTGAGCTGGATATCAAACTTGAGCACTGAATCAAACGTCATTGTGTATGTCTCACACTGGCTTTCATTTGATATATGGCAAGGTTACTTTCTGACCTTTTATGACCTCAGGTCATATTAGGTCACAAGGTGACCTCTGGAGGTCAAACCACTAGCAGGAGGCCATTATATTCCACATAGTAGGAAAATGTCTGAAATTTTCCTATCAAATGTACTGTGCCAGATCACAGTAGCTCTAACAGTATGAGAGCTATGCCCAGATTTCTTCAGCATTGAATATTTTAGTGGAAGGCCTATTATGACCTAACTTGACCTCAGGAGGTCAAACCACCGACCTGAGTGCTTAACCATGCAAAGTAAATTTGCACTAAGTTCACACAAGTTTACTAAAGCACTTTGAAGATTTGCACTAACCCTCATATTTTTGGAGTTAAAGAGGGGCCATTGATGGTCCCGGCAGGGCAAAAGTAGAACTGGACCCCCAGTAAGGCACAGATTTAAGCATTAATTTTGCCCTGTTAACTTCAGAATAGAAATTGGGGTGCTCCACAATCACCACAATCCTATAATTTGTTTGTAAAATGAGCATACCCAAAAATAGAATACAAATTTGCTTAAAGCAATTTTTAGAAAAAAATGTACCCAAAAATAGAAATATACCTACTAGTTTTTTAGAAGTAACAATTTTTGGGTACGCTTGACCATGGTTTCCCTGACCAGTCTTCCTTGACCATAGTCTTTTTACCAGGGCCTCTCTACACAAGGAAAGGTAGCCTCTATTCCCACATCCAGAGTGAGTACTAGTCAGAGAACAGAGAGACATGTCAGGATCTAAAGGCAGTGATTGAATGGCTACCGCTTCACCTGTGGGAATGGTACAAGCATTGTTTCCTACCCCACTATTATCCATAGCTGGGCAACCTTCTTTTCCCTGGTTGCCCAAGTTCAGATCAAGATGCAGCCCCATTACATTACGTCCCTTCTACCCACCTTTTGCCCGATATAGCGCTGCAACACACAAACACCATGCGTAGTCTACACATAAAATAGACACATTCTTATCTCTAACATTTTTTTAAGCATTAAAAGTTTGAGTTGTGAAGCAGGTTCAAAATACATTAAAAACATATCATCAACCGCTTATTTATTCTCGCTCATATCTCTGTCTTTCTGTCTGTCTGTCGGTCTTCAGTCATAACAACAAAAACAACAACAGCACCACCACACAGATCAACAAAAGAAGGAGCAAGAGTGAAAACTAAGTGGAGCTACTTGAGGGCAGCAAATGAGTTAAATTGAGTTTTGTTGCTAGTCACTTGCTGTTTCCTACTGACGTGATAACAAAGCTATTTTTAGTGATATATTTGTATTATCACGTTGTACAATTTTTGGTATTTAGGCTGCGCTGTTTACCCTCGCTTAAATAAAATGCGTTGCGTGTTGTTGTTAGGCGTGTTATTCTGCCTGCAGAACGCATAATAGTATGCCACACTCATGCGCAATACCGTACAATGGACTACAAGATACCGTATTGCGCATGCGTGCAGCACACTAGTATGCATTCTACACAGCAGAACAACACGGCTCGTGTTTTGGAAAGTGTGCAACCCATGCGGAGCGGGGTTGTTGTTGTTGTTGGATCAGTGTCTATAATCTATCTTCATCTATTGCCTTGGAAGTAGGTAATAGGTATGTAAAAGATTACGGCATCGGTTAGAATTTGATATGATACTTCTTAAGTCCCATTTCGTTTTGTTATGTCCTGTTATTCTCTCTGTTTTGTATGACTTTTCTGTATTTTTTCTCGTTCCACTTTTGCTGCTTCTTTCTTCTTTGCTGCCGGTTTATGTTTTGTTCTGTCTACCTAGGTTATACAATAATTTTCTCTAATCTGATAAATGGTAGCCTACTTCCTCTTATTCTCTACTGTGTGCCTGTGACGTTCTGTTTTCTCTTGCTTCTTATTGCTTTGCCTTATTCATGTCTTTTGCAGGTCTCTTCTTTTGCTTCTGTACCCTGTATGTGAAAAATAAAAGAAAAAGTTGATGGTGATAATGAGATCGCTGACGATTTATTAGAAAATGAAGCTACACCTGGAATGTCAATAATCTGTGTGGTTGAGCACAGTGGCAATATCCACTAACCCATGAATTGATTTTATTTTCTTTTCCCCATATTGTTTTCTCTTTTTGTGAGCGGACTGATGAGTCACTGTTACCTGAGCGCCACATTTCCTGCAACATAATTTTGGATCTGTTCCCTGCTTGTGCGGCCTGCCCCTCTGCACCATCGAACCGTCTGAAATTTTATTCACTGTTTTTACTCATGTTTACCTGTAACCTGTTTTCAACCCATGCCTTTGGGTAATTCTGAAGGAAGACATATTAATCACCCTTTGTATGTGTATCATTCATTTTTGTGTGATAAAATACACATATGGACAGGATATTTTTATCAAATATCTGATATATTGATTAATAGGGTATGTTATAAGTAGTCTGTGATAATACAGCCGTTGTTTGTGTTTGGAAGTAAGCTTATTGATTCAATTCTGGTTTAATCCATGACTGGACAAGCATGCTTTCTTATGAAAAACAGCTTTATTCAGAGATTTAAAAATTTCAGGTCATTCATCTTGTTTAGCAAGTTGCATAATTATTAATAAACAGCAAAGAACATTCAACTGTTTTCCATGTACATTGGGCAGATACAGATAGAGCTGAGGATCAGGATTCAGTGACAGTGGTTTCTATGACACTTCAGCTTGGATACAGAAAGAGCTCTAATGGATAGAAGAGTCTTCAATCCCAGTTTGTCTCCATCTCCAGTGCACCATTGATGTCTCCTTTCTTTTCTTTCATTCTCCCTTCGCCAAATGTACAAATTTGATTAGAAAAATACTATTTTTGGTTGATAGATGTTGACAGTCCAAAGAGACACTCCCATCTAATTATCACAGGTTATTTCAATTTTCCACAAAATTACTGGGTAGGCAAGTTTTCTGTTTCTGGTAAGAATCTGACATTACACAAGCTTATTGCTATCATTCAGGGTTTTTTTCTATCCTTGTTTGTCCAGAAGCCCA
The DNA here is from genome assembly GCA_034440635.1 of Lepas anatifera. Taxonomy (NCBI): domain Eukaryota; kingdom Metazoa; phylum Arthropoda; class Thecostraca; family Lepadidae; genus Lepas; species Lepas anatifera. The sequence continues at coordinate 383,014 of JAOTON010002077.1, read as the reverse complement.
CCAGATTTTTGCAGGCAGAAGCTTGCAGTATACTGGATATCATCTTCACTGATTAGGAGGTAATGGTGTGCAACTTGCTGTATCTTCCCAGCATAGGGAAGAGCGACCATTTCACCCTCCAGTTTTTGCTGAAGTGCTATTCAAGGAAGAAGGGAGGGCCTCACCTCACTCCAGCATTTCAAGTGTGCCAATTTTTATGCCCTGGACTAGCACAGGCTCAGTTATTGGGATGTCATGGACGACCTGGGAGTAGACGATGCCTATTCATTCTTTATGAATGTTGTGAGTGCTGCAATGCACCAATGCACCTACAATGCACCTTAAACAGAAAAAGTGAAGATTTCCATTAACCCTCGCCCCACCAGGGGGCATCGATGCCCCCCACCCTTAAGATTTTTCGAGATAGCAGAAGAACGACAAGACGCAGGACAGCAGAAAACGACAAGACGCAGGACTGCGGTTGAGGGCTCTATCTGTCACCCCATCATTTTCCCACCATCCCTGAAATTTTTTTACCCCAGTTCACCCAAGGTCAGGTCAATCAAGGTCACCTCACTTCAACTTTTGAGCTCTGTAAGAGCTACATTTCGTAGTCGATCAATTTGAAACTTCCTACAGTTTATGACCCCTCCAGGGTCTACAAGGTGTATATCCTGAATTTTTCGATTTCGTGACCTGAGGTCAGGTCACCAGATGACCTCTCTTATTGAAAAAGCATGGGGAAAAGCTGTCTTTATGAGCTAAAAGTCACAACTATTGCAAATGCTCAGCTTGCTCAGAAAAGCGTCCTTGGACACCCTTTCACGGATCCCAGGGGCCATCTTTGCCATTTGACCTATCCGAGGTCATCCAAGGTCACCAGGGTCAAAAATAGTATTTTGAAGATAACTTTTGACCTAATTAAGCTAGGTGCTGAATCAAACATTGTCGTGTATGCCTTGTAACTGGCGTTAGTTTGATATATGACAAGGTCACTTTCTGACCTTTCGTGACCTCAGGTCATATTAGGTGACGAGGTGACCTCTGGAGATCAAACCACTGGTGGGAGGTCATTACGTTCCACATAGCGGAAAAGGGTCTGGCCTTTTCCTATCAAATGTACTTTACCAGATCTCAATAGCTCTAATGGCATAAGAGTCCTGCCCAGTTTGCTTAAGCATTGCATATTTGAGTGAAAATGGCCTGTCATGACCTATCTTGACCTCTGGAGGTCAAACCATTGAACTGAGCGCTTAAACATGCGAAGCAATTTCTTACTAAATTCATGCGAGCTTTCTAATGCACTTTGCAGATTTGCGCTAACCATTATATGTTTGGAGTTAGAAGGGGGCCATCGATGCCCTCCCCCAGTGGGGCGCGGGTTAATCTACCACCAGACCGAGGAAATAATTGTTCTGGTTGACCTAAGAAATGGCGAACAGAAGTTGGGGTCCATGAAATACCACTTACAAAGAGATCATGAGCGTGCCCGAGCACAGAATACAAAAACAAATCAAAGGCCTTCTGGATGTATACAGGGTCGAGATTGAAGACCAGAACAGGAGTTGACGACTTAGTGATTGACGACGGCCATTTGGAGTCAGAAGACTCTGAAAAGGCTTTAGTTCTCAACAAATTCGCGAGGAGGTTATCATATATCGAAACGCCCTGGAAGAAAAAGTCCAAATCATTAGCCGATGTGCAAGCCAAGCTATACCAGATATCGGAACGAGGTAGAAGTTTCCAACTGGTGTGGGTCCCTGGCCACACCGGAGTGGAGGAGAATGAGGTGGCTGATGGGGCAGTCTATGAGGGAAGATACCCGAACCGACCCGACCGGCCACTGCTGGCCGACTTGACTTCCGCCAAGTCAGCCACAAGAGAGGTGTGTCGCCGCCGTTGGGCGGGTTTCTACCACGCGGGAGTACCGCCGGATCACATCCACGCGCCGTTTATCGGCTGGTAAACCACCCACAGTGAGCAAGACGTGGCGCAGGCTATCACAAGCTCCGAGTTAACCGCCGTCCTCCCCTAGCGGACACGCTCCTCAGGTAGATGAGGGCGGGAGCGATTTGTGATTATTACACGAGATGCTTTGGGCAACTCAACATAGTAAGACATAATTTATATCTTTGTTTTGAGCGATTTTAGGTTGAAACAAAATGAGGTTTTCTTATTTTCAGACCTATTTTGTCCATACGTTGTCCTTTTTCGAATTCTGATAAAGTGGACTTCTCTCTTTAAAGGGAATTTGGCACCTTTATAACGTGATTTTAACTGAGATAGCCGAGTTGTAAAGCATGCCGTAAACCCCGGTACTCAATATATCATTTGTCTTCCGCACGTTCCCTTGCGGGTGGATGGAGCTGGGCGGGGCAGCGATGTTATCGTGATTAGCTGTATTGCGAGATGTACGACTTGTAAGTGCTTAAGTGTGTTTGTACCAATCGCGAGTGCTGCATTGTGAGTTCTATGAAATTTGAATAATATATACGTATGTCTGTCTGTCTTGTAACCGGTGGCAGACTTCCCGGGAGTCATTACCGGCGTAGGCTGTGTTCAACCAGTACCATTTGGTTCATCCACGCCAGTAAGCTTTAGACACCAGGCCACCAGACTGGTCAAATGTGGATTTTTAATTGTCCCTGGCCTTCGTCCTTTGCCTCCAATCGAATTCCTTGCTTACCGTGACCACACCCCGTGCTTTCATCTGCGGAACCTCTGCTAGTTTATTGTGGAGAAATTACATATTTCCATGGTGGTTATTTTTAATCCTGCAAAATCTTGAATCTTATGGGTTTCTTATTCCCGCTGCTCTGGTGAACGACCGTGTATATCCGTCATTGCTTTTGTGTGATTTCAGTTTTCGGTGTTGGCCAGTGCGCAGGAAAATGGACGGCACAAAGCCCCAACGAATTCAAATGCAGTTTTCTATGATACAGAGCGAAAAGGAAAGATTGACAAACTGTCTCAATGCAACAATCAGAAATGTAAGTATTTTGCACCCGATGTGTTGCTCAGCTATATTTCGTTGCATTTACATCGCTTGCTTTTGTAAGTACCGCTGAATTTTCACTAGCCCTTGTGTGTGAGAGGTATTGTGAGCTGTTGGTTTTCTTATTTTCGGCGGACTTTTCCTGATGAACGTCGGTGGTTTTTATTCTCCTTACGATTTTTTTTGCGGCAGAATGAAGGACGGCTGTTTTTATCTTGGACATGTTTTGAAGTGAATCAAGTTCACGCAACTGTCGGTCTGTTTTATATTTATTTTTACTAGTGACTAGTGTAGCCAATTAGTGTTTGATAATTTGAAAGGCTGTTACGATACCTAGATCTTTAAATGGTTGCGACAGAATGGCTGCAGGGTTATGTCGATACATCAAACATTGCTGTGCTTGACCTGGCGAGTACGGGTCTAGACGCGTCGCCGTGTTCTCAGCACCGGCTGGGGCCCGGACTGGCTGGGAAGCTGGTTTGAGCCGTGGTTTGCCGGCAGGCGGAGAGCCTGGCGGAGACAGCCCGAGGCCCGGTGCTCTCCCGGCTGCAGCAGGACAACTACAGACTCCTGGGTCTGCTGTCGCAGTGGGCCGACGCAGCCGAGAGCCAGCTGGCGCGGCTCTACGCTGTCCCAGAGTCGGCTCTGGAGCCAACGGAAGAGCAGCGCCTCCCGCCTACCTCCGCCCAGCCAGCCAGTGCTCTGCCCGGAAACACAGCCGCCGGCGAACCTCTGGTGACCCTGCCAGCTCTCGCGGCGCAGGCCAAAGTCGCCACCGAGCTGCAGTCTGGGCCAGTCGAAGGCTTCAGCCCTGTCACCGGCCTGTCAGTGCGCCAGCGCCCCCTTCGGAGCCAGCTGACCCTCCCGGTGCCATACCAGCCATGGAAGCGGTGTCTAAGCTGTGCTCATTATTTCAAACTGTGCAAGGCACGGTTCAGGACGTCCAAACGCCATCGCCTATGCCGAGAAAGCCTTGCACACAGCCGTTGCTGCCGTTTCCAGCGATCTTGTCGTCACCGCCGGTACCGTCACCGACGATGCACCGCAGTAGCAGCGCGTGGAAGAGTCCGCAGGCGGCGGGAAGTGCCTCCGCTGGTACTGCCGCCTCGCTTTCTCCGCCCGCTGCTGAGGCTGCGGTGCGGGCCCCACTCGGCGTCGCCGCGTCGCCTGCCGCCGCTGCCTCGCTCACGCAGTGCTCGGTGGCGTCGTTCTACACGGCAGAGCCGGCCGACTTCAACAGCTGCAGTGAAGAGCTGCCGAGGAGCCCACTGCCCGAGCACTCTCCCGCGCTGTACGTGTCGGCTCCTGGGAGCGGAGCAGAGCTGGGAACCGATGGTATCGCAATCTGTCATGATTACGATTTGACCTTTTATCATTTATCAAACTAGAACTTGAACACATATAACTTCAAACCGTGGTCCTATTTTTCAAACCCCCAACAGTACATAACAACGGCGAGACAATGCTGGGAGAGAAATATCTTCTTTTTGGCAGGGGTGGAGGGGGGTAGACGCCTCAACGTCACATCTATTGCTGAGGCCATGCGGCCGAAATCTCCTGTGTTATTGGTGGACGCCACATGACCCTGGAAGTCGATGCCTCCTTAAAACCCGGCAACGGCTATTTTGGATGTGATTGCAAGTAATGTGTGCACTCTCATCTCGCCAGGAATGTCAATACCTCGAACTCAAACACCGAAGGCAAAACTAGCGTCAGGACAACAGTTGGAGGGAAATCGTCTCTGAAGTCGATGGCAGCGGCGTCCTCTCTGGTGCAGCGACACCTGCAGAATAAGAAGGCCGCTCCGGAGCCGAGTCAAAAGCCTCTGCCTCAGCCGTAATTATTATCTGCATAATTACTGGGTTCACGCAAACGGCCCATAGAAAACCCGAAAGTAACATGGTGAAAAAGCGGTGGCACCGTCAGAATTGCTCGAGCATGGTGTCGTTAATCTGTGAATGACAACAGTTGAAGGCGGAGGGTCATGGCATGTCCCGTATAACAACTTAGTGACAAATTTGGGTAGAGAGGTTCGTGTTGCACCGATGAAGCTGGTGTGACACTTCTGACGCCAACGGGACAGGGTTTTTCCACTCTCGTACTCGCCTGTAGGGCTTGTCGCCCTTTCCTGTCAGTGCCACGTAGCTCAGCTCTATTGCATTCGGATCAATGCTGAGGGTGTAAATAAGCAGCTGTTCAAACAATCAAGTTCTCCAGAGTGTGACTGTTTCTGTTTAAAGGGAATGTGGCACCTTCATAACGTGATTTTAACTGAGATAGCCAAGTTGTAAAGCAAGCCGGAAAACCCGGTACTCCATATATCATTTGTCTTGGAACTCAATATTTCCGTAGAAAAAAGCTAAAACCTACCTGACACCAACCCCTCATCAACCCCTCGCCGGGCGGCCATTGTTGTGAGCTGCTGGTGTGACGACATACGCTGACTTCACGATGAGCATCAGCCAATCGAAGCCCTTGAAGCATTTCAAGTATGGTAGTGGCTGCCAGATCATGACATCATCCACAAGCAGATATTTATTTATTTTCCGAGAGGAGTATTTTTAAAAACAAAATATTGAGCTTATTGAACCTTTTTTCAGAGGAATCATGAGTGGTTTCATTATTTTTAGCTAAAAGTACGCCTAATTTCACTAAATTCCAGGGTTCGACCAAGGTGCCACATTCCCTTTAAAGTAAGAGTTGTGCAAAGAAAAGGACGTACGATATTTGCACTGTTTTCAAGCAGAGCTTTTATTTGTTAACTTGACGTGACACAAGTTGTGTTAATATTCGTGGTAGGATTCTAGCTGTTGGATATTTTGGGTGTTTGATTTAAAGAGGTTTGATATTGTGTTATGGTGTCTAATGAAATACATTGTGTTTTTGCTATAGTACCATAGAGGAGGGCCAACGACGTGATGTAATTTTCTCCTGCTGGTCTGAGCTTCCGAACTACATGTATCTCAATCTGAAAGAAGATATGGAGATGCTGGAGGGATTGCAGAAACGTCTAACGTGAGTCTGCACAGGGCATAGAGTGCGTGACAGTAAGATGTACATACCTACCCTGCAGTGGGCCTGCTCGGAAATATTGTCAATGTGTCTTACCAACCACACGAACATTGTTCTTAAGTTTCCCATGTCATAACGATGATTGTTTCATGGCCTTAAATCGCTTGTTCTCGGGTAGATTTAACTGGGCCGTGAATCAAACTATCTTAGTCTAAGGGTTGTCCCACTGGTTTCATGTTTCATGTTCATCTTTGCTTCCGTTACGTATAACGTGGGGATGTAATTGCAGGACTCGAGTGGCTTTGGAACTCCTCCTCTAAACGCTGTCAGTCGGCCTATAGAAAGCATACCGCTTCTGAACCTGAGCACCTCTTGTTCTATCCTACTGTCCGCTCTTGTCTCCGTCTAACTATTACCCGGCACTGGCAGGGAGCTGGGCGGGCAGCGGCCGGGCCGGCTGCCGCGCGCGCCATCTGTGGGCGACCTGGTGATGGCGCCGTGGACGGACGGCTGGTACCGCGCCGAGGTCCGCCACGTCACCGACCAGTGAGGTCCCGCCCAGCAGCGGAAGGAACGGGGGACTGGCGAGGATGTAGGACTGGTGGGGACGTGCCGAGGGGGTCGTTGGGTGGGTTGGGCTGCTCTGGGGAGGGAGGAGGGTGAATTCGGGATGGCACAGGGTGGGTGAGGCCTCTTTGAAGGAAGCGGCGGATACCTAACTGCTAAGGGAATACTGGATGGCTTGGAGTTTGTGAATGGTGTGGACCCACTAAGATACTGCTTTGACGCAGGTGAAATTGTGTGGATGGTGATTTTTTGGGCTCAAGCTGGGGTGATGTTTTGGATAGTGATGATGCGTGGTCACACTGGGTGATGGTTTGGATGGTGATGATGTGAGGTCACACTGTGGTAATGGTTTGGATAGTGATGATGCATGGTCACACTGTGGTGATGTTTGGATGGTGATGATGTGAGGTCACACTGTGGTAATGGTTTGGATGGTGATGATGTGAGGTCACACTGTGGTGATGTTTGGATAGTGATGATGTAAGGTCACACTGTGGTGATGGTTTGGATGGTGATGATGTGAGGTCACACTGTGGTGATGTTTGGATGGTGATGATGCATGGTCACACTGTGGTGATGTTTGGATGGTGATGATGTGAGGTCACGCTGTGGTGATGGTTTGGATGGTGATGATGTGAGGTTATGCTGGGGTTATGGTTTGGATGGTGATGATGTGAGGTCACGCTGTGGTGATGTTTGGATGGTGATGATGTGAGTTCACGCTGTGGTGATGTTTGGATGGTGATGATGTGAGGTTACACTGGGGTGATGGTTTGGATGGTGATGATGTGAGGTTACGCTGGGGTTATGGTTTGGATGGTGATGATGTGAGGTCACGCTGTGGTGATGTTTGGATGGTGATGGTGTGTGTTACGCTGGGGTGATGGTTTGGATGGTGATGATGTGAGGTTACGCTGGGGTTATGGTTTGGATGGTGATGATGTGAGGTCACGCTGTGGTGATGTTTGGACGGTGATGATGTGAGGTCACACTGTGGGGTTATGGTTTGGATGGTAATGAAGGACGATGCACGTTATCACCATCATGGGGTGTGGATGCTATGGACGGGGAGAACGAGGCCTTCCATTGCCTGTGCTGGATCGGCGACAAGTCTCCCGAAGAGCTGACACGCGTGCCCATCGCCCTATCGGGACCTCTGCCGCCGCGCGATGTTCGCTGCCATCTGCGTCAGTGCTCGGATTCCAGCGCGGGGCGATACCCCTGCGCTGGAATCTGCTGACTGGGATCGCTAGTTTTGTCCCGTAACTGGTGAAATATTTCTCACTTCTTCAAACGTGTTCTGCAAATTATTTTTGAAACGTTAAGTTGGAGACCCTTTTTGCATAAGCGATCGAAAACTACATTTAAAACACGTCTGTTGTAGATGAACTGATGACCAAAGTAGCAATACTTCGCCGTCATTTAGCCGAAAAGGGTCTAGCCTAGTACAGAAACAGATCGTGTGTACAAGTCCATTAGCGGCGAGCGGTGGCGCTGGTGTGGCAGTGCACGTGACGCCGCCATTTTGTCAGGTACCCGGCCATGCTGGAGCTGCACTACATCGACTACGGCAACGACGACCACCAGTCGGCCGCCGACGTCTGCTTCCTGCCCCGCGAGTACAAGGCCCGGCCGCCCGCCGCCTACAAGTGTATCGCCAGACACGTGGGTGCAGTGTCGGCGGCGTGGCTGGCGGGCTGGGTTAGAGCACCTCTGGGATCGGATATCCAACCCATGCATGGCTCTGCTTCGACTGGAGCGGTCGGAGAATTCGCATAGTTTTTTTTTGAGCGAAAATGAATTGTGTTCGGTTATTTGTTGATTTAGTTGTAGTTTAGTGTGGATTAGATTAGGACCGGTCAGCGTGGTGTCCAGACTGATCGGTCCGGATATGTGGGGAAGCTCGGGGTGTGGCCGGGATTGGGTCGGAGTTGTGGTGAGCAGGCGCTGTGGAGTAGGTGTCTCCCCAGTCTGACGGTGCCGGCCGTCCGACAGCTGATGCGGCAGGGGAGTGCCTGTCGCCGCTGCAGCGACGCCTGCTGGAGTACCTGCTGACCGGGCCGGCCGTCTCGGCCGTGTTCCACCGTACTCCTGTACCTGCAGTGTACCAGGTCAGTACCCAGCGACGCGCCGTCACTGAGACCAGCTCAGCCGCGTCGCATTCGCACCTTTGGTTTTGTTTGCAGCCCATTCAGAAAAGGCACCACTTCTTTTGGCGTTCTCTTATCCTGAGAGCATTGTTCGTTAGTTACTAGTCACATTCACACAACCATCGATACAACGCGCGAGTGTCCATTTACCGGCGCCTTTACACCCATTCATCCATTTGCAGCATAGCGTTCTACGGCGTATGGGCTGCTCCGGTCTCTGACCCCGTGTGACCCGTCAGGCGGACCTGGTGTCGGAGCTGACCCCGTGTGACCCGTCAGCTGACCCCTTGTGACCCGTCAGGTGGACCTGGTGTCGGAGCTGACCCCGTGTGACCCGTCAGGTGGACCTGGTGTCGGAGCTGACCCCGTGTGACCCGTCAGGTGGACCTGGTGTCGGAGCTGACCCCGTGTGACCCGTCAGCTGACCCCGTGTGACCCGTCAGGTGGACCTGGTGTCGGAGCTGACCCCGTGTGACCCGTCAGCTGACCCCGTGTGACCCGTCAGGTGGACCTGGTGTCGGAGCTGACCGCGTGTGACCCGTCAGGTGGACCTGGTGTCAGAGCTGACCCCGTGTGACCCCTCAGGTGGACCTGGTGTTGGAGCTGACCCGTGTGACCTGTGACCACATTCCATTCAATCAATTTTGCGGGAATTATGGAAGATCAACTGAAAGTAGATGCCAGAACCAAAATGCGGGCATGGGCCACAAAACTGTGTAATGAGTTGCGGGAGTACCGATCTGGGGACCCAAAAGATATGGATCAGGATGACCTTGCCTACACAATTCATGTTTTGAGAGAGCACCAAATTGCGATAGAAGCACTCCAACATGAGCTAGACACACTGGGCATTTCTGACGATTCATCGCATCAGACTGTCATGGACGAGGAAATTTTCAAGGCCAATCGGCTCCTCACAAGGCTGGAAAAGTCTACAGAGGTCAAAATCATGCCAGTAAAATCTGAGTCACTGACACAGGGATCCCAGGATCTAAAATCGGCTCTGACGGTAAAAATTCCAATGTTCAGTGGCGACTACATGAAATGGCCGGAGTTTTGGGAGTTGTTTTCCATATCCGTTCATGAAAATCCTGGCTATGCCAACATTCAGAAGTTTGTTGTTCTGAAATCTCATCTGGCCGGCGCTGCCAAACAGGCCATCGAGGGCATTCCTGTCTCTGGGGAAGGTTACGTCACCGCTGTTGACGTCCTGAAGTCTCGATTCCAAGATGATGATTTTCGAAAGAAAACGCTGATGACTCAAATGCTGGATTTGCCTACCATCTCAAATCAGAACGATTTGAAGGGCATGCGGTCCCTGGTTGACCATCTGACTGCTCGCAGCCGAGCGTTGGCCACTCTGGGAGTTGGTGCTGATAGTTTTTCAATGCTTCTTCTCCCAGTCGTGGAACAAAAAGTCCCCAAGGAATGGATGCTGGAGTGGTCTCGGCGGGGAGGGAACGGATTTGAGAGATTCCTGGAGTTCCTGCAATCGGAACTGAGAATGAGGGAGAAATTGGAGTCCAGTGTCCCTCCCAAAGGTGCAGAATCGACAACTGCCAAAGGCCTCAGTCACCGGCACACTCAGCATGCAGCGCCGGGAGCGGGGACAAAAGGCCGCCTCTCAGCATAAGCCACGCCCCTGCCAGGTTTGCAGTGAGGGATCGCACAGCCTCTACAGGTGTGCAAAATTTAAAGCCATGCCACTCAGCGAAAGATGGGACGCAACCAAAAGGGCCGGTGCCTGCTTCCAGTGCCTTGGTTACCGTCATCACGCAAAAGACTGTTCCAGTAGCCTCCTCTGCTCTGTCTGTGGGAAGCGACACCACTACCTCTTGCATCGGTCAGCCGAGCAGCCTCAGGGCCGCGCCGTGCAGGCGTCGGGGTTGTCACCTCACGCGTCACCCTTCTCTCTAACAACATCAGGAGCAACCGCTCCTGACCATCCGGGGCGCAGGCTGCCCCTACCAGTGGGCAGCGACAGGGTCTTCAGCATGGTGGGCACCACCGTTACAATGTTGCTGTTCAGTGTAACAATGGCTGCTTCTACCAGACAGCTCGAGTCGATGCTGCCGGTCCTAATGGACATAGACCGGTACGAGTACTTCTTGATGGAGGTTCAGACACCTCCTATATCAGAAGCTCTATAGCAAAGGAGCTGGGCTTGTCAGTCATTGTGATGGGCACGTTTGCATGCTTGGGCTTTCAGGAGGAAGTCGAAGAAGCTCGGTCGTACGAAAAGGTAAAAATCGACCTCACGAGCAGGTTTGGTGGGGATCCCATCAGCCTGGAACTGTGGAGTACGGATCGATTATGCTCTCCGCTGCCCTCCAGTGACACCTCACTTGTCCCTTCAGAGCTGTCTGGCAAGATGGCTGATGATTTCCAGGATGGCCCGATTGACATCTTGATAGGGATTGATTATCTCTATGACATAGTCCTATGGGAACAAGTGGCGCTGGAGGATGGCCTGCGGGCCATCGACACTGTGTTCGGCTATGTCATCCACGGCCGCTGCGGCAACGTGCCGACTGAACAGCGCCCCCACTCGGCTTTCCACTGTCGGAAAATAGAACAGATGTGGGATTTAGATACTGTTGGCATCACCCAAAAAGAGACAATTACAGAGCAGTCAAAGGAGTCTCCTCAACCCCAGTGGAGGGAGGCAGAAGGCCGTTATGAGATGGGCCTTCTGTGGAACTCGGACAGTCGTCCGGTTTCGAACCTCTCCTCTGCCAAGCTCCGCGCATGGCGGATGATGAACGCTCTAGACGAGAATAAGTCTCGTCTGTATGAGGAAAAAATGACAGAAATGCTGTCATCCTCTGTAATTGAGGAGTCTCTTGCACCGCTCAAGTCTGAACTCGATGGTGATGTCGACGCAAGGGGGTGATGAGAAGCAGAACTCTGACCAGCATGAACTTGCTGACCAGACGCCCTCCATATCAGTTGACCATGAGGGAACTGAACCTCCTGGTCCGGCACATGGATAATTGGGTACGGGATGTGACGACACCCGCGACCCCAGTTGGCAGGATGGGTTTCGCCCCCGCCTTCGGGCGAGAGGCCAAATCGAAACTGCCATCCTCATCCTTTCCTGGCCTTCCTAAATTCAAATCCCACCAACTCCTTGTTCCTTTTCCTCTTCTTTCCTTATTTCCTTGTGTATCCATGCCTTTCCACCCGTATCCTTTCTGTCCACTCCTAAATACCCCTCCTATCCACTGTCTGCGATGTCTGGCCCGGCGTGTCTCCGTGGGTGGCGGGGATGTGTGCACTCTTGCTCGTCTTGAGTGTGGACATCTCGGTCGCGTGTGGCGCGCGGCTGGGCTGGACAGCGCAGACCGACCCTCTTCCTTTTCCAACCCATAACTTCCCAGTTACCCACTTTTTCCCAGTGTCATGGGCGTCCCCGCACGTGCCTATGATTCCTGGATGGTCTGGGTGTATGTGGGCCTCCGGCTCGTGTGACTGACGATTGGACCCCTCTAATCACCGGCCCTGCAGGCCGGGGGCTCGCTTCTCTCGGACCAGCCGGGAATCAGTTGTGACGAGCAGGTGGTAGTCGCCTGCTCCGATGAGGCCGTGTGGGGGCGCCTGTCTTTTTAAGGTGAGCTGCGCACCGACCCGTACCCCGGGATGAAGGAGTCCTGGTAGCTGAGCTGAGGTAGGCGCTGTTATGGTTCGTGTGCCTCTAGCAACACTCTACTTTGGTCTGGATTTCCGCAAGGGCGGGGAACTCTTGAGGGCATCGACAAGAGTAGCAGCATTGTAAAAGTCTGTCGGCCTTTGGTGGGGCGCGGCTGCCCCTCCCTCCTTGGGTGAGGTCCCGACTTCACCCGGGGAGGGGGTGTCCGCGCCCCGCCCGGGGTCGTCCAGGCTAGGTGCAAGGGGGACCGTCGTCGGGGCAGTGAGGGTTTGGTGAGTCTCTCTCCCCTCTATGTAACGGCGGCGTCTCCCCCGTATAGCCAGCCCGTGCGTCGTCTCGCCTCGTAGCACCCTCGTTGGAAGGGGGGCGCACGTGGCTGGTCGAAATTAATCACTTTTCCATGGATACTCAAAACTCCTCCGAACCAAATGACCCTCCTCCTGCTGATCCCGTTGTTAACCAACCCATCGCTGGCCACCCACGCCCCCCACCAGGGGATGGGCTTCAACACCCGTCGTGGTCAGAGCCTCGAAATGACAACACGAAACCATCTAACCCACGGGTGCTGATAGTGCGAGGTGTTCATGGCTCGCTATCCAGCCTCTCACCTTTTCAAAGAAAAGAAGCATGCGATCGCCTTGGGAAAATACTGAGATGTGACTGCCTGAAAGACGGGAGCTGGGAACTGGAATTTGTGGAAAGCAGAGAAGCAGCAAGGGCACTAAACGTTAGTGAGCTAAGCTACACACGTAGGGAAAATGGTGTACGCAGACTGACCAAAACAAAAGTGACTGTCGAGACCCACAGGACCAAAAACTTCTGCAGGGGTGTGATTAGGTGTTTTGAACTAAGAGGTGTTACTGACGATGAAATTCTAGATGGTTTGGAAGAGTTTGGCGTAGTGGGAGCGAGGAGAGTGAGGACGAAGCGTGGAGGAGAGGAGAAAGAAACAGACACAGTTATATTAACTTTTGATGGTTTAGACTTACCCCAGAACATATACATTGGATACACGAAGGTGAACGTGAGAGCCTACATTCCTAACCCAATGCGTTGCTTCACTTGTCATCGATACGGACACACGACCTCATCATGTAGAGGAATACGAACCTGCGGCCAGTGCGGAGCATCAGACCACGTGGCAGCAGACTGCACGTCGTCTACCCACTTCTGTGTTAACTGTGGGGAGGGCCAGACCCCCCACACAGTGTTCGACCGAAAATGTCCGACACTCATGAAAGAGCGCGAAATTATGAGCATGAAAGTGAAGGGTCGACTAAGCTTTCGGGAGGCTCGTGATGCATACGAGGCCTCCCACCCCCGGAGGTCGTATGCTCAGATGGTGGCAGCGGGGGCGCCTGCTCCTCCCAGGGTGACTCCTGAAGAGTTTCCCCGCTCCCTGACTGTGGCGGATTTCATCCGCCTGGCAGGGAGCATGGGCCTGGTGCTGTCGCACCGGCCTGCCACCCCGGTGTCTGCGCCGGTGGCGAAACCCTCCCAACCTCCACCACCCCCACCCTCGACATCTGTTGGTGGGGAAGCGCTCGGGGCGAGACTTCCCTCGCCCCTGAGGCCCCGCCCCCTACGCCGGTGGATAGCGCTGGAAGTAGGCGGGTACTTGCCCCTGCTCCTCGGTACCCCGAGGAGCCGGGAGGCTGAACCGTCGTGGGTCCTAAGGGGAAGCAAACCTCTGCACGACACCGTCAACGGTCACCTATTGTGGCCCCCGATGAACATAGGTCTCAAACCCCACCTCCGCCGCAACATATACCGCAGGTCACGGCACCATCGGTCAAAACCACCGTAACCGCTCCTCCAACATCTTCTTCAACCTCGGTGGCCTCAGTGCGGAGGAACTTTGAGGCAGTGACGCGGGGAAGGTCGCCGGTGAAACGCCCGGCTGGGAGTCCTCCCGACCTTCCCCAGCAGGCTTCGCGGGCACGCGGAAACTCAGTGGAAGGCAGTAGATGCCGCGGTCCCGCCCGGAGTCGGCTCGGTGGCTCTGGTGCGGTACCAGCAAGGGAATCCCTACGGGGGCTCTGGGCCCCCGTGGAAGGGTTAGATCTAGTCTTTCTGTCACTAAGCCCGTTTCTTCTTATCTAAATGACATCCATAATCCAATGGAATTGCCGAGGTCTACGCGCTAACTTCTCTGATCTGCAGAGCGTTTTATTTGACTATGATCCAAGGATTCTTTGTCTGCAGGAGACCAAATTATCCCCTGGAACCAGCCTTAAATTGCGTCACTTTCAGACTTTTAGGAAAGACGTTTTCAGTTCCACCATTGCGTACGGCGGCGTAATGGTGGCATTCCACCACTCCATTCCATGCTTCCCTGTTCGCTTGCACACGGTCCTGCAAGCAGTAGCCGTCCGAGTGGACTTAAGCTTTGCCAAAATTACAGTATGTTCTATATACCTTCCTCCTGGCGGCAGCATTGATTTGCCGGGCCTTAATAATCTTACAGACCAACTCCCAACCCCTTTCGTCTTACTAGGCGATTTTAATGCTCACAACCCAGCGTGGGGATCGCCGTCAGACCGTGCAGACCCCCGTGGTCGAACGGTGGAACGCTTCCTTCACCTAAATTCCCTCTGCCTTCTGAACACTGGTCGCCCTACTCACTTTTCTATGCCCTCTGGCTCGGTCTCTGCTATAGACCTTTCAGTCTGCTCTCCGTCTCTTCTACCCCAGCTCAGCTGGCGCACTCTTGACGACCTTCATGGGAGTGACCATTTTCCCATTGTTATCGGCTCAACCCGGTCGGCGGCGCCGCTGATCCTGCCATCCCGGTGGAACCTCCGGAGGGCCGACTGGGAGGGTTTCCGGGGCGCGTGCGGCCCCTTAAACGTCCCTGCGGAGACTTCGGCAACGGAAGCAGTGAAACGGTTTAATGATATGATCATCTTAGCTGCGAACCAGTTTATCCCGAAGTCTTCCGGTAAACCTAAACGGATTCCTGTTCCTTGGTGGAATCGTGAGTGCCGCAAGCGATTTTAAATAAGAAACGGGCTTTTAGGGTTCTTAAAAAACACACAACAACGCACAACATAATGGTATTTAGGCGCGCGAGAGCACTGGCTCGTCGTACCGTCCTTAACTCCAAAAAAGAGGTGGTGGGTGGCATACATAAACACAATAAACGGTTTCACCCCATCTACACAGGTCTGGAACCGTGTTCAGTGCATTTAGGGTAAACGGCGGTCTGCACCCACACCAGTCCTCACTTCGAATGGCGAGAAAATCACCGACCCGCAGTGTGTAGCTGACCTCATGGCTGAGGCATTTAAAGATCGATGCAGCAATTCTTCGCAAAACCCAAATTTTTTAAGACACAGACAAATTGAGGAGCTCAGGCAGATCAACTTCGGTAATGACAATTCAGCGTCGTACAACTCTCCTTTCTCCATGGAAGAGATGGAAGCGGCTCTAAAGACCCTCAAGAGAGTGTCCCCTGGCAGTGATCGAATAACAAACGAAATGATTATACACCTCCCCGAACACTCACTCTCTTCACTGCTTGACATTTTCAATGATATTTGGAAAAGAAATGACTTTCCGGAACAGTGGCGTGAATCGATCATTGTACCTATCCAGAAACCTGGGAGACCGGGAGACTCGCCTGATGATTATCGCCCCATCTCGCTAACATCAAGTGTCTGCAAGCTGTTTGAAAGAATGATTGGCGTACGCCTCATGTGTTTTCTGGAAACCAATTGCCTTTTGTCTAGTGCACAGTGCGGTTTTCGCCGAGGCAGAAGCACGCTCGATCACCTTATCATACTCGACGCAGCCGTTAGGGAAGGTTTTACCAACAAACAACACACAATCGCAGTATTTTTTGACGTGGAGCGCGCGTATGATTTAACGTGGAGGTATGGGATTCTAAAAAAACTCTTTGGCATGGGAGTGCGAGGCCACATGGGCTGGTTCCTGCACAACTTTCTGAGGAACAGGCGGTTCAGATTTCGTATTCAGCATCTTCTGTCAAAGCAGCACACACAAGAAAACGGCACGGCACAGGGGAGCGTTTTGTCAGTAGCATTGTTTGCCGTTATGATAAACGACATAGGTGATACTCTACCGGCCAATATCTCCCGTGCTATATTTGTGGATGACTTTGCTATATGGGTCACAACATCCTCCACTTGCACGGCGCAAAGACAGCTGCAGCTTTGCCTTGACCGGCTGCAGCGATGGAGCGATAAAAATGGATTATCCTTCTCGACAACTAAAACTAAATGTATGCATTTCTGCAGCCGACGGAGAGCATGTGAAAATCCTGTTCTGGAAATGGGTGGCCAGGAGATAAGGGTAGTAGACCAGACCCGCTTCCTTGGTCTGATACTCGACCGCAAACTTACATATGTTCCACACTTCAGGGAGCTAAGGGAAAGATGTTTTAGCTGCCTAAACATTCTCAAAGTTCTAACCCGCATGACATATGGCTCCGATAGGAAAACCCTCTTAATGCTGTACCGATCCTTGATTAGATCCAAACTAGAATATGGCAGTGTGGTGTATGATGCTGCAACCGAAACATCGAAGCGAATATTGGACGTAGTCCAAAACCAGGCTCTCAGAATCATAAGTGGGGCATTCCGCACTTCACCTGTTTCAAGCCTTCTTACAGATATGAATGAAATGCCACTGGACTTGCGCCGGAAATATGTTTCATTGCGCTACGTGTTGAAACTGAAACAGGATCCTGATCACCCTACGTACAAAACTTTTTATGAGAATAGTCGCCTAATGCGAATAAATAATGATTCCCGCTCATCTTCTAGACACCCTGGAATCAGAATTCGTGCATGGCTGGACGAGGCGAACATAAACCCAGAGAGTGTCGAGGCCGTGCAGCCGCCAGTGACCGAACCGTGGCGGACTACCAAGGTCGCAATAGACACCCATCTACTGGGTCTGACCAAAGGCCTCTCGCCGGAGGCAACAAGGCAGGTATTCTTGCAGCACTGCTCCGACATGTACCGAAACCACGCGTCTTTCTATACCGATGGATCAAAGTGTGTTGACGGTACCGGATGCGCATTTGTTGGAAATGGGATTGAACGTCGCTACGCCCTGCCACCAGTAGCTTCGGTTTTTACAGCGGAACTATACGCGATTTTTCGCTGCCTAGGTCAGGCTTTACGGTCAAGAAGGGACCGGTTGGTGATTTTAGCGACTCACTCTCGTCACTACAATCACTTCAACTGTCTAACCACAACCCATCGAACTCATATATTTTACCTCTTATCAGACACAAAATACACCAGGCTGCGAGCCGAGGTCAATCCGTGACTCTTGCCTGGGTGCCTAGTCACTGCGGCATCAGAGGAAATGAGCTAGCAGACAGAGCAGCTAAAGAAGCAGCAAGCAGTGATCCTCCTCCCGGAATTCGTAAATCCATACTTTGATTTATTCCCATGTGTAAGAAAGTACCTTTTCGAAATCTGGCAGCAGCGATGGGACGCTGACACCAAAGGTGGCAAGCTAAGGGAACTGAAGCCCCAGATAGGACTCTGGTTATCTAGCAATGCCAACAGCAGAAAACACGAAGTACTTATGTCGAGACTTAGAATGGGGCACACCTACGCCACTCACTCCTACCTCCTGACTGGCGACCGCCCACCGGAATGTCCACGCTGCGGCGAAAGACTGACGGTGAGGCACGTCCTGGTCGAGTGCCGTGACTTTGAGCTGGAGAGGAGGCGCCATCTGCCCGGCTCGCCGTCGCTGCAGTCACTTCTCGGGGAATCTCCTTCTGTCAGATGTTCAGACCTAGAAGAGTATCTCAGGAGAATTAACTTCAAGGTGATATACTCTCCTACATAGTGACGTTTACCTAGTGTGTTTCTTTTCAGTGAAGTGACCTTATATAGCAGTGACTTGGTTGTTTCATTTCCGTGACAGACTGCAGCCTCCTTCCCGATTTTCTGTATCCAGCGAGTAAACGCGTATGTATATTTTACTGGTTTCATCTCCTTGAAGGGATTGTGAAGTTTTTTTCTAGAAATATTTGACCCTTAAATTGTTATGGGCGCCATATGACCTGGGCTGTCGGTGCGCCCCAAAACCCCAAACATGATGATGATGAACTGAACCTCTGGAGTCAGTGTCTGGGATGACTCCTACCACTGAGGCTTCCAACGAGTTCTTCCTCCCTCATCATGGCATCTTCCGCAAGGACAATTTGCGCGTCGTGTTTGATGGGTCTGCCAAAGAAAGCATGGGAAAGAGTCTGAACGACTATCTTGATTCCGGGAAAAACCTTCTCCGAAAGCTTCCATCTGTGGTGATCAACTTTAAACCTTCTCCGAAAGCTTCCATCTGTGGTGATCAACTTTCGATCGGGAATCATTGCGTGTCAGGCCGACATCAGGGCTGCATTCCATCAGGTGGGCGTGGCTGAGCCCGACCGAAGGTACTTACAGTTCTTCTGGGTCGATCAGTGCCTCAGGTTTGCTCGGGTTCCATTTGGCTTGACTTGTTCACCATTTATGCTGCTGAAGACCATCGACACCCATCTCGATGGATATGCAGACACTGATGCAAATATCTGTCAAAAGATCCGCCGAGGAAGCTACATGGATGACCTGTGTCTCCCGTTTGAGAAAAGAGAGGACGCAGAGGCTGGAATGGCCAGGACTAGAGAGGTTTTTGCCGGCGCCAGCATGGAGCTTCACAAGACGCGGGTCACTGGTGACAGTTCAGCTCCAGAGAAGGTCCTGGGAATGATATGGGACACCGAATCGGACCAACTGGCCGTCACTGTACCAGAGATTCTTTGTCCCAGCACTAAGAGGGAACTCCTCTCTGCCGTGGCTAAGCCTTTCGATCCGTTAGGAGTGGCGACGCCCTGGATCATCGGTGGAAAGATCTTATTCCAGCGGACCTGGAAGGAGATGCCAAACGCTGAGTGGGGACAGGCACTCAGCTCCGCCATCCAGGCCGAAGTCAAGGCCTGGTGGGAAAATACTGCAGACACCAGTGTCTGGTTTCCCCGCCCTCTCTCTCCTGCAGGTCTTCCATCGGGCACATGCTTCCACGTCTTCTGTGATGCCTCGGAAAAGGCCTATTGTACGGCCGTGTACGTGGTACACGGTGGGGAGTCCCGCCTGCTTGGAGCTAGGGCGAGATTGACCCCAGTAAGCACCGCTCTTACCATTCCTCGGTTAGAGCTCATGGCCGCTCTCATTGGCACCAGGTTCATGGCCTTCATCAACGATTCCCTGACGCTAGAGGATCCCAGCGTCACTTTCTGGACCGACTCGACCGATGTCCTCTACTGGCTGAGAAATCCCAAGCCTCGTAAGGTCTTCGTGCAGAACCGAATCACGTCCATACTGGAATTGACTCAACCACAGCAATGGTTCCATGTGAAGGGAGTTGACAACCCTGCAGACCTCGGCACGAGGGGTATTCCACTCCCAACTATGATTGGAAGTGAGAAATGGTGGAATGGTCCGTCATTCCTCCTTGATGAGTCCCGTCCTCACCCTGAACCGGACACGACAGGGGCACCGTCTGCAGAAGCGGAACGTGAAAGCAAGATGGAGACGCAACTTCGAGTGACGGCCGTTGCTGAGACTACACAGGCTAACGGTGCTGAACAAGGCAGCAGGTTGTTCGATGTTACGAAATGTTCTACTCTCAAACAGGCAGTCAACCGAACCCGTTGGATCTTTCGTTTCATTCATAACACCAGGTGCGCCGAGACCGAACGGAGAAAAGGGCCGCTGACACTTGAGGAGCGACGCAGAGCGCTCGAATGTTGGGTCCGCGAGGCCCAAGGGCGAGCCTATGGCCCAGAAAAAAACAGTTTGAGACAAGGACTGGCCTTGCCAGCAGGGTCGGCTGTTGCTAAGCTTCGCCCACACCTTGGACAGGACGGTTTGATGTATGCGGTCCCTCGCACGAATGAGTGTGATCTTCCTATACTTCCAGAGTTTGCACACATCACGACGCTCATCATCGATGAGGCCCATTCCAGGTGTTTCCATCAGGGTGCAAGGGCTACACTTGCTTTGCTGTCGGCAGAGTACATGGTGAGGCGGCGATCCGTAAACCGGGTTGTCAACACTGCTGCCGACGGTACAGAGGACGGAACTACCGTTCAGTGGATGGCTCCCTGCCGTCTTTTCGGACCGAGCTCTGTCGGCCCTTCTCTAAGGTTGGAATGAATTTTTTCGGCCCTCTGGTGGTCGAACCTGGTACTAAAGTGTGGGTCCTTCTGATCACTTGTGCGACGTCCAGAAGTGTGCACCTCGAACTGGTCCAGAACCAGAGCACTGAGGAGGTCAAGCTCGCGTTACGCCGTTTCTTCGCTATCCGCGGCATGCCTGCCTTAATTTTCAGCGACAACGCAAAGACGTTTCGGTCCCTTTTGTCACATGTTCCAAGGACAGTCACGTGGCGGTTCATACCCGAAGCCGCCCCATGGTGGGGAGGTTTTTTGGGAACGGATGGTAGGAGTAACCAAGAAGTGTTTGAAGATTACTCTTCATCTATGCCACCTCTCCTTCGAACACCTGTCGGTTGTACTATATGAACTGGCGTTCCACCTAAATTTGAGGCCCTTGACATCAATCGACGAAGAGCTGATCACGCCAGCGCACCTCCTGTTCGGTGTGACGTCCATTCGGGGAGTCACTTTTCCGGAGGGCATCTTCTGTGACCACATAGATCGGCTCTGGCGCCACCAGCGCCGAGTCAGCGCGCATTTGGTTAGGAGATGGACCTCCGAGTACGTTAACACGCTACGGTCCTGGTCGGTCTCTCCTCGAGGCAGGCCGACGCGCCTTCCAGCGCCGGGAGTGTCGTGCTGGTGCACGGCGATGGACCGCGGGGCCGCTGGCCCCTGGCACGCGTTGTCTCTTTGATAACTGGACCCGATGGCCGCAGCAGGGCGGCAAATATACATATGCGGGGAAATCGCACTAGGCGTCCTATATCGAAGTTGTATCAGTTAGAAGCAGCCCCCTGCCCCCAGTAGATGCTGTCCCGTCCGCACCCACCGGTTTGACTACTGTGGGGCCCGGAGTCACGATGTCGGTTTGACAACTAGCTACTGTTGTCCCCGGGCACGTGACGCGTTTATATATACATGTGTTTTTTAGGTTAGGATAAGTGCCCGATCACTGTATGTTAGTGTTATAACTCTAATATCTTATAGTTGTATGATTCAGTGACATGGACGACGAACTGATAATAAAGGATCCCGAAATCTCGGCGTGGGTCGCTGGCCTGCCGGCGATGCAGCGGACGCCATCCCTACACCTGCTGGTCGGGGACTCAGTGGCCCGCGACGCCAAACTCGCGTCCCGTCTCGCGGGGGACCGGGCCGTCGGCGGCGCGACTTGGAGCCGACTCCTGGAACGACTGCCAACCACTATCAATGGATGGCAGCGGGCGGCGGCGGCTACCGGTCTGTGAAGGGGTGCCGTCATCGTATGGTTGTCGGGTAACGACGTCTACCCCTTTGCCGCCGCCGTCGGCCGTGTCGACGACCGTACACCAGTGCGGCGGGCTCGGCGGCCGTTCGGGCCATCCGGCTTCTGTTGGACGTCGCCAACCAGGTGGTGGTCCTCGGCCCGCTGCCGTGGTTCCTACAGGAGATCGTGGGCCGCCCCTGGGAGACGACGGCAGTCTTCCATCTGGAGCGCCGCCTCAAATATGTCCTCCCAGCGGCGGCAACTTTCATCCCCCTGGGCCGCCAGCTGACGGTCAAGATGGGCCGGCAGCGTCATGCCGTGGTGGACCGGTGCCAGGAGTGGTACCGGTCAGACGGGATCCACCTGTCCCGGGAGGGCTATCGGAAGCTGGGCGACAGCCTCCCGGTGTGGCTCAGGTTTGAGCCGTGATTTGATGCTGCACTGGTGCGCGAGTGTTGTGGCTGCTAGTGGGGGCAAAATGTGTAACCCGACATTTTGGATGGGGAGTGTGTGGGATTTGACAGCAATATCGTTTTTTTACATCACGTCGGGTCAGGTCAGCGGTGCTGCCACCCGTTTCCTGTGAGGCGCCGGGCTGGTAGTGCGGGTTGCCTACATCCCGGCGCACACCTCGCGCGCCGCTGATTGGTGGGTCACCCCGCTGCACGTGACATAGCCTGCAGCGGGGGCGAGTGGAGCGGGCCGGGGATTGTGCGTCACTTGCTGTAAGTCCGGGATCGGTGGAGGGTGCTGCTCCGCGTCGCGTGTCGAAACCCCTGGTGTTTCTGTCTGCTGGATTGAACACCTAGTCCGCAGAGTTCGGGGTTTGCTGAACCGGCTCTGTCTCGGGACACGGCGGAGACTGGTGACGCGGAGCCATTTAATGTTGGGAATTGCTAAATTACTGAGACTATCAATAGCAGGTGAGTCCGGTCTGATGGACCGACTCATTCCAGCCCGCTGCTGATAAGCCCAACCCATTAGATCATAATTTCACCTTTGCAATTTCACGGCCCCTCCCTCGACGCGTAGCATTATTTGTTTATAGTTAGTTAGCCGGCTGTAGGTAGGCAGCCGGCAGCCCCGATTCCGTCGGTGGAATTTCTTTTGTCCTTCAGAACACCAATCGTTTGACTGTGTGTTAAGTCGCTATGATATTGTGTTCTTGCTGCATTTGGGGTGCTGCTCGAGTATGATTTGTCGACAAAGGCTGCTCCGACCACATAACTCTGAATTGATTGCAAGGTGTAATAATAGAAACAGTTTGGCCACCTAATCATTTGCCTTTCACTGATAAAAGTGTGAGAAAAGGACGATTCCAGACACAACTGAAGAATTAATACGTTCGATACCACGGAAATTAGCCGGGCTACATCGCCAGTTGATCCCCAATATTGAGATACAGTCCACAAACCACACCAGATCCGCGGATCTACATCGGCGATAAATAGTAATTTTAACAGACCCCGTGTGACCCGTCAGGTGGACCTGGTGTCGGAGCTGACCCCGTGTGACCCGTCAGGTGGACCTGGTGTCGGAGCTGACCCCGTGTGACCCGTCAGGTGGACCTGGCGTCGGAGCTGACCCCGTGTGACCTGTCAGGTGGACCTGGTGTCGGAGCTGACCCCGTGTGACCTGTCAGGTGACCCCGTGTGACCCGTCAGCTGACCCCGTATGACCTGTCAGGTGACCCCGTGTGACCCGTCAGCTGACCCCGTGTGACCTTTCAGGTGGACCTGGCGTCGGAGCTGACCCCGTGTGACCCGTCAGGTGGACCTGGTGTCGGAGCTGTCCGTGGGTGACCGTGTCATGACCGCTGACGTAGTGGCCACGCTGAACAGCGCACTGGAAGTGGAGCCTGCGAGAGCGAAGACGCTGGTGAGTTGACGGTGGTCTGGAACTCCAATGGTTGTGTTGTGTTTTCTACATAACGTATAATGTATGTAGTCATGGTCAACATTTAAAAATTGTTTTGTGGGCTGTGGAAGATCCCACCCTGATGTGCTACTAAATCAGTGATTGTGTCTTGTTTTCCGGGTGCAGGTGACACGATTCCCTGACCGCTGCCACCTCGCCAGCAGTGTCCTGCTGTTCACCTGCCTGTGGGCCAGTGTGCGTCGCCAGAGCTGGACGTGGCGCCGCTGGTGGTGCAGTGGTGTCCTGCTGTTCACCTGCCTGTGGGCCAGTGTGCGTCGCCAGAGCTGGACGTGGCGCCGCTGGTGGTGCAGTGGCGCCCTGCTGTTCACCTGCCTGTGGGCCAGTGTGCGTCGCCAGAGCTGGACGTGGCGCCGCTGGTGGTGCAGTGGCGCCCTGCTGTTTACCTGCCTGTGGGCCAGTGTGCGTCGCCAGAGCTGGACGTGGCGCCGCTGGTGGTGCAGTGGCGCTCTGCTGTTCACCTGCCTGTGGGCCAGTGTGCGTCGCCAGAGCTGGACGTGGCGCCGCTGGTGGTGCAGTGGCGTCCTGCTGTTCACTTGCCTGTGGGCCAGTGTGCGTCGCCAGAGCTGGACGTGGCGCCGCTGGTGGTGCAGTGGTGTCCTGCTGTTCACCTGCCTGTGGGCCAGTGTGCGTCGCCAGAGCTGGACGTGGCGCCGCTGGTGGTGCAGTGGCGCCCTGCTGTTCACCTGCCTGTGGGCCAGTGTGCGTCGCCAGAGCTGGACGTGGCGCCGCTGGTGGTGCAGTGGCGTCCTGCTGTTCACTTGCCTGTGGGCCAGTGTGCGTCGCCAGAGCTGGACGTGGCGCCGCTGGTGGTGCAGTGGCGCTCTGCTGTTCACCTGCCTGTGGGCCAGTGTGCGTCGCCAGAGCTGGACGTGGCGCCGCTGGTGGTGCAGTGGCGCTCTGCTGTTCACCTGCCTGTGGGCCAGTGTGCGTCGCCAGAGCTGGACGTGGCGCCGCTGGTGGTGCAGTGGCGTCCTGCTGTTCACCTGCCTGTGGGCCAGTGTGCGTCGCCAGAGCTGGACGTGGCGCCGCTGGTGGTGCAGTGGCGCTCTGCTGTTCTCCTGCCTGCGGGCCAGTGTGCGTCGCCAGAGCTGGACGTGGCGCCGCTGGTGGTGCAGTGGCGTCCTGCTGTTCACCTGCCTGTGGGCTAGTGTGCGTCGCCAGAGCTGGACGTGGCGCCGCTGGTGGTGCAGTGGCGTCCTGCTGTTCACCTGCCTGTGGGCCAGTGTGCGTCGCCAGAGCTGGACGTGGCGCCGCTGGTGGTGCAGTGGCGTCCTGCTGTTCACCTGCCTGCGGGCCAGTGTGCGTCTCCAGAGCTGGACGTGGCGCCGCTGGTGGTGCAGTGGCGCTCTGCTGTTCTCCTGCCTGTGGGCCAGTGTGCGTCGCCAGAGCTGGACGTGGCGCCGCTGGTGGTGCAGTGGCGCTCTGCTGTTCACCTGCCTGCGGGCCAGTGTGCGTCGCCAGAGCTGGACGTGGCGCCGCTGGTGGTGCAGTGGCGTCCTGCTGTTCACCTGCCTGTGGGCCAGTGTGCGTCGCCAGAGCTGGACGTGGCGCCGCTGGTGGTGCAGTGGCGCTCTGCTGTTCACCTGCCTGTGGGCCAGTGTGCGTCGCCAGAGCTGGACGTGGCGCCGCTGGTGGTGCAGTGGCGTCCTGCTGTTCACCTGCCTGTGGGCCAGTGTGCGTCGCCAGAGCTGGACGTGGCGCCGCTGGTGGTGCAGTGGCGCTCTGCTGTTCTCCTGCCTGCGGGCCAGTGTGCGTCGCCAGAGCTGGACGTGGCGCCGCTGGTGGTGCAGTGGCGTCCTGCTGTTCACCTGCCTGTGGGCTAGTGTGCGTCGCCAGAGCTGGACGTGGCGCCGCTGGTGGTGCAGTGGCGTCCTGCTGTTCACCTGCCTGTGGGCCAGTGTGCGTCGCCAGAGCTGGACGTGGCGCCGCTGGTGGTGCAGTGGCGTCCTGCTGTTCACCTGCCTGTGGGCTAGTGTGCGTCGCCAGAGCTGGACGTGGCGCCGCTGGTGGTGCAGTGGCGCTCTGCTGTTCTCCTGCCTGCGGGCCAGTGTGCGTCTCCAGAGCTGGACGTGGCGCCGCTGGTGGTGCAGTGGCGTCCTGCTGTTCACTTGCCTGTGGGCCAGTGTGCGTCGCCAGAGCTGGACGTGGCGCCGCTGGTGGTGCAGTGGCGCTCTGCTGTTCACCTGCCTGCGGGCCAGTGTGCGTCTCCAGAGCTGGACGTGGCGCCGCTGGTGGTGCAGTGGCGTCCTGCTGTTCTCCTGCCTGTGGGCCAGTGTGCGTCGCCAGAGCTGGACGTGGCGCCGCTGGTGGTGCAGTGGCGTCCTGCTGTTCACTTGCCTGTGGGCCAGTGTGCGTCGCCAGAGCTGGACGTGGCGCCGCTGGTGGTGCAGTGGCGCTCTGCTGTTCACCTGCCTGCGGGCCAGTGTGCGTCGCCAGAGCTGGACGTGGCGCCGCTGGTGGTGCAGTGGCGTCCTGCTGTTCTCCTGCCTGCGGGCCAGTGTGCGTCGCCAGAGCTGGACGTGGCGCCGCTGGTGGTGCAGTGGCGTCCTGCTGTTCACTTGCCTGTGGGCCAGTGTGCGTCGCCAGAGCTGGACGTGGCGCCGCTGGTGGTGCAGTGGCGCTCTGCTGTTCACCTGCCTGCGGGCCAGTGTGCGTCGCCAGAGCTGGACGTGGCGCCGCTGGTGGTGCAGTGGCGCTCTGCTGTTCTCCTGCCTGCGGGCCAGTGTGCGTCGCCAGAGCTGGACGTGGCGCCGCTGGTGGTGCAGTGGCGCTCTGCTGTTCACCTGCCTGCGGGCCAGTGTGCGTCGCCAGAGCTGGACGTGGCGCCGCTGGTGGTGCAGTGGCGTCCTGCTGTTCACTTGCCTGTGGGCCAGTGTGCGTCTCCAGAGCTGGACGTGGCGCCGCTGGTGGTGCAGTGGCGTCCTGCTGTTCTCCTGCCTGTGGGCCAGTGTGCGTCGCCAGAGCTGGACGTGGCGCCGCTGGTGGTGCAGTGGCGTCCTGCTGTTCACTTGCCTGTGGGCCAGTGTGCGTCGCCAGAGCTGGACGTGGCGCCGCTGGTGGTGCAGTGGCGCTCTGCTGTTCACCTGCCTGCGGGCCAGTGTGCGTCGCCAGAGCTGGACGTGGCGCCGCTGGTGGTGCAGTGGCGCTCTGCTGTTCTCCTGCCTGTGGGCCAGTGTGCGTCGCCAGAGCTGGACGTGGCGCCGCTGGTGGTGCAGTGGCGTCCTGCTGTTCACCTGCCTGCGGGCCAGTGTGCGTCGCCAGAGCTGGACGTGGCGCCGCTGGTGGTGCAGTGGCGCTCTGCTGTTCACCTGCCTGCGGGCCAGTGTGCGTCGCCAGAGCTGGACGTGGCGCCGCTGGTGGTGCAGTGGTGTCCTGCTGTTCACCTGCCTGTGGGCCAGTGTGCGTCGCCAGAGCTGGACGTGGCGCCGCTGGTGGTGCAGTGGCGTCCTGCTGTTCACTTGCCTGTGGGCCAGTGTGCGTCGCCAGAGCTGGACGTGGCGCCGCTGGTGGTGCAGTGGCGCTCTGCTGTTCACCTGCCTGCGGGCCAGTGTGCGTCGCCAGAGCTGGACGTGGCGCCGCTGGTGGTGCAGTGGCGTCCTGCTGTTCACCTGCCTGTGGGCCAGTGTGCGTCGCCAGAGCTGGACGTGGCGCCGCTGGTGGTGCAGTAGTGCCCTGCTGTTCACCTGCCTGTGGGCCAGTGTGCGTCGCCAGAGCTGGACGTGGCGCCGCTGGTGGTGCGGTGGCGTCCCGCTGTTCACTTGCCTGTGGGCCAGTGTGCGTCGCCAGAGCTGGACGTGGCGCCGCTGGTGGTGCAGTGGCGCTCTGCTGTTCACCTGCCTGTGGGCCAGTGTGCGTCGCCAGAGCTGGACGTGGCGCCGCTGGTGGTGCAGTGGCGTCCTGCTGTTCACCTGCCTGTGGGCCAGTGTGCGTCGCCAGAGCTGGACGTGGCGCCGCTGGTGGTGCAGTGGTGTCCTGCTGTTTACCTGCCTGTGGGCCAGTGTGCGTCGCCAGAGCTGGACGTGGCGCCGCTGGTGGTGCGGTGGCGCTCTGCTGTTCACCTGCCTGTGGGCCAGTGTGCGTCGCCAGAGCTGGACGTGGCGCCGCTGGTGGTGCAGTGGCGTCCTGCCGCCCCGCCGGCGCAGCCCGCAGACCCGGCGCCCGCTGTCCAGATGGCCACCGACGAGAAGGTGCTGTCCTGGCTCAAGGCGCAGAGACAGCCGCGACAGCCGGCCAGGCCGCCGGCGAAGAAGCCGCCGACGCCGCCGCAGGGGACTGCCGAGACCAAGAGAACGGAACGGTGAGAGGGGAGAGGGCTGCTGGTGACGGCGGCACTGCTGGTCTGATGGTCAAACTGGGCAGCAACCTGTGGAAACCGGGGTTCAGAGATAGCCTAAAAATTGGATGGTAAACATCATTTTCCGTGCACTGCCTATCTGTAGGGATTTGTCTAAGGATTCGCTGCCGACCCTAAGCAGACTTTGGGTTAAAGGATATGCGACACTTTCATAATGGGATTTGAACTGCGATAGTCATATGCTAGAGCATGCGAAGAAACCACCTGGTCGATACTTAATTTTCCCCAGAACTTACCGCTCGTGAAGAAAAAAGGAAAATTAACCCCTTACCGACCCCGTCCTCCCCGGATGTGTGTAAGACTGTCGTACAGTGTAATATGCAGTGGCGGATGTACAGTGTGCGACTGTTGCGGCTGGCTGAATGCGTTGCTCACCAGCCGTGACTGCTGGCCGGCAGTCAGGCGCCGGGCGGGGGCCGCTCCCGTCCTCCCCGCCTGCGGGAGCCGGCCCCCTACCAGGGCCTCCACACGGCCTGGTCGGCGCGCCCTCTGCACCGGCTGCCCAGCTCCAACCAGCCGCTGTTGGTCTGTGTGCTGTATGCGCTGGCGCCGGACTACTTCTACATCAGCCTCGGCGACCACCACGCCTTCGACGGGTGCGTGAAATACGGTCTCACGCACTGCTACAGCTCTGATAGTGGTACAAACAGCAGCCCTGCAGTTTTCAGCAGTCCTTGTGATGTTGATGCTGGAGGTATCGGTGACGGATCGTTATAACTACGTATTGTACACATATAAACATTGGTCATAGTGGTCACCCCCGTGCCGCAGCTGGCAAAGACGCCGTGCTTGTGTGTGAAAGGCTCCTGGATCAATGCTGACCTGTGGCAGCCTTTTCCGCGGCCTCCTCCTACCCAGGAGATAGCGGTACACTGGGGAGTGCGCACCGCAGCAGTGGAATCAACGCCGTGCCAGCCGGCGTCCCTGTTTTAGGGTGCACGAGCCTGATCGGCTTTTAAAGTGATCCACCGGTCCGGTCTCTCGCCCGCGGCCCTCATGTGAGGGCTCGGCCTGTGCTGGGTGCTGTAGCTTGGGGAGACTAGGAGCAGCTTATGGCCCGCCAAGTGCAGTGCTGCTGTCCCGTAAGGGTGCCGGCAAATGGAAACTTACGCTTTGTACATGTGTGAGTGCGTTGTATGAATGATACTAGCTACTAACACAAAACGTTCCCGGGAGAGGGAACGCAAAAAAACGTTGACCAGAGTGTACCGCTGTTCGCCCCTGCCTTCGCCCTTGTCTGTCCTGCACTGCGGCGCTCGGCGCTAGTGTCGCGGTCACCGCCCGTCTCTGTGCCTCAGGATGCAGGCGCGACTACAGGAGGTGTACAGTGCACTGCCGCTGCACCCCAAACAGATGGTCTCCCAGCTGCAGGTGCCCGGCTCCTACTGGGTGGCGCTGCGCCAGTCAGACGGACACTGGTACCGCTGCGTCGTGCTGCGCCAATCCGAAAACACCGGTGAGGTGAGATAATGCGTCGTGCTGCGCCAGTCGGAGAACACTGGCGAGTTAAGTTGTTGCGTCGTACTGCGCCAACCGGTGGACCCGAGTACAGTACGAGGAAAAGCTTGAATTATGGAATGTTCCAGCATGCCAACTATCTTGTTGTTTTTGTGTCTTGGCTATTGCTGATTATACTATTTACTCTAGCGTCTTTGGGTCTTATTCTATTAGACTGCCAGGACCTCCTTCGTACCAAGTATAAAATCGCCTGCCCATCGGAGGCGGTGCCCAGGACCTCCCTCGTACCAAGTATAAAGTCCCTTGCCCCTCGGGAGCGGTGGCCGAGACCAGGCCATTTCATTTTTCTTTTTTATTGTAAGGTTTCGCAACTTTTCCCGTTCTATGGTCCAAGTAGAGTCGATCGGCGCCGTTTTTATCGAAATCGGACAATATTTAGGTCTGCCTCATGAGACCTGAAGATATCGAGTTTTCGTCAAAAATGGCTAGAATAGGGACCAATACGGCTAACGCTGTAATGATCATGATTATTCCAAACATGTTTCTTAATGCCTGTTATTGCAAAATGTTCATACAGTCATGCTGGAGGCCATAGCATGTCGTAAACCAAGGGAACAAGGTCTCTGTAAGCTATAGCATAAAGGGCGATTCTCGTTTGAGGCCTCAATCGGCGGATTCTTGAGCTCACTACTGGAAATGCTTTGGGTGGTAAAATGCTTCAAAAACAGTTCCGGGCTGGACATTATATTGCAGTTGCATATGCTGATCGTGAAATATATTTTCAGAATATCATAGCTGTCTTCATGCTCTGGGCGCCTCGGCAGGTCGCGCGCCTTAGTGGTGAGGAAGTGCGGGTGCATGGCGTTGTCGCAATTTCGGGAAGTTCACTCTCCTAGACATGCTTTAAAACTTCCTTAGAGGGCTAGGGAAGTCTACTTTTGGCGATGTTCTACCTGCAGATATTATTTAACCTTCGCCCGGGTGGGAGTCTTTTTAGATCCCCCCTCGGGTTTTTCCGAAGCGATAAAAAAACGGCGGCGCGCAGCGCCGCCAAACCTAGTCCAGCTGTTCCTTCATAAATTTTACATATTTCCTGAAAATTTTAGCTCAAGGTCATATCAGGTCAGGTCACCAGGCCAGGTGGTGACCTCACCTTAAAAAAATGTTTAGGACTGCATAACTAAAAGGAGGGTTAATTGATGAAGTTCAAACTCATACCACATAATGGGCCCACCAGGAGCTCCAGCATATGTTCCGGGATTTTCGATATCGGTGACCTAAGGTCATGTGCAGAGCATGACCTCCCCATTGTAAATACATGGGGAAAATCACGAAATGAGCTTTTTTCAGTAAGTATGGATGGAATCAACTTCAAACATCGGTTACGACTTGCTCTTAGCCCATTTATGAAGTTGATGCCAAAAATTTTGACTTGTGATCTTTGAAAGGTCACCTTAGGTCAAATAATCATTTTTTGGTGTTTTACTCTATAAATTTTTAATTAAACAAAGATGGAACTTTTATTTTGTCACCGAAGTGTTTGAATAGTCACTGCAAGTCAAATGATATACATCATGACTATACCAGTCAAGTTGGGTCAGACCGTTGACCTGGGTCAGGCCAAATTTTTAAATTTGACCTGGCATAGCAATATTATATATCATTCGATTCGTATTGGCGAGAGGATTGAAATGGTGCATAAACTATGGCTATATCGTGCTTGGCTTGGAAGTTATTAGCGAAAAAGGAAACGTCCTTATGCATGGGTGGCTATGGACATTCCCAAGAATATGCCCAATATTCAGTGACCTGTAGCTCCCTAGGCTTTGACCTGATCCGAAAATAATTGCCACTCTAATGAAAGAGCAGCTCAAGAGCTTTTGTTTAGAGTTGAAAAAAATGTTTCTAGCTAGCATAGTTTCTGAGGTATATGAGGTTTCCTTAGTACATCTCGTATTAGCGATTTTGACCTATTTTGACCTCTGGTGACCTTGATATTGACCTGACGAGAAAAATGACCGAAGTATTTTCGATATCATTTTTGAAGAGCTTTCGATTGCCGTTTTGCGCTTTTTTCTAGCTCTCTTAGTTATTGAGATCGTGGGGGTCTTTTAGCCCCCCACCAGGGCGAAGGTGGCTCATACCCGCCACCGGGAAAGGGTTAACGTTCTATTCATGTTTTTATCTGCTGGTCAAATCCTTCAGCATACGAATTCTACAATAGTATTTGCCAATTTAAAGTACTTAATAAGGGTGTGAACCATGTTGCACTGTTTGTTTGCACCCCATACCCAGGGGTGTAGCCAAGGGGGGGCGGCAGGGACAGCCGCCCCTTCCCCTTGAGGCCCCGAAGGGCCCTCCTGAGGACACGATTCTGTAACAAGCAGTGCACTTTTTTACCCATCAGGGCCCTTTTGGCGCTGTCGCAGGGGCCCTTTTCGAGGCGCCCCCCTGAGCGAAATCCTGGCTACGCCCTTGCCCATACCACAGGTTCTTTTGCCAGTCAGGGGTGATCTGTCGGGCTGACGAACTGTAATGTTGTCCAAGTCGACTTTTGCATCAGGTCAGTGGCTGTGTGGTCTTGTTCAGAAACAGCGACGATACATCTTCTATGAATTATCCACTGGGGCAGATCATGTTGAGAAGCTTTTCACATATTTCTTTCTTTTTGTCATTACTGACAAAGTCGCTGCAGAGACTGAACGGCACAATTGGTGGCTGAATGTTCCTACGACATGAGGCGTCTGAGAACCCCCAGAACAGCCTTGGCTACTTGGTCGTCCACACCCTTTTACCGGTTGAGGTCTTGATAAGTGCATGTCGTTGCTGGGTGCATCAGCTGCCACTGGCGCAAAAAGTCATGCGCAGACATACAAGAGAAGACGAAACTGCACCATCCGGTGGAGCTTCCTCACCATGGCTTCGTCGTGCGTGAGCTGGCTTGCGAACATAAAAATATCCACGAAGAGCAGCACCTACAGACACACGTCTTGGTAGAACAATGCATGCTAGTTGATACCATGTGCTGCCTATTTTTGTTAGTCTACCTGTCGAAGAGAGCATTGAAATCAGGAGGAATTATTGACAAGCACATTAGCAGCTCACAAATAGTTTGTTCATAAATGTATCACTAACTTTGGCCACTCATTGTGCCAGATAAAGATTCAGATTTCATGAACCTTATCTCTGTGGAGCCACCACGTGGGATGAGACACGTGAATCCTGTAGCTTTTCATCATGCATATCGGGTGGCCAAAAGAGGTCTAAAAAGTAATTGTTGCAGGTCATAGGCGTAGGAACAGGGGGAAGGCAGGAGGTCATGCCCCCATGTTCAAAATCTTAACCATTGGCCCTATGGCGTTAACTAGATTTACACGATTTCAAAATACAACTTTCCCCCTTCAATGTTCCGGGCGTTCCATCACATAAGCTGCTGGTGCCATACTTCATGAATATTTTTATGCTCGCAAACCAGCTTACGCACAAAGAAGGCATGGTGAGGAAGCTCCACCGGATGACGCAGTTTCGTCTTCTCTTGTATGTCTGCGCATGGCTTTTTGCGCCAGTGGCAGCTGATGCACCCAGCAACGACATGCACTTTTATCGAGACATCAACCGGTAAAAGGGTGTGGACGACCAAGTAACCAAGGCTGCTTTGTGGGTTCTCCGACGTCACACGTTGTAGTAACATTCAGCCACCAATTGTGTCGCTCAATCTCTGCGGCGGCTTTGTCAGTAATGACAAAAAGAAAGAAATATGTGAAAAGCGTCCCAGCATGATCCGCCCCAGCGGAGGATTCACAGAAGATGCCTCGTCGGTGTTCCTGGACAAGACCACACAGCTCGCTGACTTGGTGTTAGAGTAATGCTTGGACAACACAAGACTTCGTAAGACCGACAGATTACCCCTGACTTGTAAAAGAGCTTGTGGAATCGGGTGTAGACAAACTGTGCAACATGGTTCACACCCTTATCAAGTACTTAAAAGTGTTAAATGAAGCCGCAGAACGAGGTATTGGTACGCTGAAGGATTTGACCAGCAGAGAAAAATATGAAGAGCAGCTTGAATAACTTCTGCAGGGGAAAAATTGCAGAAGCAAACTTCCCTAGCTCTCCAAGGACGTTTTAAAGCATGTCTAGGAGAGTGCACTTCCCGAAGTAGCAACAACGTTATGCGCCCGCACTTCCTCTCCGCTAAGGCGCGTGGCCTGCAGGGATGCACACAGCATGAAGACAGCTGTGACCTTCCGAAAATATATATTCACCATCAGCGTATGAAAATGCAATATGACTTCCTGTCCAGAACTGTTTTTGACGCATTTTACCACCCAAATCATTTCCAGTAGTAAGTTCAAGAATTCGCCGATTGAGGCCTCATAAACGAGAATTGCCCTTTATACCATAGCTTACAGAGACCTTGTTCCCTTGGTTTACGACATTCTATGTCCTCCAGCATGACTTTATGAACATTTTGCAATAGCAGGCTTAAAAAAAACATGTTTGGAATTATCATGATCATTGCAGCGTCAGCCGTATTGGTCCCCATTATGGCCATTTTTGACGAAAACTCGATATCTTCAGGTCCCTTGAGGCAGACCTAAATATTGTCCGATTTTGATAAAAATGGCACCGATCGACTCCACTTGGGCCAAAGAACGGGAAAAGTCGCGAAACCTGACAAAAAAAGTTAAAAAATGAAATGGCCTGGCCGTGACCTCCGTCAGCGTCTGTCCGTGCCTTCAGGACGAGGTGACTGCCGACTACCCGGTGCTGTGGGTGGACTTCGGCGACGAAGACAGAGTACCCAGCGCCCACTTCCGACCCATCACTGAGGAGTTCGCCGCCATCCCTCTGTTCGCCACGCGCGCGCGGTGTGCGGGGGTAAGCACCTCTGCTCGGCTTGTTCTGTGTACCGTGATGCATGCTTAGTATGCTGGACTTTTCAAGGTAGTGACGCACGGGCATGCTGTTCTGTTAGTCTGTATCAAACAGGGTTTGAATAACCAAAAAATGGTGATTGTTATCATTAAATATTTCATTGGTAGGTGCTTCAGTTTTCCGAAGAATTCAGATGTAACCGCTAGAAAGCCTGCGGCATACTGTGGGAGTAGTGGATCATAACAGCCGCTTTAAGTAATCAGTCATACTTTAAGCCGGGACCCGGCTATGTGACGCCCGCCTCTATCAGCACCCATGCATATCTGAGGTGGGCGCCTGCCGTTGAAGCTTGCATGTGCAGCGGCGCACGTTCTGGTGGTGCGCAGATATGTCCGGCGGACGAGCACGGTCGGCCGGCTGACCGCTTCTCCGTGGACTCCTGCCAGGTCTTCCGGGACGTTCTGCAGGACACCTTCTGCCGGGCCTACCCGGTGCTCAGCGAGAGCGATCAGTAAGTCAAGCCTGAGCAGCAGCGATAGACGAATGAATGTGAGGTCATTGTCAATTGACATGCGGTTCAAAAACATGCACAGAGACCTTTCCCATTAGCCTATTTGGCCTCACACCGGAGAAAATCGCGATGTTGGGGTAGATATATTAGATCCAAATCGGAAAAGTTCAACCGAAATTCAAAGCATGCATCGTGCTGCCTTGAGCTCATCCGTTTCAATTTGCAGGTCATCTTGTCCTATTTCGATGCCCTCTTTTCAGCATTGTATTCTTCTTTGAGGCTACAAAGGTGTGACTGATGTCCGCGTATGCTTTTTCCCTGTGGCCAATATCCGCGTATGTGTGTCCTGTGTGCGGCCAATGTCCGCGTATTTTTGTCCCTTATGTTTCGGATGTCTGCATATGTTTGTCTCGTATGTGGCCAATGTCCGTGTGTGTTTGTTCTCTTTGTGGCCAATATCCGTGGATGTGTGTTCCTTGTTTGGCCAATGTCCGTGTATGTCTCTGTATCTGCACTGCCTTATCACCCTGAGGGATTCCTATGCCTCACTAGATATGTGTATGACTTCAGAGCTTGCAGTTCATCTCTTTTCTTTGATTTAGTGTCGCAAAAACTTGCCTTTTGATACACCAAACCTGTGGTCCTCACAATCCCAACGCTGACAGGTACCGGAGGAATGTGAGGTGCCTCCTCTGGTATTACCTCGCTCCTCTTCCCTTTGTGGGGCCATGGTTCTTAACTCATCGAGCCCTGGAAAGTTCTGAGAGCATTTTGTAGAGAACGGGTCGCCACTCGACCCTCCCTCGTCACTGGCCCCCAGTTTTCAGTTCTGCCACCCGCCCTACTGAGCTGGGTAGGCATCGGGCTCTTCAGCTGACTTATTCCCGAATGTGCAGCTGAGCTCTCGTGATGATCAGGGACTGCCTGAGTCCCGGATGTGCCGCCGAGCTCCCCCGTGTTGGCCAGGGACTGCCTGAGTCCCGGATGTGCTGCTGAGCTCCCTCGTGACGATCAGGGACTGCCTGAGTCCCAGATGTGCCGCCGAGCTCCCCCGTGTTGGTCAGGGACCGCTTGCGTCTCGGATGTGCCGCCGAGCTCCCCCGTGTTGGTCAGGAACCGCTTGCGTCTCGGATGTGCTGCTGAACTCCCTTGTGTCGATCGGGGCCCGTCTGAGTCCCGTATGTGCAGCTGAGGTACCTTTTGTCGATCATGGACCGTCTGAGTCCTGGATGTGCAGCTGAGGTACCTGGTGTCCGGCAGCGACTGTCTGGCGGTGACGCTGGAGATGGAGAAGGACGGCCAGTACCTGTCGGTGACGGAGCTGCTGGTGAACGCCTCGCTGGTGGCACTGCGACACCCGGGCCTGGTCGAGTCCGACTCCTGCTCCCTGCCCGGCTCCTGGTCTGCCGAGGGAGGCTCGCCCCGCCCCGGCGGCACCTCGCACACTGGCGACGCAGCAGAGGTGGGCCGACCATAGGGGCGGACGCGGCGACTCTCAGCTCCAAACACCCTCAGTCCTCCTCCGTGCTTTTACCCGGCGATAAAGAAATACGTCTGACGACCTTCATGTGGTTCTAGGCGAACCTGAAGACCTGAAAATTAGACAGTTTTATTTTAAGCGGGATCCTCTTATCGTATTATATATATATATATATATATATATATATATATATATATATATATATATATATATATATATATATATATATATATATATATATTGTTAAAATTCACAGCAGCTTTTGCGTTGATGAGCTTTCTTGAGAGTTTTTTTGTTTCTTGTTTGTTTCCTTTCCTCTGGATGAAGATTATTAAGGACCGATCCGAAAGACATAAGTAAGGTAAGAATAAGGTATTTAAAGCTGCTCAGAAAGTGAGAGCCTGACCTGGTCCCTTACGCTCTGTTCTAAGGATAGATAACACTTTTCCTCACCTGAGAGCTGTTGCTGAAGTCTCAGAACCTCTTTGTTTTTCTCATCTAGTTCATTACGCACAAGACTTCTCCTGAAATCTGTGGTAAACGGCTTTTGCTGCAAGGCTTGGTTGTGCAATCTGATATTGGAATAGTTAGGAAGCAAGTTATTTTCTAAACATATATTGTTAAAAGTCACAGCAGCTTTGTGTCCAGTTTCCTCTCCAGACTAAGCTGTGATGTGCTAGTGTTCAGGTTTCCAGGCTTGCAATACAGCTCTTGAAATCAGGGTCTTCGGTCTTGTGCCTTTGTGGGCCCCTTTGAACCGGTATGGCTGGTGGGGAGGTGTGATTGTTTTTACTATTGCCTAGTTCTGTATAGTATTTCGTGTCTTTGAACGAAAAAAATCGGTAGGCTTAAGACTCAATATTGCCCAGTGAACCGTTCTGCTGTTAACATCTTGTAGGATAAATTACTGCACAAGCCTGGTGTGAGACAACTGGCTGATTCTTTATACATCTAATATTTTCAAAAATATGTATCGGTGTTGTTTTTCCTAGTATTTTTCGTTTTGTCTTAATATTTACAAAATATTTCACTCTCAGTGCCTGCTGCTTGTTGGATTATTTTTATTGCACAACTATGTTCGAATTTGGGGCTTTGTCCTCGCGCTCCTGGGATGATGACCACCCTCCATCCATGTCGCGTGCAGTGGGACCCGATGGAGGAGGACTACGTCTCGCCGTATAACCGAATCGGTGCTGAGGGCCCGGAGGACCTGGGCACGCGCGGACGGCCCGACCCTGAGGACGAGGTGTGCGCCATCTACGCGCGCGGCGGAAAGTGCTGGGACGGCATCGCCTGCAAACGGCGCCACATCCGAGGCGGTGAGCGGTAACGGGGGGGGTGACGAAACCCTGGGACAGGGGTTCACTGGTGTTCTCGGGAGGGCCTCCTCTCATACATGTCGTATCTGGTTCAGCAGCAAACTCGGCTGCAACGCCGAACTTGCGACGTTCGCATCCTCCCTCGGGTTCTGCCCTGTCTAAGGCTCGTGCTCGTTTCCCATAGTAAAGCTTGATGCAGGGAATCATATTTTCGTTTTGCCAGTCCATTTTCTTTCACTTTAAGTTCGATCGAAGCAAACAGGTGACGTTGCAAAGTTATCGGCGTGTCCGCAATTTTCCAATGTCCAAATGTCCAACGTTTCTGTCTCTTATTCTCATCGAGGATAATGAAGCGCGTTGTGTGGCTTCTGGGATTCCATATTTGTTCTCACTTGGTGAATAGATGATTTTGTAATTATTCCAAATTGCGCTGTTTGAAAGTCACTTTGCTGGCATAGGGTGGAATTGTGTGACAGAGACTGGCTAAGTTTCGTGGCAAACCCTATTGTAGAGTGCCGCGGGAGTGACGTTGGACCCCAAAAAGATGATGAAACAGAAGTCAGTAAAAGCGCTTAGACTTAAAACCCACAAAAACAGCCCTCGGCCAAAAAAGCTAAAATGTAAGACCAAGACAGCCCAAAAAGTCAAAAGACGCCAAAGTCCAGACATTAAAACGCCTAAACCCTAAAAACTAAAAAAGGCTAAGACGCGGTAAGAGGTGAAAGATAAAGACCGTGGGATGAGGCAAACGCAACGTTTCTGTCATTGACCGTCGTCAGACGAGAGGTGTAAGATGGAGGTGGCTAGAGGCCGTAGGTAATTAGTTTAAGTGTCTGCTTTCTTGTACTAACTCTGGAGAACTGTGCACCTGTGTTTATTTATACACACTGGAGAGCTGTAGCCGTGTTGGTGTGTTTTTGTATTGACAGTGCAGAGCATGTTTGTGTTTCTGTATTCACACTGGGGAACCATGCTGGTGTGTTGGAATAAGTCGATCTGATCCCCAAAATCCCTTCCAACAGGGTGAGAGGTGGCGATGCCGTATGACCCTGGCAGTTGGTGTGTCGTTAAACACCAAAAATTATTATTCTGTATTGAAACTGGATATCCGTGTTGGTGTGTTTCTGTATTGACACCGGGGCTGGTGTGTTTCTGTATTGACACTGCAGAGCCGTGTTGGTGTGTTTCTGTATTGACACTGCAGAGCCGTGTTGGTATATTTCTGTATTGACATTGGAGAGCCGTGTTGGTGTGTTTCTGTAATGACATTGGGGCTGGTGTGTTTCTGTATCGACATTGGAGAGCCGTGTTGGTGTGTTTCTGTATTGACACTGCAGAGCCGTGTTGGTGTGTTTCTGTATTGACACTGCAGAGCCGTGTTGGTGTGTTTCTGTATCGGCATTGCAGAGCCGTGTTGGTGTGTCTCTGTATTGACACTGGATATCCGTGTTGGTGTGTTTCTGTATTGACACTGGAGATCCATGTTGGTGTGTTTCTGTATTGACACTGGAGAGCCGTGTTGGTGTGTTTCTGTAATGACGTTGGGGCTGGTGTGTTTCTGTATCGACATTGCAGAGCCGTGTTGGTGTGTTTCTGTATTGACACTGGAGAGCCGTGTTGGCGTGTTTCTGTAATGACATTGGGGCTGGTGTGTTTCTGTATTAACACTGGAGAGCTGTGTTGGTGTGTTTCTGTGTTGACACTGGAGAGCCGTGTTGGTGTGTTTCTGTAATGACACTGGGGCTGGTGTGTTTCTGTATTGACACTGGAGAGCCGTCTTGGTGTGTTTGTGTAATGACATTGGGGCTGGTGTGTTTCTGTATCGACATTGCAGAGCCGTGTTGGTGTGTTCGTGTAATGACATTGGGGCTGGTGTGTTTCTGTATCGACATTGGAGAGCCGTGTTGGTGTGTTTGTGTAATGACATTGGGGCTGGTGTGTTTCTGTATTGACACTGGAGAGCCGTGTTGGTATGTTTGTGTAATGACATTGGGGCTGGTGTGTTTCTGTATTGACACTGGAGAGCCGTGTTGGTGTGTTTCTGTAATGACATTGGGGCTGGTGTGTTTCTGTATTGACACTGGAGAGCCGTGTTGGTATGTTTCCGTATCGACATTGGAGAACCGTGTTGGTGTGTTTCTGTATTGACACTGGAGAGCCGTGTTGGTGTGTTTGTGTAATGACACTGGGGCTGGTGTGTTTCTGTATTGACACTGCAGAGCCGTGTTGGTATATTTCTGTATTGACACTGGAGAGCCGTGTTGGTGTGTTTCTGTAATGACATTGGGGCTGGTGTGTTTCTGTATCGACATTGGAGAGCCGTGTTGGTGTGTTTCTGTATTGACACTGCAGAGCCGTGTTGGTGTGTTTCTGTATTGACACTGGAGAGCCGTCTTGGTGTGTTTGTGTAATGACATTGGGGCTGGTGTGTTTCTGTATCGACATTGCAGAGCCGTGTTGTTGTGTTTCTGTATTGACACTGGAGATCCGTGTTGGTGTGTTTCTGTATTGACACTGGAGAGCCGTGTTGGTGTGTTTCTGTACTGACATTGGGGCTGGTGTGTTTCTGTATCGACATTGGAGAGCCGTGTTGGTGTGTTTCTGTATCGACATTGGAGAACCGTGTTGGTGTGTTTCTGTATTGACACTGGAGAGCCGTGTTGGTGTGTTTGTGTAATGACACTGGGGCTGGTGTGTTTCTGTATTGACACTGGAGAGCCGTGTTGGTGTGTTTGTATAATGACATTAGGGCTGGTGTGTTTCTGTAATGACACTGGAGAGCCGTGTTGGTGTGTTTCTGTAATGACATTGGGGCTGGTGTGTTTCTGTATTGACACTGGAGAGCCGTGTTGGTATGTTTCCGTATCGACATTGGGGTTGGTGTGTTTCTGTATTGACACTGGACAGCCGTGTTGGTGTGTTTCTGTAATGACACTGGTGTGTTTCTGTATTGACACTGGACAGCTGTGTTGGTGTGTTTCTGTAATGACACTGGGGCTGGTGTGTTTCTGTATTGACACTGGAGAGCCGTGTTGGTGTGTTTCTGTAATAACACTGGGGCTGGTGTGTTTGGCAGGGGATCGCCAGCCGGCGCAGACGGCCGTGTTCGTGGAGCCGCCGGAGGCCCTGCGTCTGCCGCGGGTGGACATCACCGTGCTGGTGCGGGTGACTGAGGTGCGCAGTCCGGCCAGCTTCCACGTGCAGCTGCTGCACGGCGCCACGCCCGCCGAGCTGGTCAGCGCCAACCGTGAGTCAGCGCCGCTGCCCACCACCTGAACCGACCCTGGCTGACAGGCGCCCCTCCACAGTCCCTCTGTCGTCCATCTGTAGCAATATTCACATTGCCATTTAAATTGGTCAGTGCGCTGGTTACAGTTCCAGGTTGTGTGATATCGTTAGCTCAGGGATGCGTTAGCAGCAGCCGCGACTCGGAACACCCGTGTCCCGCAACAGGGGGGTACCGGGGGGCGTGGCACTGTCCTTACCTCCCGTGTCCCGCAGGGGGCGGGGGGTCGCGGCACTGTCCTTACCTCCCGTGTCCCGCAACGGGGGGTGCCTGAGGGGCGCAGCACTGTCCTTACCTCCTGTGTCCCGCAGCGTGGAGTACCTGGGGGGAGGGCGCTACCTGTCCCTACCTGCCGTGTTCCGCAGCGGGGAGTACCTGGGGGGCGCGGCGCTACCTGTCCTTACCTCCCGTGTCCCGCAGTGGGGAGTACCTGGGGGGCGGGCGCTACCTGTCCTTACCTCCTGTGTCCCGCAGCGGGGAGTACCTGGGGGGAGGGCGCTACCTGTCCTTACCTCCTGTGTCCCGCAGCGGGGAGTATCTGGAGGTAGGGCGCTACCTGTCCTTACCTCCTGTGTTCCGCAGCGGGGAGTACCTGGGGGGAGGGCGCTACCTGTCGTTACCTCCTGTGTCCCGCAGCGGGGGAGTACCTGAGGGGCGCGGCGCGTGAGGAGACGCTGGAGAGCCTGACGGCCGCCATGACAGCCGCCTGCCGCGCCAAGCGTCGCCTCGACTACGGCGTCGACTGTCTGCCGGCGGTGGGCGAGCTGGTGCTGGCGCCCTGGGAGGACGGCTTCCACCGGGCCCGCGTCACCGACCTCCGGCTCAGCGCCCAGACCACCAACATCGACGCTGAGGTGGGTGTTGGACGAGGCAAGGGGGGGCGTCCTCACTGTCAACTGGTACTGATGATCCGACGCACCATTGCACGGAGACTGCCTATCTCGAGCTGCTTTGTTATTTTGTGGTTCTTGAAATATTTCCGGAAGTGGCAGTTTGATTTGAACACAGCAATTTGGAGTCAGCACCTTAGGAGAGCAAAATGTGTGTGCTGTCCCGTTTTCTTATTTTGAAGAGAGCGATTGTTTTCCGGGAAATCTCAGGCTGAGACTGGGGACCAATAATTGAACAAATTACGCAAAATGCCGCCCTGTCATCATAATCTGGTTGTCTTGACCCATAAGCTGCACTAATTAGTTCTCTTTGTGGAAATGATTGTTAATTTCAATGCTCTATTGAGGCCACGTTTGTTACCCGGCCACAGTCCGTCTAAAGCTGGTAATCCTCTTCAGATGGATAAATGTGCTGTCATTTATGGTTGTCGGCTGTTCCAGGTGTTCTTGGTGGACACCGGAGTGGTGATCGAGCGAGACGTGAAGGGTCTCAGGCTGATGGAGAAGCAGTTCAACCTGCTTGCTTTCCAGGTACGTGCAACGTCTTACTGCACTTGTGATCGGTTCTGGCCGTGGTTATTCCTCAGTAACGATGCTGTAAATGTGGAACAAGGCAAATGCTGTATTACGCTGATTTTAACGATGTTATGGAAAGTTGAAACACCTGGCTAGCTGTCTTTGGCCCCTGGTCCTAGAATAGATGTCGGCAGTTTAATGTGCCAAACTTTATAGATCCTAGCACTTTCATGAAAATGAAGTAATTGTGTATGTTGTTTTTATGTTTATGCTATAAAAGCAGCGATTGCAGTATTATTTTGTGTTCGTGGCTTACCGGATCCGAATAATTCATGCACCCGAATGTATAATTAGCTATCTTATCAACACCCAAATAATGTAATCGTTCTATGACCAAGCGTCTTCTCGCAGCAGCAAACAATCTATCAGTAAAGTTGGGTTGATGAGCCCATTAAAGCGTTAATTAGCAGGGCTGGGGAGGCGGAGTTGGGGATTTAAGCTGGTTCAAGACTCGGCGGGGAGCAGTGGTGAAAGCTGGAAACTGGGGAAGGGAGACAGAGCCCTGATTCAAATATTGGGTGCAGTTTTTTCGTGTCAGCTATATTACTTTCCCGGCATTACTTTGTTTTTACTTGTCCTTTCTGACGGCTACTGGTGATAGTCAACGTCTTTCAACAATTGATTTCCCTTGACAGTCGAATAGAATGCCACGATTAAGGAACGAATTATAAGGAAAGTATTGTGACTAAGGACTATTTTGTATAAAGGTGCCCTGGGAAGAACCTCAAAAGCCACAGGTATGCCAGAGGTCTTCCAAGATAACTGTAGCGAGCAAACTCCCAGAGCCCTCGAACCCTACACATTAGCCTCGTCCGGCCCGCCACCACCTGTCCCTCCAGTACCCTCAGGCCTGTAGGCCGGCGTTTCCCTGGAGCGGCCG
Source organism: Lepas anatifera (assembly GCA_034440635.1). Taxonomy (NCBI): domain Eukaryota; kingdom Metazoa; phylum Arthropoda; class Thecostraca; family Lepadidae; genus Lepas; species Lepas anatifera. The sequence continues at coordinate 339,661 of JAOTON010002077.1, read as the reverse complement.
CGTCTGACGCTGCCCGCCCCCGTCCCTGCAGGCGGTGCAGTGCTCCCTGGGCTTCGTCAGTCCTCCGGCGGGCTCGGGCTGGACGCCGCAGGCGGTGCAGCGGTTCGTGCAGCTGGTGGGCAGCGCGCCCTCCCTGCTGGCCACCGTGCTGAGCCGCCGGCCCGACGGCGGACTGGAGCTGGACCTCTGCGCACACGGCGCCAGCGGCCGTGTCACGCGCATCAACCAGACCCTGATCCGCGAGGGACTGGCCAGAAGCAGGCCGCACCGCCTGCCTGAGATCGGCGCCCACGTCCCCTTCGTACCCATGTAGCGGGGGAGGGCGGAGACAAGCGCTGGCACCCGGAGCAGCCTGGCCTGTACCAAATACGTGTGATGTAGCGTGTAGAAGTGGCGAGAACACTTAGTTTGTGTTGTGTACAATGTTAGATGCTTAGCGAGGTTATCTGAAGATCAGGCTATTTTTCTTGGGAAATGTCGTCAAATGTCCAACTTGACAGATCCACAGAAGGTGACTGTTTTGTCCTATTTTTGTCTCTTGAAGGGCGTGTTTACTACAATTTTAGACTCACTCGTTCCTGCTGAAAAAGTTGTGTCCATCGATTCAAATGTGATCAGGTAACTCAAACCAGTGCACAATGACACCGGCATAACTTTTAGCGTGAAACAATGCAGTTTAGCTACTTGTGGAGTATGAATTGAAAACACTGTCAATAGATTTAGAATTATCCTTCGATTTTGAAGCTGCCAAGTCTTTGGATCCTATTGCATCTGTTGCACGTGGGTCCTATTGCCTGTTGCACCTGTTGTTCTCCTGTTGCACGATGCCAAACACTCAGGTGAGACATACGCGCGATAGAGCACTTCCCGGCGCTGGAAAATTAATGCATACTTGAACGGAGGACGGAAAAACGATATGGCACGTGAATGTTGGCCGTTATCGTCGAGTACTAGTTTTCTCTAAAACAGCGGTAAACCTAATGCTATTTTTTAATTCTGGCGGGAAAACATTCTACGAGATCCACACCAGCTCGCTGTCGGTGACAAGGACACCTTCATCATACCCGACGCCCTGTTGCAAGGCCAGCGGCCCAGACTGGCCAGTGAGGACACGACACTGGTGACGTAACCGTGACGTCACGGCCACCCGCTCTCCCACTGCATCTCTGTGTGTGATTTGGCCGTGGATTTGTGCTGAATGTAAATTCTCTATTTTCAAGTTATCTGTCGAGCATGACGCGTTTTCTTGTGATAACTTCAGAAGGATTATCACAAGCCCTCGGAGAAAAGTAAACACAAGAGGGTAAAACTGTCCGACACAATTCGCTTTCGATATATTATGAATCTCTTAGCTGGCGAATTTTCTTTCCCTGCTTTTCACCCTTAACAAACGTGGAGAGTTGTCAGGATGCCATGGATGCAGCGCATTTGAGTTACTGCGACGTTAGCGCACAAAGTAACAGACGAAGTGGTCGTGTCGTGCGGAATGTGGCACATGCTCCGTTGTGCTGTGTTACTCGGTGTTTCTAAAAGTAGTATTAGTTTCCTTCGAGACCGGGTATTTTGAGCACGCGGCGTTTTGATGCTCGGTGGTGATGCCTCCTAGTCTTAAGGTCTCCATGGCTAACCAAGGGGAGTTTGATTACACAATAGTCTAGATGTCTAGAGTGATAAAATGTACACACTCTTGAAGATTTTGACGAATCCTTGTCTCTGGGGTTGTCGGTATCCCTGAATACTCCTGTGACAATGTCGGCCATCTGATCAGTGGTTTCGAAAGTAGAACTACTCGCTGTTCTAAAATACTAGCGGGCAGTGATGTTTTACGGCTCTTTTACTGAAGACATGCCAAGGCAATTGTAAAACACATGCCATTTTCCAGAGAAATGGCGAGCGGACGTCTGCTGGTCAAATCATATGCGGGCGGACGTCTACTAGCTAGCTTAAAAGATGGAAAATTATCTTGCACATCAGTATGCAAAACTCCTGCAAATATGTTGTGGGGTTTCTGACAATCGGATAGTACATAAATCTGACATGAGCCTCCTGTGTTCTAACAACAACTGCAGCCGAACATGCTACTTTATACGGATGCGGTGCATTCCCGGGGCTTTGGTTTCGAAACCGCGGATTATAGAGGGCTGAGAATGTCACAAGCGTGTTCAGGGATGTCAGCGATTTTGGGGGTTCGGTAAATGTTTTAGCTATGAGAGTGGAATTAGGTGGTCGAAATACCATAGACTGCCCCGGTTAGTGATGCGAGGTGCAACACTCGGTAGAATCTCAACAGATGTTGGTGATGAGACCCAAAACATTTAGTCCCCGCAATGCTTATGTCTGTCGAGAACGGTCATTTCTGTTTCGAAAGTGCCCGGTGACACCCGCTTTATTCGCTTGAATGTCGTTCCAATTGACAGGAACAGTTTTGAATTTGGAGGAGCCTGGATGGAGGATGAGATATGTGATCAAATTGTGAGTTTTGCAAACCACGTTTTTGAAACGATCTTTTCAACAGCTATTCACTTACCAGAAACTTGCGTATCTCTTACAAAGCGTTGAAGCATGAGAGGTTCCAAAGTATTTCCGTACGCTGTTGTGCGTAAAGAAATTAAAGTGGGCCTTTTCGAAAAAATGTTCCACAAGCGTTTCTAGAAACATTGAAAACCATGATCAGCCATTCTCAGTCGCCTTGCTCGGGTCGTGTAAGGTGACGTGTGGGCTGTGAGATGTCGTGATGCCCCCTTTGTGGTGCCCCCTTTATGCAGGGTGGCCCATCTGCGTAGCTAGTGCGAGCGGCGCCTCGCCTGGCCTTCTGGGTCCCCTTGTTGTGGTCGGCGTGGCCACGTTGGTTGCCATGTTATATGTAATGCACTGAAATACATTGTCTACCCTAGATTGTTTGTACAAGGTATGTGGGGCTGCGAATACCGTGAGCGTTGGCACAAAGATTGCGACATTTTTGCGGCGTGACTAATTGTATCGAAGACTCTGGCCGTGCAAACTTCAATGTTTTTACAATGAGGGTAAATATCCGCCCATGCGATTAAAAGCCGCACCAAGCTCTAATGTATGTCGCGTTGCAAGCTCCTTCCCTCTTCAAGCGGATGCTGCGGTGTCGGGTCACGTCTTACTCACTGAAGCTCCTCAGACTTCAACCCGAACACGTGACCAAATGCGAAGGGACTTTTTTGTGTCCAAGGCAACGGTGCATAGTTAATGAGCACCTGAATGTTCTATCAGATAAAATACCTCCAGAAGTTACGTCGTAACACGAGTTTAATTCAGTGTATTGTTCCGTCTCGACGTGTTTTAAGTGTACTCTCGTGCCTCTGAATCCTCCTGACGCTCTCGTGCCTCTGAATCCTCCTGACCTCGTGCCTCTGAATCCTCCTGACGCTCTGTGCCCCGAATCCTCGTGACGCTCTCGTGCCTCTGAACCCTCCTGACGCTCTCGTGCCCCTGAATCCTCCTGACGCTCTCGTGCCTCTGAATCCTACTGACGCTCTCGTGCCTCTGAATCCTCCTGACGCTCTCGTGCCCTGAATCCTTCTGACGTTCTCGTGCCTCTGAATCCTCCTGACGCTCTATTGCCTCTAAATCCTCCTGACGCTTTCGTGCCTCTGAATCCTCCTGACGTTCTCGTGCCTCTGAATCCTCCTGACGCTCTCGTGCCCCGGAATCCTTCGACGTTCTCGTGCCTCTGAATCCTCCTGACGCTCTCGTGCCTCTGAATCCTACTGACGCTCTCGTGCCTCTGAATCCTCCTGACGCTCTCGTGCCTCTGGATCCTGCCGATGCTGACTGGAGCATGTCTGTTCATGAACGGAGCCTCGTGATAATGAGGGCGAGTGGGAGCGCCGCTTGTGGCCGGTGTCTCCCCGGAAATTATGGCTGTCAGTGTGATGATTTTCCTCCGCCTGAAATGTGTATTGGTGATGGAAAGTGGTTCGGCGTGCCGTTATCTGCTTTCGTGGGGCGCGAAGGTGTGGTGGAGGCGACGGGCATTCTCGTCCTAAGCATGTTGTCAAGCAAGACAGAGAGCTTTCTTATTAGCTATTATTTTACATTCCGAAATCAAAGTCAGCCCAGTAGGAGTGTACACGCGCAGGCTCAGGTGCAGTGAAAGCGTGGTTCACCCATCTCAGAGCCCACTGGCCGACAACGTCCCACCCGGAGGAGGCTCACATCTCGGTGGTGGGGTACTTCACTCCCGAGTGGGCCGACGCCGTCTCGGCGTCGCCAATGCTGCAGTCGTCGCCCTCCGCCACGTAGCCGTGGTTCAGCTGACCCGCCGCCAGCTCCATCGCCCTCAGGCTGGGCGGCGGCGAGGCTGACCGTGACGTCATCACGCCGCTGGTCACGTGCAGGCCGACCGCTTCGGTGACCTGAGTCGACCGCCGGCGGCGCGGCGAGCGCAGCTGAAGCACGTCGCTGAGGCCGGCCGCCGACGCGGCGCGGCCGTCGAAGCGGTGCAGGTAGGGCACCATGCCGGAGACTGTACCGAGAGCGCGCGTCAGCAGGAAGAGCCGCGGCAGGTGGACCAGCCACAGTGAGACCGAGCCGCTGACCACCAGGCCCAGACACAGGTGCGGTGTCGACGTCTCGCTGTCCAGCAGCGGCAGCCGCAGCCAGTAGAGGGTCAGCGCGCCAGCCCACACCGCCGCCGAGACCCAGGCGGAGGCGGCGGTCAGAGGACCCTCGGCGTAGTTTCTGCCGCTGAGCGCCATCCAGGGGCTGAGCAGCAGCAGCAGCAGCTGCAGCAGGCAGACGTACGTCAGCGACAGCAGCTGCTGCACGTGGGTGTGCTGGCACTGCGCCGGGTGCGAGGTGTTCCCGGAGGTGGCCTGGTGCAGCTCCAGCCAGCTGGTGCCCGAGACGCCCACCTGCACCAGCAGGATGAAGAAGCAGAGCACCGCCTGCAGGCCTCCGCTGACGTGGCCGTACGTCCTGAAACGGCCGCCGAGTTACAGCTCTCTCCGGTCGGAACGAACCACAGAGTGGCATCTAAAACACCAGCGCTGAAATTAGGCATCAACATCTTATAAAACCAGACGGGAAACGCATTGTATTCGATTCACTCGGAATTCAATAGATTGTAGGATTTTAGTGTTGTTTTCTTGTGACTTGACTTTTGTGCATAAATGCTGCATTTTGATTTATAAGATAAAAGATACAGTCACGAATAATCATATGTCTGTGTTGAAAAGAATGCGAACATATAAATTATTGCAAATAGTTTATAGCAATGAGCAGAATGAAGCTTTAGCTCAGTAATCTCGCTTTCATTTCAACAGAAGGCTTATGTACGCCTATCCGCGCCGGATATTGTTCAGTGGCAAATTTTCTTAGCCGACGGACGGCGCTCACCCGCGGGAGGTCTGGGCGGCAGCGAGGAGAGCGCCCTGCTCAGCAGCACCGCCAGAGGCGCTGCCAGCGCCAGCGCCGGAGCCTGCAGCCGCAGCGCGCACACAACACGGCCCTCACGCAGGAAGAAGGGCGCCGTGGCCGCGTACTGCCAGGCAGTAGCCGCCACCAGCACGGCCATCCAGCCCTGGCCGTGGTCCAGCGGCCGACAGCTCACCGCCGCGTAGAAAACGAAGAAGAAGAGACAGGCGACACCGCCGACCGCCGCCAGCGTGGCCAGCACCGTGGTCCACACCTTCACCTTCCAGCGGACCGGCTCCGTGAAGAGGGCCGGGCAGGGCGCGGCCTGGTCGGACGCCGGCTTCTGGTCGGAGGGGGCAGCAGCAGGCGCTGACGGCCGCCCGACCGCCACCCGACAGCGATGGCCGCCGCGCCGGCACGGTAGATGGTGTGGTTCTCCGGCGAGAGGGTCAGTCGCAGCGCTGAGATAAACTCCTGCCCAGTGTCCGTGTACAGCACCCTCTGGCTGGATCCCAGCAGCGCCGCCGAGCCGTTGCACACCGTCTGCGGCGGGCACAGGCGACTCAGCTCCTTCTGCAGGCTGCGCACGTAGTTATAGATGGCGCGCACCACCTGAACCGCGGCCGGGTTGGCTACAAACGGGCCGCAGTCAGAGCAGGCGAGAGGAGCCACCCTGGGCAGAGGCCGCCCCGCCTCCCGCAGTCTTGGCATCGGACTGACCTGCCGCCTCTTCAGACCGGTTTCGGACGGTTCTGAGTGCACTGTTGTAGTGGTTTTGGCGACACTATGCGGTGTGCTAATGACCAGTTCTGTTTCTTCTGAGCTCTGTGTCAGGGAACTGATGTCCGAAAGAAACGAGCCTCCATTTCTTTGAATTTGAGTGCTAGTTTTTGGCGAAATGATAATTTCTTCCCTCACCACCTGGCCCGTTCTCGAGTTTGCATCTGAGGTTGGCGCGGCTGTAAACACGTGCGCGGTCCCTCGTTCTGTTGTTGCGGTGGAAATCGTTTCGAACTCCACCTTGGCTAGATCTGTAGTTGACATTATCGATTCTTTGTCGTTGGTTTCTACTGCATGATCTCCAGTTCTCTTTTCAGACGGGAAGTGACCGCTGATTCCAACCGATGTCGGTCGCATCTTTGTCGAAACAGGTTCAAGTCCCACGGACGTCGTATTTTCGCCATCTCCCAACAATATTGATCCTATCCACTGAGTGATATTTGTCCCTAATTCCGTGGTTTTCGCTTTCCAAGCGGCGTTCGTCGCAGTCGGCAGGCTGCCGTCGGACGAGCCGTATTGGGGTGTGGTGCTTTTCTCCTGAACGCTGGTGGAGCTTGTAGGTGGTGGATCGCTGTCCTCCCGAAATTGTTGGGTGGCGCTGGTCACGTTGGGCTGATGAGGGCTGGTGTGAGGTAAGTCAGGACCACCTCCGGCCTCGGAACCCTCCTGTTGCGTCGTCACCGGCGTCGTCACCAGAGTCGCCGCTCCCTCCGGCGTTGTCCCCGCCGGTTTTGTGGAGGCGCGGTTCAGTCGCAGCTGTGGCTTGTTCTCCCCCGGCGGTCGCGGCGGTGCGCGGCTCTCAGCTCGGCCGTCAGGTCCTCCACCTCGGTGGCCGTGTCGAAGGTGACCAGGCTGCCGTCTGGTACGGCGGCCAGCTGGCCGGGGTGTCGCAGGCCCAGGATCCAGCGGAGGCCGCCACTCAGCTGGCGAATGTTCAGCTGACGCGCGTCAAACAGCCCGATCAGCCGGGCGTCCTCCGGCAGCGACGACAGGTCCGTGAAGGCCTCCAGCTGCCTGCCACAGCGACAGGGTGAATTACTCAGGGCTGTGACGTGCTGTCACTTCCGTAAACCATCGTGTCTCGCGGAGAACTTCGAGCCTGTCGGCATTATTGAAGGCCCCTTGGCAGTGTGGTACACATATTATGGGAGCTCCAAACTAAGCCAATTCGAGGCACATGTTTTTTTAATGCGGACCCAGCAAGGCTATAACGCTCTCAAGGAAAACGTATAATAATGCGTTTCTGATCCCGGCCACAGTGTCCTCCATTGTCTCTTGGACGGACGCTTATTAATTGCGAAACATATTCAAACTCAAATGTGGACGCGCATGAGGCAAAGGTTCAATTCCACAGAAGCTGGCCTTTTAGCTCATTTTTGACCCTTTGGAAAATTCAAAAACCATGAACTGCAGCAATAATTTGCTTTCAAGCGGGAAAAATGTAATAGGTATTTGTTTAAGACTAGGGCCGTAATGAATGTATCTAATGAATCCTGATCCACAGATTTATAAAAAAATAGTTCATTATTTTATTTTTGGACGGTATTTTCTGAAAACTCTCCTTCCTGGGCGTTTTTTCTGGCACACTCTAGCCAGACTCCCACAAGATTGAGTAACCTAAATTTCACGTTTGATGTTTGGTTCCAGAGCCGAACCAGAGCCAACTAACTCTCTCGGAATTGGAGGCACTCAAAGCACAGCTTTGGAACCGGAGGCAGGGCTCACTTTGCAGAATATTTCGCTTGTAATTTGTGTAGAAGCTGAGGTGGCTCATTAGAACAATAAATCGAGGGGCCGCTCTACGGGAGTGTAACCAGGAGCGAAAGGAGGGCGTACTCCCCTGACCACACAGGGGCGTAGCCAGGAGCGAAAGGAGGGCGTACTCCCTGACCACGATACCTCTATCGTTGCCTCGCCTGGTGGAGAGCCGTAATCAGATGCTTTGCTCACATCCAGATTTGTCAGATGTCCAGAGTATTCATTAGCAGATTGACGTAAAATATAAAAACGTCGCCTTTAAGCATTCCCACTTTAAATTAGAGTATTCTATCTGACAGCTGTGTTCGTTAGTATTCACTTCAGTTGTGTTCTATAGTGTATTCAGTTCAGTCGTGTTCAGTTTATTCCTACAGTTTCGTTTCCCAGCTGCGGCCTTAAAAATGAGCATGTTATTCCACTGGCGGTAGTATGTTTGCATTATTGCTAAACAGGGTGTCCGGACTCCGATCCTCTGAAGGCCCTGAGGCCGGAGCTGCCCTCGCTTCCACCAGCTGCCAGTCCTGACCAGGCCGGCCCGTGGAGTGGGAGCTCACCGGCCGGTGACGGTGACCCAGCTGCTGACACAGATTCCGCGGTACTCGGCCTCCGCCACCAGCCTGGCCGCCCTCTCTCCCCGGTCGTCGGTCACGACTGTGACGGCGGCCCAGTGCAGCGTCACGGCCAGCTCCACCAGCGTCTCCACCAGCGAGGAGCCGCCCGCCTCCGGCACCGTCGCCATCGACGCCGGCAGACTGGCCAGCAGGTCCGACGCCGTCCGCGGCAGCGACGGGATTATGAAGCCTGAAGAGACCGGGCAGGGACTATTGAAACGGACGTAATGACATGGCGCTTATGTCGAGGGAAATGTTATTAAATCCTGTGAGGGGCGTCAAAATGATATTTTTACTAGGGACACAAACTCCGATTCGGCTGTTACTACGGGAAGGGGATGCAAAGCCTGAATTATCCACTGTCTTGGAAAGCGTTGCTGAAACAGTTTCTCAAACATAAAGAACATTTCCTGGAGTCTGCAGTGTTAAGCAGGAGAAAAGCATAAAAACTATGCTAGGTGTCAATTTTGGGGGATTGTGATTTACTATTTTTTAACACGGGGACTTTCCCGTGTTTCACCAGCCAGGTACGCATCCCCTAGTCATCTTGGCTTTCCACATTCATGTTTTACAGGTATGCCACATATTTTGTTAGATAAGTTAAGGCGACGACACTCTATGTAATTTTTTGCAAGTTTATGATTATGTAATAAATATGATTACTGCATATCATCGCATTGATCATTTGACACATTTTCAATTGCTCCACTGGTATATCCACCCGTGGCTGCGATATTTATTTATTTCGAATCGAGCAGTCAATGCAAAACCGGCTCGCACCATAGTTGAGAAACTTGTTCACAGAGTGCGTGATCGACATTATTGTGCATCACTTTTGCTCTGTCTTCACAGAAAACCCGTCATACCTCCCAGGCCCTGGAATCTGACCCCTTACTGATCCTGTTCAGCTGACAATTATTGGTGCTTGTACATTAACAGGAATTCGTCCACCTTTGCTATGAGATAATTAAAAACAAAAACCTAAGCCTTGGATTCTCCCAAGTTTAAATTAGTGCCTTTAACACAAAAGTGCACCAACTGATTACAACTTGGCAGCCGAGCCGGGCCGTATTAGATAAATATCACCCTCGAGAAATGCGCATCCGACAGGCTTGTGCCTTTATGAGCGGATATATCGACACCTGTGAAATGGGAGTTCCCGCGCCGGACTTCCTACTTCCACGGTGCGTGACCTGGGTGCCATTGCATGCAGCCCGAGTCCCGGACGTGTAATCTGAGGCGATGGACCGGCCGCGTCATGTCATACGCCCAGTCAGCACTTGTCTCAGATCCCTCAAATCGGAATGGCGGGCACCAGTGGTGGGGGGGAGTGACCTGGGTGTATCGGTCACTGCATATTTAGCGTTGTTTTTGTGATTCGTTGCCGACCCCATCCCTTTTCAATTTCTGTGCGTATCCCAAGCAGTAAGTACCGCACAAGAGGCAATTAAGCTCCACATTGTGTGCTTAGCATTTTGTGGGGTTTGTCTGTGTGTTAATTTTCAATTTTCCATGCCTATGTCATTTCTGAATCTTTGCTTTGGTCACATGTAAGCACGAGGTCTGTTTTATTGGCTAGGTGCAGGAGGCAAACATTTACCCATCCCGAGCCCCTTCAGACCTCTGAGAGGTCATCTCGGACTGTTTAAGTAGGTTTTCCTATTTGGGTTAATAGCTTCGTAGATGATGTTAAAATATGATTTTGGTACTTTTACGTTAAGATTATTATTGTGAATTGACTGATATGGATATTGACTTTGCTAGGTCAAATACTGACCATGACTTGATCTTAGGTCAGGTAATTTTTATGTTTTGACCTAGTATAATCATATTATACATCGTTCGATTCGCCGTAACGAGAAGAAGCGAATGGGGCCTAAAATTGATTATGACTCAACTATGTCACACGCTAAATCCCACAAACTCTTTCTTTAGCCTGTCACCTTTTTTAACCTGTCATGACCTCAATGTCGGCCTGAACCAAAACGTGGCTGGCATGGTTTCTTCATGAATTTTTTTATGAGTTATCCACCAGCGTTTGCGTTTTTTGCTATCCCGCATAGGAGCTAAGATGGAGGGAGGTATTATTTCCCTCCCTCCCTGCCACCAGGACAAAGGTGGCTCAGAGGGCCAACGGGGCGGGTTTTAAGTCGGTGACATTTTTAAAGTCAACTTCATTTGCCTTCGTTAAATTATGACGCGAAGAAGTAAAAAATATGCGGAACTACCGCTCGCAATGCTTTAGCCTCTCATGATGTGCGTGGATATGATCGGGCGAGTTTTCTGGAAATGTTTGTTTTAGGATCGCTGAGAAACTTCATAGCGGTCGTAATTGATCCGGCATTTTTTATTCTTGTCCAATTTAAGCACGGGTGCACAATAGGGCGCAGCTTAAAATTGTGGACTGCTGTCGGAGCCAGAGCTGCGTGCTGAGGAAACGTCATTCAGAACTTGCCGGTGGAAGCAGAAGTCAGTAAATTGGTAAATGACAACATAAATAAATCTCTGGATATGAGCAGGGCAATGCAGCCACACAAGCAAGGTTATATCTTATATAATTTCCAGAAACATTGACCAGATTGATTTCCTCGCCAGTTTTATAGTAATATTAATGCGTTTAGATCTGTGTTAGTGAGTGTGGTTGACGATTACGAGTTGGCCATTGAAATTTTCGGTGAACGTATGGAAATTGCTCCCACTACATAGTCGCTTGTTTGCGGCCGAATGCCCCTCCACATACTCCCACCTGTCATTTTTCTTTTTCCTTTTTGCTTACATTTGGTCCTGATTTTCTAAGTCCGTTATAGTTTCTAAGTTAGTCCATAAGTTAAGTCTGTATCAGCAGGTCAATAGACACACCAGGTCAATAGACATGTCCTTCACGAGCACGACACGCGCTGGTCGCAAAATCTCACCCTGCCGCGAATTAGAACTGAAGCAGGCCGGAGAAGACTCAACTACCGAGGACTTCAGATGTATAACGGGCTGAACATCAATGGGACTCTGCCGTTTCGTGCCGCAGTGAGAGCTATTTTGTCACGGTGATAGCGATTCTTCTTAACACATGTCATTCCATGGTTAGGTTTTTAACCCTATTTCCGTCAGGCTCCCGGCTACCCCTATTTCCGGCAAGGGGGGCAATATCGGCCCCCCTAAGATCTCGTAATCTAACCGGCCGATTTTGAAAATTCAAAGTGCCATAGATTCCTCTGCTGCTAAACTTTATTTTGAAAAAAGAAAATTTCAAAAATTTTTTTAGGAGAAGGTCGTGCAAAATATACAATTTTTGTGTATTTTTAGATTTTCCATAACCCTTGTCTCTGTTGTACGATTTTCACAAAACTAGTTCAGATTTACAAATAATTGACCCAAAATTTTCATATACTCGAGTTACGCAAAAATTCGAAATTCAATGGCAGTTCCAGGACCAGGACTATGAGGGGAAATATATATACAACCTAAAAAGTTTTTGTTACGCGGATTAGAAGCCGTCATATACTGCTTGGCATCTTTGACACATAAATAAATGAGAAAAAAGTGAAAAACTCATCAGGGGCGGATGCAGTAAGGTAAAACAGTGGGGTAAAATACATACCAACAATATGCAAATGGTATGCATGAGTATATTAGTCCCTCGACTAGTTGAAATTTAATTTCTGATAATTTTTACCCTCCCATGGCAGCTCTGGGAAAGGGGGTGACATAGGCGGATCAAGGACTCGTCGTGGGGGGTGGGGGTGATTGGAAACACATTTTCAATATACAACGATATTGAGTCGCGGCGGTGATACTGGCTGGGAATATACATTTTGAAAATGTGTAGTGACTGGACACGCCTCTGGTAATCTAGAATTGGGTTATAACTATTTTGAATTTTCATATACCCAATTGTATTCGCCCTGACACGGCTGTAAGCAGTCTTCTCACTTACTAACGTTTAGTCCTTCTTGATAACATACCCCCATTTTGAACTGCTGTAACCGCCCCTGATGAATACAAATAGTGACAATTGTGAATGCACTATCATCTCACATAAAAAATGATATAATAAAACCATATAACTGGTATCAGGATCAGCAGAGACGGCTTCCTTTTACAAAAAACCCATCGCATACGATAATACTTGGTTTGTGGATAGAACCTCCCCAAAAACCCAGCCATAGCTCCGCCCCTGGTAAATATATAATCTTGAAAATTTCAGAAAACCTGACTGTACTAGTTTTAGGAAAAGTCAGGAAGTTTCAAAGTTCTATCGCAAGCCGTTTCGGAGATATTCTCGAAAAACCTGAAGGGGGCAATATTAGCCCCCCTGCCGGAAATAGGGTTAAGTATCTCGCTACGTCTAGGGCTTTTATTTTATTTTCCAGGTATTTGTTTTAGGAAAATTTACTGTTTTTATGTCTCTGAGCTTGTTGATAGATTTCCTTACGAATGCGTGAATGACGGTGTGATGAGTCTTGTACCCACTTTTAGATTTCGTTTTAAACAACTTGACGTGTCGAGTGAAAAACCATGTTGAATGGATCTCAGACAAAATAAACTACAACAACACCCGGCGCGGTTGCTTGGGATGCATCCGACGCTGGTTTATTTTCCACAACTGGTCAGATGATCCAAAACCCCGGGCTAAGTGATCATTTTACTTAAATTTGGGCAAAATTGCTGCTGCAACGCACTTTTTCCAATGAGTCAGAAAGCGGATCATGACCGGTTATATGGAGGGAGACAGGACCAAAGTCGTGAAAGTCAGCATTTCTGAAGCAAATCGGAGAAAATCCGGTGTTTTTGGGGAGACCAGTTGGTTTGGGGGAGGAGGAAATGCCTTTTTGCCTACCCTGGATCTGCTACTGCGAAGATTATGAAGGTTCAAGAGGTCCCTTCCAGTAAACTACCGCAATCTCCATCAGCCTGCCGTCCGCTCCCCCTCCGTCAGCCGAGCCCCCCAAAACAAAAATCCTGGGTGCACGCCTGATCACCCTTCTACTCGCCCAAACAGACTGGGTCGTGGAACTGAGCATACTCTACATGCAATCAATGGCGGCGAAGCGTAAGAATTTTGGGTGGAGGGAGTACAGCATGGGTTTTACGTGGGGCTTTCATGGGCTTTAAGGCTTTATTCCTTTACAATCAACGCTTTAGGGTTAGTACTAAAATATCCCATTACAAGGCGAGATATTCGCCCCCTCCCCCCTCCGCCCTGACCAGGGGTGTAATTTTCTATCTCTTTGGGGGTGCCCGAGCACCCCCAATCCTAAGTCGAGCACCCCCAATCATGTGCTGAGCACCCCCAATACATGTGCCGCCCCTGGCTTATCACTGCTACCCTGAAGAGTGTCACCCTATCTCATCACTGCTACCCTGATTCATGCCGCCCCTGCCAAGTTTTCCCCGTCCCGGGTTCATTACTTCCACTCTGTTTGGTTCCACCTCTAGCTAATGAATGTTTCCTGACTTATCCTTTTTCCCTGATTTATGACGCCACATCACTGTCGCCCCCACCGATCGCTGTCGCCAACAATTAATCACTGCGCCCCCCCCAACTCTGGATGATTACTGCCGCATTTTGTTCATCGCTGATCAGCTGGCTGATCACTGACACCCCGGGTTTATCACTGCCGCCTTGATTCATGCCGCCCCTGGCTAAACACCCCGGACTACTTCAACACCCATATACTTGCCCCTCCTGGTTAGTCACTGTCGCCCACCGAATCATCATTGCTGGCCCGGCTAATCACTGCCTCCCCTCGTTCACCACTGCCGCCCCTGGCTGATCACTGCCGCCCCTGGCTGATCATTGCGGCCTCCTGACTGATAACTGCCGCCCCTTGACTGCTAACTGCCGCCCCTGGCGGATGACTGCCGCCTCTGGCGGATAACTGCCGCCCCCGGGCAGATCAATGCCGCCCTTTGGCAGATCACTGCCGCCCCCTGACTGATCACTACCGCCCCTATCTGATCACTGGCGCCCCCTGACTGATAACTGCCGCCCCTTAGTTGATCACTGCCATCCCTGGTTGATCACTGCCGCCCCCTGACTGATCACTGGCGCCCCCTGACTGATCACTGCCGCCCTTGGCCTATCAATACCGCCCCCTGGGCCGATCATTGCCGCCCTCTGACTGACAACTGCCGGCTCTTGGCTGATAACTGCCGCCCCTGGCTGATCACTGTCGCCCCTTGACTGATAACTGCCGCCCCTTGGATGCTAACTGCCGCCCCTGGCTGACTACTGCCGCCCCCTGGCTGATCATTGCCACCCCCTGACTGAAAACTGCCGTGTCTTGGCTGATAACTGCTGCCCCTGGCTGATCACTGCCGCCCCTTGACTGATAACTGCCGCCCCTTGGCTTTTAACTGCAGCCCCTGGCTGATAACTGCCGCCCCTGGCAAATCCCTATCGCCCCCTGCCTGATAACTTCCGTCCTTGGCTGGTCACTGCCGTCCCTGGCTGATCACTGCCGCCCCCTGGTTGATCATTGCCGCCCCCCGACTGAAAAACTGCCGGCCCTTAGCTGATAACTGGCGCCCCCGGTGGATTGATAAGTGCCACCCCGTGGCTGATAACTGTTGCCCATGACTGATAGCTGCCGCCGCTTGACTGATAAATTCCGCATCTTGGCTGCTAACTGCCGCCCCTTGCTGATCACTGCCGCACCTTGGTTGATAACTGCGGCCCCTGGCTGATAACTGCCGCTCTTGACTGATAACTGCCGCCCCTGGTTCATCACTGCCGTCTCCCGGGGCAGTGAGCATCCTGGGGATATCTGGGCAGTGAGCGTTCTGGGGGAGCATCCTTCTGTGGGTATCATTAACATCATGTTATATCTGAGGAGCGTTAGTTTTAATGTCATGTATTCATCCTAGTAGTCTCAGGTTTTACATAACGTTGAGTTTCATGTTACCTACAGTCTCTGACTTTGGTATATCGTGTGAAATTTTCTGTGTCATTTTTCAGTATTTGTATTTCATTTCATTTTTTGTGTTTTATATAATCTTCTGATATAACTTTCACAACCTGACCTGATTTACCACCTGAATTGTTAAAATTCGTGCGGAAATGTCTTGCTTGCGTATCTTGTTTACTGTTATGGGCGCCATATGACCCTAGATGTCAGCGCGCTCTAAAACCTCAAATATGATGATGGACCGTCTCACGGCTGATCACTGCCGCCCCTGGTTATCACTGCCGCCCTAATTCATGCCGCCTCTGGCTCATTGATGTCCCTGGCATATTTTGACCCAAATGCGCGCCGCCCCGACCCATCGCTGCCGCCCCGTAGCTGATCCCTGTCTCCCCTGGTTCATAACTGCCGCCCAGATTAAGCATTGCTGCCTTGATTCACGCCGCCCCTGGCTGATCAATGCTGTCCTTGTTTTTATTAACCCATATGCCTACTATGATGAATACCCCATTGCCTCTGGTTAGACACTTCCTCCCTCGAATCTTCACTGCCGCCCCCGGCTGATCACTGCCGCCCCTGATTTATCACTGTCGAGGAGACCAGTCCGGCCATGGCCCCCAAAACCGGTCAAACTTAGGCCCTGCTGTCCGCACAGTTTTTTTCAGGAGGAATCTCCAACACCATTCGAGAAAGCAACCAGCAGCCTACAATCGTCTAATCGTTATCTGTTTGTCTATTGGAGGAATTCTCCGAGCCGAGGAAATGGTAAACTGCTGCTGCCGTGCTTTTACTGTTTTAGTGTCAGCCAGGGGTAACATTTTTTATCTCGTTGGGGTGTGCGAGCACCCCTAATCACAAGCACCCCCAATACATGTGTCGCCCCCCGGCTCAGCATTACTACCCTGATTCATGCCGGCCCGTCTTACGACTGTGATCATGCCGCCCCCGGTTCATCACTACCACCCTGGTTTATGCCGCCATGGTTCATCACTGACGCCTCCTACCTATCACTGCCACCCTGATTCTTGCCAACCCTGACTTATCACTGCCGCCCTGATTCAAGCAGCACCCCGCTCACCACTACTGCCAGTGGCTCACCAGTGCTATCCCCGGCTTATCACTGCCACCCTGTTTCATGCTGCCTCCAGCTCATCACTACCGGCTCGGCTAATAAATGCTGCCCCTGGTTTATCACTTCCGCCCCCAGCTCGGGGATGGCGGAATCAATTTTCGGGCGGTTTTACAAGATTTTCCGGAGGGAGCGCCTTCCTTCTCAGGGAGAAAGGGGTGCCTCCATCCCCAGGGGGCACCTTTGGCTTCCAAGGGGCACCCACTCAGGGAGGGGGCACCGACATCATTTCGCTGCGTTGAGTCGATAAATTGGGTCTATTTGCTCTCCATGGGATGACTTTGATGAAAGGGGGCACCATTCATATTTGAAACTGTTTTGATTTCGCACACAGAGCCCTACCTCTTCAGGTAGGCGGTGTTTAGGTCTGATGTTTTCTTCGCCGGCCGGGGCGTCGCCCGAATCCGGGGGCGCTTCCCCGGACGAAGCTAAAACCGGTTGTGCAAAAATATACTTTTGCACAACCTCATTTTTTCAGGGTGTGCAATTGCACACCCTGCCCCCTACCCCCCAGTCCACCTTCCCTGTCCCAGCTTATCTCTTCCGCCCTGATTCGTGCCACCCGTAGTTTATAACTACTACCTACCGCTCACCCTCCCGTCCTCGGCTTATGCCATTTGCCTTGATGCGTGCACCCCCGGCTACTCAATACTACCCCCTCCCCAACTTATCACTTCCGCCCTGATTTGTGCCGCCCCTAGTTCATAACTCCCGCCCCCTAGTCTTCACTGCCGCCCTCTCCTTATCACTTTCACTCTGGTTCGTGCCGTTCCTAGTTCATAGCTATTGGCCCTGGCTCATCACTGCCGCCCTCGACTTATGACTTTGCCCTGTTTCTTGCCGCCCCGGCCAATCACTGTCGCGCCCAGCTTATCACTTCCATCCTAATTTGCGCCGTTCTTAGTCCATAATTGCCGCCCTGGGCTAATCACTGCAGCAATGATGCTTTCCCTGCCCTGTGCGTTAGGGTAAAATAAAAGGCGTTAGGGCAAAAATAAAGGGCATGCACGGAAAGGTGCCACATCTCCTTTAAAGGGAATCTGGCACCTTGGTTGAATCCTGCAATTTAGTGTTATTAGGGGAAATTTTCACCGAAAATCATGGGAGTGTCCATTATGTATCTGAAAAATGTACAATAAGCTCAATATTTTTATTTTTAAATGCTCGTCTAGGGAAATGAATAAATATCTGCCTGCGAATGTCATGATCTGGCAACCATTACCATATTCAATAGGCTTTAAGGGCTTCAATTGGCTGATACCGTAACGTCAGCATATGTCGTCACACCAACAGCTGACAACAGTGGCCTGCTGCTGAGGGTACATGTGAGGTACATTTCAGGTAGTTTTTAGCTTTTCTCTACGGAAATTTTGAGTTTGAAGGCAAATGATGTATAGAGTACCGGGTTTTCCGGCATGCTATACAACTTGGCTATCTCAGTTAAAATCACGTTATAAAGGTGCCACATTCCCCTTAGGTCTTTTGCTTTCATTTCAATCTCCATCCACTCTGCAATACTGAAGGTAAAACTTAACCCCACAAAACTGATACACTTCAATCGTGGACAGGGGCGCAGCCAGGGGGGTACGTGCCCCCCCATCAGTGCCGGAGTGCCCTTTGATCGCTAGGTGTTGTACCCCGTTTGGTCTGTGCCGCTCGAAATCTATTGCCCTACACCGTCGAACTTAGAAGCAATTAGATCACATTTAGCGATTAAAGCTATTGCTTTACAATTTAGTACCTTTTTTGGTCAGCTAGGGTATTCTGTCGCCTTTCCAAGCACCCGCGGAGAGTATGGGTACGTAATCCGTGACCAGCTAATGCCTCATCGTCGCCAATAATCGTACCAGGGTGCCCCTTGAGCTCATATCCTGCCTACTGAGCTGGTCTTGGCCACTTGAGCTGATCACGTGCCCTCTAAGCTGATCTGGTGCCCGTTGAGTCAATCTGGTGCCCCTTGAGCAAATAATTGTGCCTCTTGAACCTAGCTAATGCTCTCTGAGTTCAGCTGATGCCTCCGAGCTCGCCTGGTGCCCTATTAGCTGTTTTAGTGCCTCTTGAACTGATCTGAGCCCCCTGAGCTGATCACATGCCTCGCAGAATTGATCTACTGTTCCCTGAGCCAATATGGTGCCTCTTGAGCTGATCAGGTGTTCCCTGAGCTGGTTATTGATGTCTCCTAAGATGATCTGGTGCCCCCTGAGCTGGTCTGGTGCACCCTGAGCTGATCTTGTGTTCTCTGAGCTGATCTATGCCCCTGTTTTGGTCTGGGGGCTAGGAGCTAATCTGGGCTCCCGGCTTGAGCTATCTGGTTCCCCGTAAGAAAATATGTTTCACCCTAAGCTAAACTAATGCTCCCTAACTAAAGTCGAACTAAAGTCTAAAGTCTAACTGAACTAAAGTCGAATTGGTGCCTCGTGAGCCAACATTTTGCCTCCTGAGCCCATCGCATGCCCTCTGAGCTCGTCTAGTCCGCCTGAGCTAGTTTGGTGCCCCCTGAGCCAATCTAGCGCCTTTTAAGCTGATCTGGGCCTCCTGGGTTGATTAAGTAATTTCCTCAGCAGCTCTGGACCCCTAAGCTGAGTTGTGCCCACTGGGGCTTATGAGGGCCCCTGTGCTGGTATGGGGCTCCTGGGCTGATTAAATGCCTCCTGACTTGATTTAGTACCTCCAGGTTGATCTGTGCCCCGAGCTGATCGGGGACCACCGAGCTGATCACTTGTCGTCTCTCTCTTGAGCTGATATGGTGCTCCCTGAGCTGATCTAGACCCCTGCTCTGGTCTGGGGACTAGGAGCTTATCTGGGCCCCCCAAGCTGATCAATCTGGTGCCCCCTGAGCAAGTATATTGTCCCTGAGCTAAACTAATGCCCCCTGAGTTGATCTGGTGCCTCATGTGTCATCATTGTGCCTCCTGAGCCCATCTAATGCCCTGTGAGCTAGTCTGGTGCCCCCTAAGCTAATATAGTGCAAGGCCCTATGAGCCTATCTGCGACCCATTGAGCTAGTCTGATGACCCCCCCCATCTTTGGGGCCACTGAGCTAGTCTAGTCCCGGACCTAGCATGAGTTTCTCTGGGGAGGGGGGGGCTCTGATCCACACCAGGAGCCCCCCTGAGCTGGTCTTGAATAGACAGAGAATAAGAACACGAGGCCAACTCCCATCACCTCGGGGGTCACGTGGCTAGTCTAATCCCAGGGGGCACATCTGGGGCAATGAGGTGCAGCTACTCTGGAGGTCTCTGATCCACACTAGGGGGCCCCTGAGCTGGTCCTGAATAGATGGGGAATAAGGACACAGTGCAAACTCCCCTTGTAAAATGGAGCTAACGAGGAATGAGCCGTCATCGCTAAAACGGCTTCTGATACCTAGGCACCCCGGGTTAAATAAATTGCTTATCATACTGGTGGATTCTGGGCACGGGTGAAAAAGGCATGTGCCTCTGAGCTCAGAGCACAGTCCCCTGAACCAGGATTTCTACTAATTAATTTAAATTAATGAAGAACTCGTTTTTCACAATTTTCAGCCCTGTCACATCATCCCCATCCAAACTACCAGCCTGTTTACTTTTCTTTACTCCAACTGGGACCGATCCTTGAAAATATGGAACTTTTAAACGCGTTAAAAAGGTATCTCCCAAATTATTCAGGCAACAAAAAATTTTATTCGTTTAATGTCACTATGCCACACCTCCTCCCACGGCAATTGCGGGAGCCGGGGAACTGAATCCGCGTTCAACCAGGGATCATTCGTCACGACAAAATCAGTGGGCTAGGAAAATGAATTTTTGACTCCAATATGTCTTATCTTGGACATAGTGACAGATATCACAAGCTCCACTGATTTCTCTGATGTCAAGAACTTGCATGACTTGGGTCCTTAAATATATCCCAAAAAGTCATGTTTTGGCTATTTTCATGAGATTTCGGTGACACTTTCCTTTTTTCTGTTTTTATTTCAGTTTTCCTTCTCTGTCAATGCTTGATTTGCATTTTTCTTGGAACAAAGGTACCCGAAAGTTGATATTGACTAAGATATAGGAAGTTTTTTTAGCCTACGTTACGTTTTTTTAGCCTACGTTAAAAGTGCCATTTCTCTCTCGGGATGCCCCTGAAAGGTGGTGTGCCCCCATACCAAAGCTCTGGCTGCGCCCCTGATGGTGGAAAGATTTAAAGCTCAGATTGGATTATTTTAAGACGTGTATGTAGCTTTGGGATGTCGCCTAAAAAGCAAACTCGTTTGGCAAAAGCTTTAGGATACCTGCCCAACATTAAAATAGAATGTTGCCTGTGCTATAAAAGGCGCAAAAAGCGATGAGTAAAATATTTGGTGCAATGAATGGGTGCCGCCCCCCCAAAGCTGCCGCCCCTTTGGGGCGCCGCCCCCCACCGGCTGAGCACCCCCAAAGATTTTGGGAAAATTACACCCCTAGCCCTGACGATATCGCCGCCAAAGTGCCCCCAAGTAAAACAGCAGTTACGTATCTAGTAAGGATACTGCGCCGTCGGGCACTCTGCTGCCTGAGACGAGGCTGTACCGCAAGGCACATCATAGGTATACTGTACCGCCGAACACAACCCACGGGCGGAGTTATATACAGCGCAGTGCTTAAGAGCAGTGACGACAGAACGTTCCAATTAAAGGGAGGGGGAGGGGCACCATGGACTTTCCAACAACAAGAAAACAAGTTAGGAGCCAAAAACGACATTCCATAAAAAAGCACAGTAAGCATTGCCTTACGGGAAGCAGGCATCCAGGTATTTAGAAACAGGACAGGAATCATAATTGGGGATCATCAAGAAAGGCTCTTGGCCCCCAGTTTGTATGGAAACAATATCCTGTGGTACAGACGCCTAAGCATTGGCATTGGTCCGTGACCCAGGCAAAGGCATCCTATTTATGGGGAGTACCACTCTTTATCACTCGTTCGCCGGTGGCGGATCCAGCCGGTCAATTTGGGAGGGGCAAAAACTCGAAAAGAAAAAAAAAACGTCACGCATTGAAAAATTGCGCTGCAATATGACTTGCCACAGACTTGGCTATTTGAGCAAAAAGCAAAAAAAAAGGCGTTACAGGCTGAAAGATATGGGCTCATGATATTTTTCCTATCCAAGGCCACATATTTACATTGAACTTAACTGGTTGTGTTTGAAGTTGAGTTAAAGCAACAAAATCTTGCTTATAAACTAAAAAGGAGTCGGGGAAAAAAGGAGGTCGACCGCTTTGGGGGGAGAGCAAAAACATAGTTTTGCCCCCGAGCTTTTCCGTTCGGGGAAAATGCCTTTTTGCCCCCCCTGGATCCGCCACTGTCGTTCACTGGCAGAGGTTCCCTAATTCTGGAGAGTCCCACTCTTTATCAATCGTTCGCTGGCAGAGGCATGCTCCTGTTTGATCATTTGGCCGTCCCTCTTCAGACGGTGTCGACCCTTTTGCGCCATGTGACCTTGGCTGTCGGCGCGCCCGAAAACCCCAAAGATGATGAGGTGTCGACCCTTTTACCAAATCCGCCCCATTGTGCCCCTATAAAAAATTGAAACACGAGGATTAAATAAATTCTCTTTTACAGTGCACCCATTGGAATATCCAAAAGATGTTCTCGGGAGCAGAGTCAACCCCATCCCAGTCCTGCGGCCTCATCCCCCCTTTTCCTCTCCTTAGGGAAATAATGGATCTGTCATTGCCACTCGCAGGTTTGATTTGACCGCATACTGTATAGCACATCAGCGACATCGGACGGTGGGTGGTGTCGCAGCCAACTGAGGCGGGCGCCCTCCCCCACCTGCTCCCTCCTAGCCACGCGGTGGTTCTCACCCAGGAAGCGGCCGCGGACGCAGCGCGGGTCGGTGCTGTCTGTGAACGCCTGCGTGGTCACCACGGTGGCCAGAGAGCTGGAGGTGGTGCACAGCGGGTAGGACCGCACCCCTGGCGGAGAATCGCACAGCGGTAGCAGGTAAGATCGCACTCCCAGTGGATATTCGCACAGCGTTGTCAGGTAGGACCGCACCCCTGGTGGATATTCGCGCAGCGTTGTCAGGTAGGACCGCATCCCTGGTGGATATTCGCGCAGCGTTGTCAGGTAGGACCGCACCCCTGGTGGATATTCGCGCAGCGTTGTCAGGTAGGACCGCACCCCTGGTGGATATTCGCACAGCGTTAGCAGGTAGGACCGCACTCCTGGTGGATATTCGCGCAGCGTTGTCAGGTAGGACCGCACCCCTGGTGGATATTCGCGCAGCGTTGTCAGGTAGGACCGCACCCCTGGTGGATATTCGCACAGCGTTAGCAGGTAGGACCGCACGCCTGGTGGATATTCGCACAGCGTTGTCAGGTAGGACCGCATCCCTGGTGGATATTCGCGCAGCGTTGTCAGGTAGGACCGCATCCCTGGTGGATATTCGCGCAGCGTTGTCAGGTAGGACCGCACCCCTGGTGGATATTCGCGCAGCGTTGTCAGGTAGGACCGCACGCCTGGTGGATATTCGCACAGCGTTGTCAGGTAGGACCGCATCCCTGGTGGATATTCGCGCAGCGTTGTCAGGTAGGACCGCATCCCTGGTGGATATTCGCGCAGCGTTGTCAGGTAGGACCGCACCCCTGGTGGATATTCGCACAGCGTTGTCAGGTAGGACCGCATCCCTGGTGGATATTCGCACAGCGTTGTCAGGTAGGACCGCACCCCTGGTGGATATTCGCGCAGCGTTGTCAGGTAGGACCGCACTCCCAGTGGATATTCGCGCAGCGTTGTCAGGTAGGACCGCACCCCTGGTGGATATTCGCGCAGCGTTGTCAGGTAGGACCGCACGCCTGGTGGATATTCGCACAGCGTTGTCAGGTAGGACCGCATCCCTGGTGGATATTCGCGCAGCGTTGTCAGGTAGGACCGCACCCCTGGTGGATATTCGCGCAGCGTTGTCAGGTAGGACCGCACCCCTGGTGGATATTCGCACAGCGTTAGCAGGTAGGACCGCACTCCTGGTGGATATTCGCGCAGCGTTGTCAGGTAGGACCGCACCCCTGGTGGATATTCGCGCAGCGTTGTCAGGTAGGACCGCACCCCTGGTGGATATTCGCGCAGCGTTGTCAGGTAGGACCGCACCCCTGGTGGATATTCGCGCAGCGTTGTCAGGTAGGACCGCACCCCTGGTGGATATTCGCGCAGCGTTGTCAGGTAGGACCGCACCCCTGGTGGATATTCGCACAGCGTTAGCAGGTAGGACCGCACTCCTGGTGGATATTCGCGCAGCGTTGTCAGGTAGGACCGCACCCCTGGTGGATATTCGCGCAGCGTTGTCAGGTAGGACCGCACCCCTGGTGGATATTCGCGCAGCGTTGGAATTGCCAACTGGCTTTCAGAAAGTCTGAAATGCAAAGGATTTTGGTCTGGAAGATACGGTGAGACTTGAAATGGTTCACTTTAACTTTTTCAACGACAAAAACAGTCACAAGCATTTGGAAGAATACTTTTATGATTGTTTGGTATTTTTGTTCAACCTAAATGTATATACGAATCAAGATCAATCAAAACCTCTATAGTAACCCCAAGGAACTATAATTCAACTCAGTCAGATTAGTATTGTGCCATTGTGTGGAAAAGGAAAAAAACAACAACAATATTGTGTGGAAAATGATATGAATATATGCCTAGTAAATTTGAAAGGTGAACACGTGTTTGTTTGAAACATGGGTACAGCATTCTCAAAAGAAAGAAACAGTTTGTTTTCAAAATTTTTAATGTTTCCAAAGTTTTCCTTAAGTTGATAAGGACTGTGTAGAAATTTGGTTGAAACATGGCACAACATCAGAGCTGCCCCGCTGACTCCCACAGGACCCGCTGACTCCCACTGGAACCGCTGACTCCCACAGGAACCGCTGACTCCCACAGGAACCACTGACTCCCACAGGACCTGCTGACTCCCACAGGACCCGCCGACTCCCACAGGACCTGCTGACTCCCACAGGACCCGCTGACTCCCTCAGGACCCATTGACTCCCACAGGACCCGCTGACACCCACAGGAACCGCTGACTCCCACAGGACCCGCTGACTCCCACAGGACCCGCTGACTCTCACAGGACCCGCTGACTCCCACACGACCCGCTGACTCCCCACAGGTCCCGCTGACTCCCACAGGACCCGCTGACCCCCCACAGGACCCGCTGACTCCCACAGGACCCGCTGACTCCCACAGGACCCGCTGACCCCCACAGGAACCGCTGACTCCCACAGGACCCGCTGACTCCCACAGGAACCACTGACTACCGCTGGACCCGCTGACTCCCACAGGTCCCACTGACTGCCACAGGACCCGCTGACCCTCACAGGAACCGCTGACTCCCACAGGACCCGCTGACTCCCACAGGACCTGCTGACTGCCACAGCGACCCGCTCACTCCCACAGAACCCACTGACTCCCACAGAAACCACTGACTACCGCTGGAACCGCTGACTCCCACAGGACCTGCTGACTCCCACAGGACCTGCTGACTCCCACAGGACCCGCTGACTCCCTCAGGACCCACTGACTCCCACAGGACCCGCTGACTCCCACAGGACCCGCTGACTCCCACACGACCCGCTGACTCCCCACAGGTCCCGCTGACTCCCACAGGACCCGCTGACCCCCACAGGACCCGCTGACTCCCACAGGACCCGCTGACTCCCACAGGACCCGCTGACCCCCACAGGAACCGCTGACTCCCACAGGACCCGCTGACTCCCCACAGGAACCACTGACTACCGCTGGACCCGCTGACTCCCACAGGTCCCACTGACTGCCACAGGACCCGCTGACCCTCACAGGAACCGCTGACTCCCACAGGACCCGCTGACTCCCACAGGACCTGCTGACTGCCACAGCGACCCGCTCACTCCCACAGAACCCACTGACTCCCACAGAAACCACTGACTACCGCTGGAACCGCTGACTCCCACAGGACCTGCTGACTCCCACAGGACCTGCTGACTCCCACAGGACCCGCTGACTCCCACAGAACCCACTGACTCCCACAGGACCTGCTGACTATATATTACTCCCACAGGACCCGCCGACTCCCACAGGACCTGCTGACTCCCACAGGACCCGCTGACTCCCTCAGGACCCACTGACTCCACAGGACCCGCTAACACCCACAGGAACCGCTGACTCCCACAGGACCCGCTGACTCCCACAGGACCCGCTGACTCCCACAGGACCCGCTGACTCCCACAGACCCGCTGACTCCCCACAGGTCCCGCTGACTCCCACAGGACCCGCTGACCCCCCACAGGACCCGCTGACTCCCACAGGACCCGCTGACTCCCACAGGACCCCTGACCCCCACAGGACCCGCTGACTCCCACAGGAACCGCTGACTCCCGCAGGAACCGCTAACTCCCACAGGTCCCGCTGACTCCCACAGGAACCGCTGACTGCCACGTGACTTACCGACGGAGGCGCCGTCCAGCAGATCCAGGGTGTTGAGGCGTCGGGCGGTCCAGGCGGCGGCTGTTTCCAGTTGGTGGTGGTAGGGGTCGGTGTCCCGGCAGTCGGTGCCCTCCACGTACGGAAACAGGACTGGTACAGAGACGACGGCACGCCGAACATAATTATCGGTGGTAGAGGGGACGATCCAGGGGTCCACTTTGATTGCTTTCCCAATATAGCCAAATTTGCCCATATATATT
The DNA here is from genome assembly GCA_034440635.1 of Lepas anatifera. Classification (NCBI taxonomy): domain Eukaryota; kingdom Metazoa; phylum Arthropoda; class Thecostraca; family Lepadidae; genus Lepas; species Lepas anatifera. Next base: position 313,435 of record JAOTON010002077.1, on the reverse strand, counting down.
CGACCCTGGCCGTTTTTCTGTGAAATACAATATTTTTTCATTTTATCTATTGGAGCTCAACCAAAAGAGTGGTTAGGATTCGCTTCTGGAGAGGTGATAAGCGATATGCTGGGTTTTTAGGAAATAATTCTAACATTTTGTGTCACTCTTTGCTGAAAATGAACGACTCTTTCCGTCATCAAGGATATATCATCATTCTCTCAAGAAAATTTTAAGGTTTTCCCTCGCATTGCTCAAAAGTAGCGGTACCCGCAGAATTATTGCACTCCATGGAAGAGTAAACGCTTAAGAATTATGAAATCGGCTTTCAGAGAAATTGCATGCCGGTTTACAATTGCTGGAAATGTATTACAATATCTCAAACCATACTCATTTTGAAGGAAAAGTGAATACACAGAGCAGTATGATTGGGTTCCAGAGTGCTCAAACATGGTCCCGGATCGGCAGCACACCTCCTGTCGGCAGTCCTCATCCAATAAATGCACATTTTTGTTATTCGAGTGCCGTAATATCAAAGGTTGTCTGCTTCAAGACGCGCAGTGGGAATTAGCATGTTTTGTATACTGTGATGCGCAAGTTGAAGGCAACATATGCACTTTGCATATTTGTATCTGTAAATGTACCTACCTTAAAATATAAGACACTTATTAATTTCTTGCTTCGAGAGGATTCAAGTGAGATGAAACATTATAATTTAATATTGACAAGATGAGGAGGTGACGTTGCTAGTTTCCCTGAAAGGCATAACAATTTTGATTCTGGGTGCCCTCAAAATATTTGCCGACTTCGTTGCAAGCTTCCCAGAGGATTACAATTAAACAAAGTTTTGGGGACCAAGTCATCCACCATTACAATTCATTTAAAAATAACTCAAATCCTTGCAACCATAACGGGCATCCATTTTACGGCCACTAATACGAATAATTATTTCTAGAAATTAGTATATCACGGCAACAACTTTACATTGGAATTCATGGGCACTGTGTATTGCGCAGCATGCCAGTACAAACGACAAAAACTTCTTTCATTCATATATTTAAAAAATAATAATTTCTTGGACCAGGCAAATAATTATCAAGTTAACTTCGGATGGTGCGCCGGAAAGTCCTAATAACACGGTTTTGCAGCTCAGAAACTCGTCACGCAAGTTAAACATACGCTTCAGCTGCGGTAAAATTATATCCCGAATTGGTTTGGTACTATCACAATTACATATTTTGTTTACATCTTCAACTCATAAACATTTTTGGCACAGAAGGCTTCCTACTATTCCACGGATAGATAATAATTTTTTGGTGGGAGTGTAATGAGTGATAATTCGATAATGCAGGGATTGTAGTTTGGTGGACACGGAACATCTATAGGGAATTTGAAACATCCGCGTCCAGCTCAGAGCCCTGACACTAATGGGCTCGCAGTTATTTACAGGTGTCGGTACGCTAAAGATTATTTATTTGAAATATAAATGCACAGCCCTACAGTATTTAAGTGATATAATGTTATCGCCTCTGCCTATAAATACAATTGCATAGCCAAAGTTGACATGTTCATGTCGTGGGTATTGGCGCAACTTGGTTTTCCGCGCTGATGGAGTAGCACCCACCTCAATCGCAGTAATGTTAGAAAAAGTGTTCTAAGCTATGGAACTCTTTAGTTCTAAGGGTCAGATGGAGAAGCTTTTTCTTTAAAATCGGTGGGAAATTGTTCTGCTTCCACATGGATGGATAAGCACAAAGACTTGAAGATAGAAGTGGGCGGCTCGTAAATGAGCGCTGCAGTCGTCTCGAGGATTATTGACGGGAGTTGTTCGGGGCCACAATATTTTGAACATCGAGAGCATTGATTGGTTTGGGAACCTCCCGTTCTGAAACAGCAATGATACTCAGTGACGGCACCTGCCTATTTCTAATGATTTCAGGATTGAAATCGTCCTCAATATCCAGTCCTAACAAAGACGCAGACTATTCATTTAGCAGGTTCGCATCGGCTCCATTTTCAACCATGCTGCTGCCTGTTACCTCCACCCGCTAGTGGTGGTACACTGGATTACGGATGGCAACCAATAATTAACTTTAGGGTTGTGTGGTATTGGTATGTTTTTGTGGTATTGGTATGGATCTTAGGTTCTTTCGTAAGAACAAGTAGAATTCGAATTTTAGCGCGAGTAGTGGCAGACATTGTACCCGCGCCCCACCGGGCCGGCGCCAACTTTGCCCCACCGGGGCCATCGATGGCCCCTTCTAACTCCGTAAATGCGGGGATTAGCGCAAATCTGTAAAGTGCCTTAGTAAGCTCGCGTGAATTCAGTTCGAAATCTTTTGCATTTTGAAGCGCTCAGTTCAATGGTTTGACCTCCAGAGGTCAAGTTAGGTCACGATAGGCTATTTTCACTCAAATATGCAATGCTTAAGAAAACTGGGCAAACTCTTATGCCATTAGAGCTATTGAGATGTGGTAAAGAAAATTTGATAGGAAAATACCAGCCCTTTTTCCGCTATGTGAAACGCAATGACCTCCCGCCAGTGGTTTGACCTCCAGAGGTCACCTCGTGACCTGATATGACCTGAGGTCACGAAAGGTCAGAAAGTGACCTTGCAGTATATCAAACGAAAGCCAGTGGCAAGACGTACACGATGATGTTTGATTTCGCACTCTAGCTTAATTAGGTCAAAAGGTATTAGCAAAATTCTGTCTTTGACCCCTGGTGACCTTGGATGACCTCGGAGGGGTCAAAGGGCAAATATGGCCCCTGGGATCCGTGAAAGTGTGTCCAAGAAAGTTTTTTTCTGAGCAAGCTGAGCATTTGCAATTGTTTTTGTGACTTTTAGATCATAAGGCAGCTTTTCCCCATGCTTTTTCAATGGGAGGGGTCACCTCGTGACCTGACCTCAGGTCACGAAATCGAAAAATTCCGGATATACACCTTGTAGACCCTGGAAAGGTCATGAATTGTAGAAAGTTTCAAATAAATCAACCAAGAAATGTAGCTCTTATAGAGCTCAAAAGCTGAAGTGAGGTGACCTTGGTTGACCTCGCCTGGTGACCTGACCTTGCGTGACCCGGGGTAAACAATTTCAGAGATGGTGGGTAAATGATGGGGTGAGAGATAGAGTCCTCAACCGCTGTGCTGCGTCTCCTCGTTTTTCTGCTATCCCGAACAAACCTTGGGGGCCATCGATGGCCCCCGGTGGGGTGAGGGTTAAGGCTGTGTGCTTTTAGATAACACGCTGGCTGACAAAAATGGCAGTAAAACCATCTACCTTACCATCATTCACATCATATGACATTCGAAAGCCAAGCAAATGCTTTCAAAATCCGACTGGTGTCTTAAAAAGCTACTCGACAAACTCGATTAAATCCCATTCGAATGCGATTTACCGCAACGTATTCAGTTTTATCAGGCTTTGAAAGAAGTTTCTCCTGAAGAAGAAGAAATGCTTGAACTCTTTTTCTTCTTCTTTTTAGAACAAGATTGGTTTTTAAGGTAATGTGGCGATGCCTTATACGGTAGGTAATGGTAAAAAATATATTAGCATGGTGTAGTTAAGATATTTATGGGGCATTCATTTTAAGCGTCTTCTCGCGATTAGCTCAGGTAATAAATGTGCTTACTGAACCAGCTTAAGCCGCACCCCGGTGGGCCTGCGAGCCACCTAGAGGGGGTAGAGGGGGTGTTTGAACACCCCCCTCCCTCGAACTCGGCCCCTATGCGGAAAAGCGAAAAACGCGAACACTGATGGATAGCTCATACAAATTCATGAAGAAACCATATCAGTCACTTTTTGGCTCAGGTCAATATTGCGATCAGGATAGGTCAAAGAAAGTAGGATTTTGAGCAGAGATTTTTGGGCTCTAGCGTCTGACAGTGTCGAGTTTGAATCACTTTAGGCACCATTCGCTTCCTCTTGTCACGGAAAATCGAATTGTATAACATGACCATACTAGGTCAAAACCCAAAAAATGACCAGACCTCAGGTTAGGTAAGGCCACTTTTAACCTAGCAAAGTCAATATGCATATCAATCGACTCACAATAGCAATCTGAACCCAATGATATTAAAATAAAATATGTATCATAATTTCATGCAAAGTTATTGACCTAAGTTTGAAAACTGATTAACCCTTGCCCCGTGGCGGGTACGAGCCACCTTCGCCCTGGGGGCTAAAAAGACCCCCACGATCTCAAAAACTAAGAGACTAGAAAAAAGCGCAAAACGGCAATCGAAAGCTCTTCGAAAATGATATCGAAAATACTTCGGTCATTTTTCTTGTCAGGTCAATATCAAGGTCACCAGAGGTCAAAATAGGTCAAAATCGCTAATATGAGGTGTACTAAGAAAACCTCCTATATCTCAGAAACTATGATAGCTAGAAACATTTTTCTAACACCATTTGAAAGCTCTTGAGATGTGCTTTCATCACAGTGGCATTCATTTTCGTGTCAGGTCAAAGCCTAGGAGCTACAGGTCACTAAATATTGGGCATATTCTTGGGAATGTCCATAGCCACCCATGCATAAGGGCGTTTACTTTTCGCTAATAGCTTCCAAACCAAACAAGATACAGCCATAGTTTATGCACCATTGCAATCCTCTCGTCAATACGAAACGAATGATATATGATATTGCTATGCCAGGTCAAATTTAAGAATTTGACCTGACCCAGGTCAACGGTCTGACCCAACTTGACCTGGTATAGTCATGATGTATATTATTTGACTTCCAGTGACTATACAAACACTTCGGTGACAAAATAAAAGCTCTATCTCAGTTTATTCAAAATTTATAGAGAAAACACCAAAAATGCTTATTTGACCTAAGGTGACCTTTTAAAGGTCACAAGTCAAAAATTTTGGTATCAGCTTCAGAAATGGGCTAAGACCAAGTCGCAACCGATGTTTGAAGTTGATTCCATCCATACTTACTGAGAAAAGCTCATTTCGTGATTTTCCCCATGCATTGTCAATGGGGAGGTCATGCTCTGCACATGACCTTAGGTCACCAATATCAAAAATCCCGGAAAAAATGTTGTAGCTCCTGGTGGGCCCAAGATGTGGTATGAATTTCAACTTGATCGATTAACCCTTCTTTTAGTTATGCCGTCCTAAGTATTTTTGAGGTGAGGTCACTTCACCTGACCTGGTGACCTGACCTGATATGACCTTGAGCCAAAATTTTCAGGAAAGATGTAAAAATGATGAAGGAACAGCTAGACCAAGTTTGGCAGCTGCGCGCCGCCGTTTTTTGGTCACTTTGGAAAAACCCGAGGGGGTCTAAAAGACCCCCCACCCGGGCGAAGGTTAAATAACCCCAGATGACCTCTCAGAGGTCTCAGGTCAAGAATTATAAGATGAATCTGGAAAGGGGCCCAGGATACTACGATTTGGAGAATATGAAGGTATTCTTGCTGTATCTACAAAAATACAATCCAATTTGTTTTGCCCCTATATTTCCAATGAAGAGGTCATGACCCGTACTTGACCTTAGGTCATCGATATGAAAAATCCTGGAACATATGCTGTAGCACTCGTTGGGGCCATTTTGTGATATAAGTTCGAATCTAATAGATTCACGCATTTCTTACTTATGCTACCGTAAACATTTTTGGGGTGAAGTCACTTGACCTGCGCTGGTGATCTGACCTAAAATGACTCAACCTTAAAATGTTGGAGAAATTTGCGGAATTGATCAAGGATAAGGTGTGCTAGGTACGACAGCGCTTTGCGCCGCCGTTTTTTCTGCTGGAAAAACCAGTGAGGGGGTATTCAAACACCCCCACGGGGGCGAGGGAGAATCCCGACAGGCACCGCCTCCACCGCCCAACGTTGTTTTTAACTTGCACGTCGTTATTTTTTGGTTCCAGGAGAGCACCTTTGGTGCCATCTCAGGAGTCCCTTCCGGCACCGCCCCGTCCTGACCCACCCCTCCCCCCCGCAGGCAAAATCCTGGCTGCGCCCCTGTGCTATGCTCTGTATTCGATATTGTGGAGGACGTATTCACGGATCTTAAGAGGGAGAACCCTGTGTGCCACTCATTGGATCCGTCTTATATTTATATTCATTTTTGTTTTATCCGTAAGTGGCATACGTTTTCTGTTTTAAGAGAGAAGAGACCAGCAATCACCTTAACGAGTGAACGAAGAAAATCTGTCAGCACTCGAAACACTCACCGTGGATCATGAGGCCCCCTTCGACTATGGTTTTTCCACCGCGGCATCGAGAATCCCCGCCTGAAGCTGTCACCCTCAGTGGCAGATTTAGCAGCACCAACATCCCCCATCTCACCAGCACTCGCCTGCTCGTCATCTCCTGGCCTGCGAGGCCGTGCACCGTTCCACCCGCCCCGCCCAGCATGCAGCGCACCGGTTCACCGCAGCGACGACATTGGGCCGCCAACTGACACACTCCCCCACCCTGCTGTCCTGTGTGGTCGGAATCCCCCGCCCCTGCCGTCACGGCCCGACGGGCGTGTCCTCACGCCCAGAGCTGACAGCCAATCCTATTACGGCTGTATTGATTTTCGAAGTCTTGTACATTTGGTTTGAGCGCTGCTCTAGCCGCTACCAAAACCGTGCAGACAACCAGAACAATAAAAGCACGCACATCTTCAGGTCATAAGCGATTTGCCGATATGTGCAGATATATTTATGTATTATATACACATTGGGTTGTCCATAAATAGCGTAACGAACATTTTGGGATGTTGTATTTCCCTTAACACGCGCATTGACGGGGGTCTGAGCCACCTTCGCATTGACGGGGCGGGTACCCGCCCCCTAAGATCTCGAGAACCACGGTAGGTAGCGAAAAACGGTAAACGGCGTTGGGCTGCCCATCCACTTCTCCATCGAAAACATTTGAACCATTTTTTTGTCAGGTCACATTTAAGGTCACGAGAGGTCAAAACATGCCCGTCATAGGGATAACATGTAAATTCAGTTTTTCGGCCATGAAATCTGAACAAGTAAAGATAGAGCAAAACGACTTGAACTACATGAATCCTCTTAGCAAGCCGAATCGAATGATATATGATTTGACCTTGCTAGGTCAAATAAAGGATTTGACCTGACCTGAGGTCAGGTCAGGGTCAAATTATATAAAATGCATATCATTAGAACTGCAAAGCCCAGGCGAGTCTAATGCAGCTAAAATAAATGCTTTATCACCATTTGTTACTGAGTTATTCCGTAAAAACCATTTTTCCCATGTATTTCCAATGGAGAGGTCATGCCTCGTACCTGACCTTAGGTCATCGATATAAAAAATACCGGAACATATTTTAGAGAACTCGGTGGGGCCATTATGTGATGTGAGTTTCAATCGGATAAGTTCACCCTGCTCCGACTTATGCTATCTTAAACTTTTTTGAGGTCGGGTCACTTGACCTGTACTGGTGACCTGACCTGAGATGACCTAACCTTAAAATTTTCACAGAAGTTGTAAAAATGATGAGGAAAAGGTATACCAAGTACGGCGGCGCTACGCGCCGCCGTTTTTCTGCTGTCTCCGAAAAACCCGAGGGGGCGGGTACCCGCCCCCCGTCAATGCGCGTGTTAAAACTCGTTGAGTCACAACTCTGAATCAGAGGCGATTCTGAATCAGCTCTCTTTTCGCTCAAGTCAGAATTGAATCTATTCACTTCGGGATCTGGGTTGAGCAAGCGTCGACTCAATTGCTGGGCCAGTTGAGTTGAGTTAGATTCGGAGTCAGTCTCCAAGTCGCGAGCCCGCGTTGAGTTGATTCAACACCAGTGGCACATACAAGGGGGCAAGGGGCTCAATCCCCAAAATGTCCAGTCATATTCACGGTGCATTCAATTGGAAAATCTGCCGGCTAAATTCATTATTGTGAAATACACCACGGGGAAACAGTCTAAGAATGCATACTTGACTGTTTATAATACATCATCAGGATTAAAGCAGATATTCTCCGATGTGAAACTCCGAAAAGTTTAGTTAAAACAGTTGCGGCCCGCTAAACTCAAAGTGAGCTCAGCGGCACAGCATAGCTACAGGACATGCAGTGCGGTACAGATTTCATATAGGATAAACAGACGTACAGGCCGACAAACAGTTAACCCTCGCCCCACCGGGGGGGCCATCGATGGCCCCCCTAAGGTTTTTCCGGGATAGCAGAAAAACGACGAGACGCAGCACCGCGGTTGAGGGCTCTACCTCTCACTGCATCATTTTCCCATCATCCCTGAAATTTTTTACCCCGGGTCACCCAAGGTCAGGTCACTAGACGAGGTCAACCAAGGTCACCTCACTTCACCTTTAGAGCTCTGTAAGAGCTACATTTCAAAGTCGATCGATTTGAAACTTCCTACACTTCATGACCCCTCCAGGGTCTACAAGGTGTATATCCGGGATTTTTCGATTTCGTGCCCTGAGGTCAGGTCACGAGGCGACCTCTCCCATTGGAAAAGCATAGGGAAAAGTTGTTTCATGATATAAAAGCCACAAAAATGATTGCAAATACTCAGACTGCTCAGAACAACGTTTTTCGACACCCTTTCACGGATCCCAGGGGTCATATTAGCCCTTTGACTTTTGCAAGGTCATCCAAGGTCACCAGAGGTCAAAAACAGTATTTTTACAATAACTTTTGACCTAATTGAGCTAGAGCAATGAAACAAACACCATCGTGTTTGTCTTGTCACTGGCTTTCATTTGATATACGGCAAGATCACTTTTTGACCTTTCGTGACCTCAGGTCATATTAGGTCACGAGGTGACCTCTGGCGGTCAAACCACTGGCGGGAGGTCTTTACGTTCCACATAGCGGAAAAAGTACTGGCAATTTGCTATCAAATGTACTTTACCAGGCCTCAATAGCTCTAATGACATAAGAGTTATGCCCAGTTTGCTTAATCATTGCATATTTGAGTGAAAATAGCCGATCTTGACCTAATTTGACGTCTGGAGGTCAAACCATTGACCTGAGCACTAAAACATGCGAAGTAATTTCTTACTGAATTCACGCGAACTTTCTATTGCACTTTGCAGATTTGCGCTAACGCCCATATTTTCGGAGTTAGAGGGGGGCCATCGATGGCCCCCCCGGTGGGGCGAAGGTGGCGCCGGACCCCCGGTGGGGCGCGGGTTAAAGGGAGATACGCGAACAAATTATTATTGTGGTTTCTTGTTATTTGAAAAATCCTGATTACAAAACTATCAATTATTTTTGTATATTCGGCAAAATTTTGGGAGGCCACTCACTTATTATCGAAATAGGTTAACGGTTCCGATAAAATGCCGAAACCTTCACCTATCACTTACTTTAAAAAAATTTAAAGTTGAAAAGCAATGTTTTTTTGTAATACAAATGTCTGTTCTTCTGTATTTGTATTTAAATTAATTCTAAAAAGCTTTTAAAAACTACAAAATGAATTAGTTTGCCCTAGAAACGGAAAAACATAATTACTCAAGTCTTCAGCCGTTTCGTACCTCGGGTTTTGAGTCATTTTCTGTTTCAGCCCGAGGATGACAAAACTTTTGCGTAAGATAGGTCACGTGACCCCGGTATGAGAATTCCTACGCTTCTGATTGGTTAATTGTGATTTCTTTTAAGCCCTATATTTCTGTTTCAAAATAGTTTTGGAATGCTGCTTTTCTAAAGTAATTTTTTCTGTAGTAGTCCAAAGTTCTACATCACTGCTTAGGATAGATATGACCTAATTCTTAGAGAAATTGATAGCCTTAGCCGTGTGTACGTCATATACACCGATATGAGGTGTACCGGTAAAGTCGTCTAGAAATGTTGACTTTGAGAGCAATTTTAAGGCATTTGCAGGCCGAACTCGCAAAAATGAGAATAGGACTTCTGAAACAACCTTTTGTGACCTTTTGATTTAGCCAATAAATTTTTTTCGCGTATCTCCCTTTAAATATCTCACCAAATTCACTTCTCAACATCACAAATGTAGGCGATTGGTACAAAGGTGCAATTACTGCACCTATCCATGGTAGCATTCGCAGACAGATACACGCGTAAGTTTCGCCGGCGTGGTAGCCACGCGCCAGCCCCACCCATGGGCCCAGACGTCAGTAAGTATGAAATTTCACCAACAACGTGCTCACTTTATTCAAAGCAACGGACAGGAGAGACGGCTGTAAGTACAGAACAGTGCGTTGCAAAGGAACGGGGCTTCGAAACAGTTTTTTTCTAGGAATGCCCAATCATGAGTAGGTGCTATTCATAGCACAATTTCATAGTTTACTTGCAAGATGTTAACGTACTGCGTATTTAATCGGCAAAACTGTCGACTAAATTCATTATTTCATTACTTCATTATTCAAACTACACTATGGGGAAACAGGGGATGTCTCAGAGACTGCCGAGAGGTGGTATTGACCAGAGGTGCAGAAAGTATGCTGACTGTCACAAACTCAAAGTGACGTATGCCTCCCCTGTCACACAGAGCTGGAAATTGTAATTGTGTGCTTTTATGTTATTTACGATATTTTTACCTGTCTCTTCATTTCGTTGTTGTTGTTGTTAGCTTTCCGGCTTGGTGTTATCCATATTGGGGCACTAGATGTGCCTTAGCCTTCTCAAATACATCAGCACTCGATTTGTCTCGGCGAATACTTCGGCCATTGTAGGGTCGTAGCAACCAAATATTTCGTACCGCAGCCTTGCAGTGGCAGGACATTCGGAAAAGAAATGGAGAGCAGTCTCTTGTTCCTCGTCGCATTTATCACTGATTGGGTCAGTTTCTAATCCTATTTTGTGTCGATAGGCTTTCAATGTTGGCGAGTGGCCCGTGAGGACCCGGGTCTGGGCCACGCCCTCTGGTCTTGTGAGGACTTGCTTGTCCGCTAGGACTAATTTTGCCACAATGTCGTAGTGACGTGTTCTACGCTGGCTCTCAATCCATTATTTTCCAACATGCAGCTTCAGGCGGGACTTCGCAGCACCCAGGCGTATTGGCACATATTGCTGGTCTTGTGCTGCTGCTTCCTTGGCCGTCTGATCAGCCACTTCATTTCCAGAAATCCCTGCATGTCCTAGAACGTATTGGAGATGGATTTGACGGCGGGCACCAAGTTTCAAAAGGCGGGACCACACCTGGTCCGGGACAATTTGTTTGTTCAGACGGCCCCCTCCCGTAGTCGTGTTAGTGCTGACTGGGAGTCAGAGCATATTCGAATGAACTTCGGTGTCCTGAAGCGTGATTCTCGTGATTCGAGGTATTTCAGAGCTTTGTTAAGGGCATGTAATCCAGCCTTGCAGCTTGATGTATACATTCCAGTTGGAGTTCTGATTCTTTTTACCTCTTCTTCCTATACAACTACTCCAGCCCCACCGTGTCCAGGGCCGCGGTGTCCCATCCATCCGTGAATACAGTAATATCAGCCCCTGGAAGTTGGCCCAGAGTCTCTTCGGCCGCTTTTCTTCTCTCCTCGGCGGGTCCATCTCGAAGAGCGTGTCCATTTAGATGCTCTTCATTTTTGCGGCAGACATGGTTTAAACATCATACCATTAGAGCATGCAGGGGCGCAGCCAGAGCTTTCGTATGGGGGGGGCACACCAACTTTGAGGGGCACCCCGGGGAAAAAGGGCACTTTTTAACGTAACCTAAAAATCTTACTATATCTTTGTTTATATCATTTTTGGGCATCTTTATTTCAATAAAAATGCAAATAAATCATTTAAGGAGAAGGAAACCTCGATTAAAACCGAAAAAGGAAAAAATATCACCAAAATGTTATGGAAGTAGCCAAAACACGACTGTTTTTTGGATAGATTTAAGGACAAATCAGCCAACTCATGCAAGTACTTAACATCAGAGAAATCAGCGGAGCATGTGATATCTGTTACAATGTGCAGGTTAAGGCGTGTTGGGGTCAAAAATTCATGTGTTATGCCCACTGGTTTTGTCGTTACGAGTGAGCCCTGGCTGAACGAGGATTAAGTTCCTTGCCTCCCACAATCGCCGTGGGACGAGGAGTAGCATAGTGTCTTTGGAAGAACACATTTTTGCTGCCGGAAAGATTTGGGAGATACCTTTTGAACGCGTTTATTAGGTTCCATATTCTCAAGGCTCGGTCCCAGTTAAGAGTAAAGAAAAGGTGAACAGGCCGGTGGTTTGGATGGGGATGGTGTGCCTGGGCTGAAAATTGTGAAAACTAGTTCTTCATTTAAATTAATTAGTAGAAATCCTGGTTTAGGGGACTGTGCTCTGAGCTCAGGGGCACATGCCTTTCTATCATCCCTTCCCAGAATCCACCAGCATAATAAGCAATTTATATAACCAGGGGTTCCTAGGTATCACACGCCGTTTTAGAGATTCCTCATTCCTCGTTAGCTCCGTTTTACAAGGGGAGTTTCCATTGTGTTCTTATTCCCCATCTATTCAAGACCAGCTCTGGGTCCCCCAAGTGTGGATCAGAGGCCTCCAGAGCAGCTTCCCCTATCCCCCCCAGTTGTGCCTCCAGGGACTAGACTAGCTCAGTGACCCCGCCCCGAGATAATGGGAGTTGGCCTTGTGTTCTTATTATCTGGCTATTCAAGACCACCTCAGGGGCCCCTGATGTAGATCAGGGCCACAGAGCAGCTCATGTTTCACCCAGGGACTAGACTAGCTCATTGGTCCCAGAGATGAGGTCATCAGACTAGCTCAATGGGTCACATATAGGCTCATAGGGCCTTAAACCAGTTCAAGAAGCCCCAGAACAGTTTAAGGCGCCAGATCACTTCAGAGGGCCTCAAGCCAACTTAAGGGTCTCTCACAAGCTCAGCGCCCAGACCAGCTCAGGGTACCCTCAGAACCCAGATCCGCTCTTGGGCCCCAGATCAGCTCTTGGGGCCCCAGATCAGTTCAGGGGCCTGAAGTCAGGTCAGGGGGCAAGATCAAGTCAGGGGCTCTAATTCAGCTCAGGAATCCCTCACCAGCTCGGGGCCCAAACAGTTCAAAACCCCCAGAGCTGCTCAGGGGACACCAGATCGGCCCATAGGGCACCAGATCAGCCTCGGGGACAAACAATCAGATCAGTGGTCCCCGACCAGCTCGGGACCCAGATCAGCTCGGGAATACCAGATCAAGTCAGGAGGCACTTAATCAGCTCAGGAGCCCCATACCATCTAAGGGGCCCTCACCAACCCCTGTAGGCCCAGATCAGCTCAGGGCCTGGGAGCTGCTCAGAAAATCACGTAATCAACCCAGGAGGCCCGGGTCAGCTTAACCCTCGCCCCACCGGGGGGCCATCGATGGCCCCCCTAAGGTTTTTCCGGGATAGCAGAAAAACAACGAGGCGCAGCACCGCGGTTGAGGGCTCTACCTCTCACTGCATCATTTTCCCATCATCCCTGAAATTTTTTACCCCGGGTCACTTAAGGTCAGGTCACCAGACGAGGTCAACCAAGGTCACCTCACTTCACTTTAGAGCTCTGTAAGAGCTACATTTCAAAGTCGATCGATTTGAAACTTTCTACACTTCATGACCCCTCCAGGGTCTACAAGGTGTATATCCGGGATTTTTCGATTTCGTGCCCTGAGGTCAGGTCACGAGGCGACCTCTCCCATTGGAAAAGCATGGGGAAAAGCTATTTCATGATATAAAAGCCACAAAAATGATTGCAAATACTCAGACTGCTCAGAACAACGTTTTTGGACACCCTTTCACGGATCCCAGGGGTCATATTTGCCCTTTGACTTTTCCAAGGTCATCCAAGGTCATCGGAGGTCAAAAACAGTATTTTGACAATAACTTTTGACCTAATTGAGCTAGAGCGGTGAAACAAACACCATCGTGTTTGTCTTGTCACTGGCTTTCATTTGATATACGGCAAGGTCACTTTTTGACCTTTCGTGACCTCAGGTCATATTAGGTCACGAGGTGACCTCTGGCGGTCAAACCACTGGCGGGAGGTCTTTACGTTCCACATAGCGGAAAAAGTACAGGCAATTTGCTATCAAATGTACTTTACCAGGCCTCAATAGCTCTAATGACATAAGAGTTATGCCCAGTTTGCTTAATCATTGCATATTTGAGTGAAAATAGCCGATCTTGACCTAATTTGACCTCTGGAGGTCAAACCATTGACCTGAGCACTAAAACATGCGAAGTAATTTCTTACTGAATTCACGCGAGCTTTCTATTGCACTTTGCAGATTTGCGCTAACGCCCATATTTTCGGAGTTAGAGGGGGGGCCATCGATGGCCCCCCGGTGGGGCGAAGGTGGCGCCGGACCCCCGGTGGGGCGCGGGTTAAAGGGCACCATATTAGCCATGGAGCACCAGACTAGCTCAGAGGGAATAAGATGGGCTCAAGAGACACAATGATAACTCAGCAGGCACAAGATCGACTCAGGGGCCATTAGTTAAGTTCAGGAGGCAGTATATCTGCTCAGGGTGCACCAGATCGATCAGCGCAGGGGGCAAGTTCAAGTCAGGGGCACTAAATCAGCCCAGGGATCCCTCACCAGCTCGGGGCCCAAGCAGTTCAAAACCCCCAGAGCTGCTCAGGGGACACCAGATCGGCCCATAGGGCACCAGATCAGCTTCGGGGACAAACAATCAGATCAGTGGTCCCCGACCAGCTCGGGAATACCAGATCAAGTCAGGAGGCATTAATCAGCTCAGGAGCCCCATACCATCTCAGGGGCCCTCATCAGCCTCTGTGGGCCCAGCTCAGCTCAGGGCTTTAGAGCTGCTCATGAAATCACGTAAGGAGGCCCAGATCAGCTTAAAGGGCACCGGATTAGCTCAGGTGGCACCAGACTAGCTCAGAGGGCATCAGATGGGCTCAGGAGCCACCAGATCGACTACGGGGCATTAGTGCAGCTCAGGTGGCACCCGATCCGCTCGGGGGCCAGATCAGCTCCCAGCCCCCCAGACTATGGCAGGAGCATAAATCAGCTCAGGGAGCAACATAACAGCTCAGGGGACACAAGGTGGGCTCAGGGCCCACCAAACCAGCTCAAGGGGGCACCAGGCCATCTAAGGAGACATCAATAATCAGCTGAGGGGCACCTAATCAGCTGAAGAGGCACCATATTGACTTAGGAGACAGAATCAACTTGGGGAGGCATGAGATCAGCTCGGATGTCCGAATCAGCTCAAGGGGCACTAAATCAACTATGAGGGCACCAATCAAGCTCGAAAGCATTAGACTAACTCAGAGGGCATTATATAGTTTCAGGAGGCACAATTATTTGCTCAGTGGGGCACTCGATTGACTCAGGAGCACCAGATCAGCTTAGAGGGCAAGTAATCAGCTCAAGGGGCACAGTACCAGCTGAGAGGCCACGAGATGAAATCAAGGAGCACCAGATTAGCTTCACCCGTACGATTATTGGCGACGATGAGGCATTAGGTGGACACATACTAGGTCCCCATACTCTTCCCGGGTGCTTGGAAAGGCGACAGAATGCCCTAGCTGACCGAAAAAGGTATTAAGTTGTCCAACAATAGTTTCAATCGCTACATGCGGTCCAGTTACATCTAGGTTCAACGGCGGAGGGCACTAAATTTCGAGCGGTACGGCCCAAGTTGGGTACACCACCTGGCAGTCAAAAGGGCACCCCGGCAGTGATGGGGGCACGTGCCCCCTGTGCCCCCCTGGCTGCACCCCTGGACAGTAGATCAACTCCGGGAGGCATTAAATAAGTTCAGGGGCCCGGATCAGCTCAAGGGGCACTAAAACAGCTAAAAGGACACCAGGCAAGCTCGGAGGTATCGAACTAACTCAGAGCGTATTATATAGGCTCAGAACGCACACCTAGTTTCTCATGGGGGCACCAGATTGACTACGAGGGCACCAGATCAGTTCAGAGGGCACAATATCAGCTCCAGGGGGCACCAGATGAGCTCCACCCGTACGATTATTGGCGACGATGAGGCATTATCTGGAAACGGATTACGTGCCTTTACTCTTCTCGGGTGCTTGGAAAGGCGACAGAATGCCCTAGCTGACCAGAAAAGCACTTCCCTCGCCCCACCGGGGGCCATCGATGGCCCCCCTAAGGTTTTTCCGGGATAGCAGAAAAATGACGAGGCGCAGCACCGCGGTTGAGGGCTCTACCTCTCACTGCATCATTTTCCCATCATCCCTGAAATTTTTTACCCCGGGTCACCCAAGGTCAGGTCACCAGACGAGGTCAACCAAGGTCACCTCACTTCACCTTTAGAGCTCTGTAAGAGCTACATTTCAAAGTCGATCGATTTGAAACCTCCTACACTTCATGACCCCTCCAGGGTCCACAAGGTGTATATCCGGGATTTTTCGATTTCGTGCCCTGAGGTCAGGTCACAGGGCGACCTCTCCCATTGGAAAAGCATGAGGAAAAGCTATTTCATGATATAAAAGCCACAAAAATGATTGCAAATACTCAGACTGCTCAGAACAACGTTTTTGGACACCCTTTCACGGATCCCAGGGGTCATATTTGCCCTTTGACTTTTCCAAGGTTATCCAAGGTCACCAGAGGTCAAAAACAGTATTTTGACAATAACTTTTGACCTAATTGAGCTAGAGCGGTGAAACAAACACCATCGTGTTTGTCGTGTCACTGGCTTTCATTTGATATACGGCAAGGTCACTTTTTGACCTTTCGTGACCTCAGGTCATATTAGGTCACGAGGTGACCTCTGGCGGTCAAACCACTGGCGGGAGGTCTTTATGTTCCACATAGCGGAAAAAGTACTGGCAATTTTCTATCAAATGTACTTTACCAGGCCTCAATAGCTCTAATGACATAAGAGTTAGGCCCAGTTTGCTTAATAATTGCATATTTGAGTGAAAATAGCCGATCTTGACCTAATTTGACCTCTGGAGGTCAAACCATTGACCTGAGCACTAAAACATGCGAAGTAATTTCTTACTGAATTCACGCGAGCTTTCTATTGCACTTTGCAGATTTGCGCTAACGCCCATATTTTCGGAGTTAGAGGGGGGCCATCGATGGCCCCCCGGTGGGGCGAAGGTGGCGCCGGACCCCCGGTGGGGCGCGGGTTAATTGTCAAACAATAGTTGAAATCGCTAAATGCACTCTAGTTCCATCTAGGTGCAACGACGTAGGACACTAAATTTCGAACGGTACGGCCTAAAGGGAGTACACCACCTGAAAATTAAAAGGGCACCCGGCACCGAGGGGGGCACGTGGCCCCTGTGCCCCCTGGACAGTAGATAAACTTCGGGAGGCATTAAATAAGTTCAGGGGCCCGGATCAGCTCAAGGGGCACTAAAACAGCTAATAGGGCACCAGGCAAGCTCGGAGGCAACATGCTAACTTAGAGAGCATTATATAGGTTCAGAAGGCACAATTATTTATTCAGGTGAGGGGGGCACCAGATTGACTACGAGGGCATCAGATCAGCTCAGAAGGCACATGATCACCTCCAGGGGGCACCAGATGAGCTCCATCCGTACGATTATTGGCGCCGATGAGGCATTATCTGGAAAAGGATTACGTGCCTATACTCTTCCCGGGTGCTTGGAAAGGCGAAAGAATGCTTTAGCTGACCAAAAGGCACTTAATTGTCACACAATAGTTGAAATCGCTAAATGCGGCCTAGTTCCATCTAGGTTCAACGGCGTAGGGCACTAAATTTCGAGCGGCATTGCCCAAAGGGGTACACCACCTGGCAATCAAAAGGGCACCCGGCACCGATAGGAGCACGTGCCCCCTGTGCCTCCTGGCTGCGGCCCTGGACAGTAGATAAACTACGGGAGGCATTAAATAAATTCAGGGGGCCCGGATCAGCTCAAGGGACACTAAAACAGCTAATACGGCACCAGGCAGGCTCGGAGGCATCAGACTAACTCAGAGAGCAATATATAGGTTCAGAAGGCACAATTATTTTCTCAGGGGAGGGGCACCAGATTGACTACGAAGGCATCAGATCAGCTCTGAGGGCACATGATCAGCTCCAGGGGCCAAGACCAGCGCTCAGGGGGCACCAGAATAGCTCTGCCCGTACGATTATTGGCGACGATGAGGCATTATCTGGAAACGGATTACGTGCCTTTACTCTTCCCGGGTGCTTGGAAAGGCAACAGAATGCCCTAACTGACCAAAAAGGCACTTAATTGTCAAACAATAGTTTAAATCGCTAAATGCAGTCTAGTTCTATCTAGGCCCAACGGCATAGGGCACTAAATTTCGAGCGGCACGGCCCAAAGAGGGTACATCACCTGGCAATCAAAAGGGCACCCCGGCACCGATGGGGGGGGCACGTGCCCCCTGTGCCCCCCCTGGCTGCGCCCCTGAGAGCATGAAAGTAGTCACATATGTCTTTCCATTTTTGGAATGTGCTTTCATTTTTGGAAGGGGCATTTCAAATTACGGATTATTGTTCCCAGTATTGGGAACATAACCATTATTGGTAACTCTGATCACAGTTTCCCCACTGACATGCATTTTCATTTTGAAGAAATTCCATTTTTGGGAGGAGCGCTTTCAATTATGGATCGTTTATCAAAGATTTGGAACATAGCTTTTATCACGCGCCCCACTGGGGGGGGCGAAATTCCCCCTCCCCTCCTGGTTTTCCCCAGATAACGCAAAAACGAAGAAACGCAGAGTAACGGAACTTACCCTATACCTGAACCAAATTTTTTAGGTCAGTTCATGTCAGGTCAAGGAGCTATTTAAGGTCAAGCGACCCGACCTCAAAACCTAAAATCACGAGTTTGAAGCGGCGCCTAAAGAACATCAGCCAACTGATCAGTTTGAAACTTTTCGCAATATGATAAGGTCATTAGGGTCTACAAATCTGCAAAGAGGTGGAAACTTGTACTGCCCTGTTGTAAGCCTATGGAACCTTCTTTGACCTATGCTGACCTCAATATTGACCTGACATAAAATGCTTCCCATAATTTATCTTCGCCTTGTCAAGAGCTTTCGAACGCGGTCCGTAGGGGAGACTGGGGTCAAATGTAACACGGGGCAATTGTAACACTGGCCATATTGTCTAAACTAATCAATGGATGGCGCTTGTGGCACAACCGGAAATGCGCAATCAGCTGCTGCCTTTGTTAACAAAGTTTCAACTCGGTGCGGCGGGCAAATCAGACGTTATTCACAATTATGTGTTTTTGAGGGTGTTTTGTAACTTTTAAAATGTCTAAAGATGATTAGCTTATTGATGGGTATAAGGTACAGCGGAAACAGTTTCCGTGCATAAAGAGTGTTTAATTAGCTACGAAGTGAGCACAGAACCTGACGCCTAGTCCAGCTCGTTGAGCGGCAATTTGGTTTAAAACATTTCGCGTTGTGATGGGGACAATTGTAACATTTCTCTTGGGGTCAAATGTAACAATGTTACAATTGACCCCTATGGCCTTACAACGTATTTAACTTGCTTCTACTGCACAAGTGCAGTAGCAAGGTTAGTGATTTATGATCAGGTGCGCACCCAGGATGTTCGTTGGGGGAGGGGCTGACGAGGGGACGTCAGGCCGATGAAGGGGCGCACTTGTTCACCCAGAGGAGGGACCAATAATCATATCCTGGGGGAGGGGGCGGGGGGAGCGATGAACTGTTTGCTTCGCAGACATAGCGTCAACTGTTTTTTGGGAGGAGGCCCTTAACACGCGCATTGACGGGGGTCTGAGCCACCTTCGCATTGACGGGGGGGCGGGTACCCGCCCCCTAAGATCTCGAGAACCACGGTAGGTAGCGAAAAACGGTAAACGGCATTGGGCTGCCCATCCACTTCTCCATCGAAAACATTTGAATCATTTTTTGTCAGGTCACATTTAAGGTCACGAGAGGTCAAAACATGCCCGTCATAGGGATAACATGTAAAATTCAGTTTTTCGGGCATTACATCTGAACAAGCAAAGATAGAGCAAAACGACTTCAACTATATGAATCCTCTTAGCAAGCCGAATCGAATGATATATAATTTGACCTTGCTAGGTCAAATTAAGGATTTGACCTGACCTGAGGTCAGGTCAGGGTCAAATTATATAAAATGCATATCATTAGAACCGCAAAGCCCAGGCGAGTCTAATGCAGCTAAAATAAATGCTCTATCACCATCCGTTACTGAGTTATTACGTAAAAACCATTTTTCCAATGTATTTCCAATGGAGAGGTCATGCCTCGTACCTGACCTTAGGTCATCGATATCAAAAATACCGGAACATATTTTAGAGAACTCGGTGGGGCCATTATGTGATATGAGTTTCAATCGGATAAGTTCACCCCGCTCCGACTTATGGTATCTTAAACTTTTTTTGAGGTCGGGTCACTTGACCTGTACTGGTGACCTGACCTGTGATGACCTAACCTTAAAATTTTCACAGAAGTTGTAAAAATGATGAGGGAAAAGGTATACCAAGTACGGCGGCGCTACGCGCCGCCGTTTTTCTACTATCTCCGAAAAACCCGAGGGGGGCGGGTACCCGCCCCCCGTCAATGCGCGTGTTAACACGTCGGGGGGGCAGGCCTGGATCCAGGCCGACCGTTGGGGGAGCATAGCAGCCTAGAATCGTGAAAACATGGATTTTGAAGAAAATTGACAAAAATCGGGCGATTTGGGTGGAATTTCCCTGTTTGCCCCCTGGATCCTCCAAAGGGGAGAGGGTGGAGCGCGGACCCGCTGCCCCCTGGGTGTGCTACTATTTATAATCACATTGCTTTCCAATGATATGTTTGTTCGTAGGCTGGTATATGTTTCGGAAAAGTGGCAATGTGGGCTGCCCTTTATAATATTTCTTACATTAAAAAATTAGCGATGATAATTGGGGTTTTAGAGCACGTCAGCTGCTAAGGCTATATGTGCCCAGTTTGAAAAATAAACGAGATTTCAGTCAAATTATAAATATATTTTTGCAGGTAGTCAGTGCAATAGGCAAATGTGCCAAAAGTAATACGTTTTTGTTTTTAGAAAGGGTCATTCCTTTTCGGCAACAAGTTCAAGGTTTACTGACTAGACTGAGAAGTAAAATTTTGCAATCATTTTGAACGCGGTATATTCGGGTCATTTATAGGGATGATTGAAATCACCAATATTCGTTTTTGTGTTCATCTCTTTAAAAAAATTGCATCAGTTGTTTTCAAACAAATGTCTCGCACTTTCAGAGAATGCCTCGTTTTCGACCACGCACTACCGGGCGCGGGCTCGACTGGAGACGGTCCATGAAGCTAGAGTGAAAGCCAAAGATGCAGAAGTGTGCATTAGGATGTTTTATGGTACAAATAAATCGCCAAAATTCGTAAGGCTTTAACATGGTACAATTGACCCCCGGTGCTGTTACAATTGCCCCTCACGTGGGGTCAATTGTAACAGCTGAAGTAAATTTTTAGAAGTGAAATTTTGCCCCCAAATTTGTTTTATTTTGAAATCTTTCTACGCCTGTCACATTGCAAAATCTTCAAAGTTGATGAAAATATAATTATAAGTGCTCTAGCTCAAATCACTATTTCACCAGAACCAGAAATGTGAAATTTGTTATAATTGACCCCAGTCTCCCTAATTTGTCTTTAGCTTTTCTGAGAAATGAGGTACGGAGGGGGGCGAAATTTGCCCCCCAGCGGGGCGCGTCATGTCGGGGACCCCAGTGGGGCGCGTGATACTAGTAAAACAGCTATTATTGGGAGCATTCCTATAAACTCGTGCTCCGGTGGGAGGGTGAACACCCCTCTCGTCCATTATTTCCGTCGGCACGAAAAAATGGCGGTGCGAAGCGCCGCCGTACTTGGCACACCTTATTCCTGATCCATGATCCACAACTTTCCCCAAAATGTATCCAGGACCGTCCCCCTCCCACGCTAGGTCGGGAAGAGATATCCAGCCTTGTCCCTAGCACTTGACATGGTACCGAAACCATTACTTGGGGACCGCCGAAAGCAATACTTCCCCGCGGGGTGGGGGGGGGCAGGACGCCCATGGACTTTAGGTCTTCGGTATGCTTTGTATAGGACTTGTATTGCTGTCCTAACGTTAACCCTCGCTCCGGTGGGGGTGTTTGAACACCCCCTCGGGTTTTCCTGCGGCACAAAAAAACGGCGGCGCGAAGCGCTGCCGTACTTAGCACACCTTTTCCTTGATCAATTCCGCAGCTTTCCCCAAAATCGTGAAGGGAATGTGGAATATTGGTCGAATCCTGGAATTTAGTGTAATTAGGGGAACCCTTAGCCGAAAATCAAGACGGCGTCCATGATTTCTCTGAAAAATGCACAACAAGCTCAATATTTTGATTTCTAAAATGCTCCTCTTGGGAAAAAATAATTATCTGCCTGTGGATGATGTCATGATCTGGCAACCACTACCATATTCGATACGCTTCAAGGGCTTCGATTGGCTGAGACTCACCATGACGTCAGCATATGTCGTCACACCAACAGCCGTGACATCTGTGGCCTGCTGCTAAAGGTACATGAGGGGCACATTGCAGGTATATTTTAGCTTTTTCTACGGAAATATCGAGTTCCAAGACAAATTATATATTGAGTATCGGGTTTTCCGACTTGCTTTACAACTTGGTTATCTCAGTTAAAATCACGTTATGAAGGTGCCACATTCCCTTTAAGGTTAAGTTATCTCGGGTCAGGTCACCAGTGCAGGTCAAGTGATCTCACCTCCAAAAATTTTTGAGGTGGCATAAGTAAGGAATGAGTAAATACATCGGATTGAAACTTATACAATATAATAGCACCACCGAGTGCTACAAAATTCAGTCCAAGATTTGTTCATATTTATGACATAAGGTCAGGTACGGACCATGACCACTCCATTGGGAATACATGGAAAAAAGAAATTGGGCTGTATTTGTGTAGATGCAGCTGATAATACCTTCATATTCTCCATATTGTAGTATCCTGGGCCCATTTCTAGGTTCATGTTGAAATTTTTTACATGTGACCTCTGAGAGGTCATCTGGGGCTACTTAAAAAGTTTTCAGACTTAGGTCAACAACTTGCATGAAATGATGATACATATTTTATTTTTATGTAATCGTATTTGGATTGCTATTGCGAGTCAATTGATTTGCATATTGACTACGCCAGGTTAAAAAGTGGCCTTGACCTGACCTGAGGTCAGGTAATTTTTGGCGTTTTGACCAAGTATGATCATATTATACATCACTCGATTTGCCGTGACGAGAGGAAGCGGATGATGCCTTAAAAATGATTCTAACGCAACTCTATCGGATGCTAGAGCCCAAAAACCTAATCAAAATGCCATTTTCTTTGACCCGTCATGACCTCATTATTGACCTGAACCAAAAAGTGACTGCTATAGTTTCTTCATAAATTGGTATGAGCTATCCACCCGCGTTCGAGTTTTTTTCACTATCTCGCATACGGGCCGAGTTCGAGGGAGGTGTTCAAACACCCCCACCATGGCGAAGGTGGCTCGGAGGCCCACCGGGGCGCGGGTTAAACCATCCAGGACCACCCCCTCCCCCCTACCCTGGGTCGAGAAGTGATCTCCAGCCTTTAACCTAGCACTTTACATGGCGCTGAAAATGTTTGGGGACCCCTGAAAGCACCACTTATTTCGCAAATCTGTAATTTGGTCCGCCAAAACCAGCATTTAGGGTAACCCTGAGACTGCCTTCTGGAACCCCCTGGAACTTAATCTCGGGAGGCCTGAAGCTAACTCTGAGTGAGGGGAGGAAGGAAACTAATGCCTAGGGATGCTCGCTGAGACTAGCTCCCATAGACACCTGAGGGCAGCCTCAGGGGGCCCTTGAGACTAACTCCTGGAGACCTCCTAGGCAAACACCCCTAAGACGAATTGGCATTGGTGTAGCAGGCGTCACACGAATACGCCAGATTGGTGCCTTGAGAAATATGACACGTTAACCTTGGGAAATTGAATGCCAGGAACCATACATACATACATGTATTTCACACACACACGCTGAATGGAACTTATTTGACATTTGACAGTACCGACCGAGAGCACACACACACCACCCCAACTCTGCAACAGGGCTCCTTGATTTCCCACTACCGCCTGCCAGGCACAAGCCGATGAGCATGGCCACCCCGGCAGCAGGTAATCGCGGATGCGCGCAGCGGCGCACCCTGCCCTCTGATCATTGCCTTCCGTCTCCTGCTGCGTGCAGGCAGCGGGCAGGTAAGAGGCGTATCCATGGACGCGAGTCTTATCACTGCTTCATCCCTTCTCTCGACACCTCAGTCCATACACATACACATATATTTCACAGTAAAAACATCCATCAAGAGCACACATCCAGAAAACAGCAATTAATCCACCTTCTATACAATTTGACAGGCTTTGGGGTATCCATAGCAAATCCAGTATCTATTTACTGCCTCCTGGCACTTTGCTCCATCACCTAACTGTCTGAGTACGCCCCTGCACCATTCCCCCTGCTCAACTGCCTGAGCACGCCTCTGTACCCTGCACAGCTTCCCCATACACCTGAGCGCGCCTCTGTGCTTTGTTCCCCCCGTCCCCAGCTGCCTGAAGACGCCTTTGTGGCCTGATCCCATGCCCTGCTCCCCCTTCCCCACTTCCTTGAACACGCTACTGTACCCTTAATGACCACTTCCCCCATTACTTCTTGATTTATATCGCTTGATAGTGTTGAAATCTTGGAAAATTTTGCGTCCTGGTAATCGATTTCCCTAGGTTACCGTCCCCATTTCCCAAGTCGAGATCTGGAATCAATACCGTTATCATTACTGGGTAGCGTTAGGTATGTATGTAGCTATTTGGATAACGTCAAAGACTTTATCTTGGATAACGTTCGGCCAGGCGTCAACTAGACATGCCAGATTGTTATCGAGGTAAGTTATTCAGCAAATATCCCAAGTTGACGATAAATTTCCTAGGGTTGCAGGAAACCACAGGGTTGTCAGCACCCAAAGCCGCAGAGTCGCAGAAAGCAGGGGGAAGGGGGTATAGCCGGCAGCAGGGGCGGACGCAGACCCGAGTTTTGGAGGCCAAACCCATGTCACCCTCTCCTGGGGGAGGGGAGGGTGAGAGCGAATATTTTTTTCGCTCTACAGACCTAGTGTAAACACCTTTTTTAATTTCCCGGCGTTTGGGGGGCCAAAAGATAGTTTGCCCCCCTGTTGTGTCCTCAGTTCAGAGGGTTTAAACCTCTAGAAGTCCTCCGGCTTAGAGGACTTCGGTGTGTTTGTGGTCTCTGTTCGAGTGGCCAATTCACGGGGGCTTCTTAAAATAAACAGCATGGACGGCGGATGTGTTTATCTATCTTAGAGGATAGAACATGGCGACCAGGATGAGATACACGTGAATTACATTACATTTCAAGTATTTACATACACAATTACATTATTAACTACAAGTTACAGTTGCATTCTTCGCCGCCGCCCCTACTTTCGCTGTTCAAATGGACGGAATACATGCGCCCGCGCCATTTCTGCCGCATCCTGGGCGTCCGCCCATGCCTTTCTCGCAATGGAAGTTTTCATTTAATACATACATGATGGCAGTTGGAGGCAACACCTTTTCAGATGAAAGGCAGGTTGCTCTACTCCTCCACTGCCTGGGGCCGGAGGGTCAGAGAATCTTTCGCTCCTTACCTGAGACAGCCAAGCTGGATGGGGAATCCGCTTTCGACTACACTATGCGGAGACTAGACGGTCACTTTGCGCCACAGGTCAACCCCATAGCCTCACGCTTCAAGTTCCGCCAGCGTCGTCAGGAGGTAGGGGGAGAGCACAGCCAACTACATAGCTGACCTACGGTCCCTCTCCACCTCCTGCCAGTTTGGTTCCCTGACTGATGAAATGATTCGAGACCAGGTGGTAGAGGCTACGGTACACCCCACCTGCGTGAACGATTCCTTCAGGATCCCAAGCTCACTCTGGAGCAAGTCAGTTCTCTGTCAGAAGCTTATGAACGCTCTCATGAAGAAGCGAGAAGTATGACTGCCCCAATTTCAACTTCAAGTAACCTCGTCAGGAAGAATCCTGCACCCAAGCCTTCGTTCAAGGAGCCGTCTGCCTACAGGCAGGCAGGCTAGTTCACATAAGGGATACAGCCCAAAGGTGAAGCCACATTCTGACACTACACGTGCCCTTCCAGGGCCAGGTTTTGTGTGTTATGGGTGCGGAGCCGTTGCTGATCATTATCCTAATGACAGTGCATGTCCAGCAAGAGGCAAGTCATGTGCTAAGTGTGGTAAAGTAAACCACTTTGCCAGAGTGTGTAAATCTACTAAAACTGTAAGTACAGTGACATTAACACGCGCATTGACGGGGGCGGGTACCCGCCCCTCGGGTTTTTCGGAGATAGTAAAAAACGGCGGCGCGCGTAGCGCCGCCGCATTTGGTATACCTTTTCCCTCATCATTTTTACAACTTCTGTGAAAATTTTAAGGTTAGGTCATCTCAGGTCAGGTCACCAGTACAGGTCAAGTGACCCGACCTCAAAAAAAAGTTTAAGATAGCATAAGTCGGAGCAGGGTGAACTTATCCGATTGAAACTCATATCACATAATGGCCCCACCGAGTTCTCTAAAATCTGTTCCGGTATTTTTTATATCGATGACCTAAGGTCAGGTACGACGCATGACCTCTCCATTGGAAATACATGGGAAAAATGGTTTTTACGGAATAACTCAATAACGGATGGTGATAGAGCATTTATTTTAGCTGCATTAGACTCGCCTGGGCTTTGCGGTTCTAATGATATGCATTTTATATAATTTGACCCTGACCTGACCTCAGGTCAGGTCAAATCCTTGATTTGACCTAGCAAGGTCAAATTATATATCATTCGATTCGGCTTGCTAAGAGGATTCATATAGTTCAAGTCGTTTTGCTCTATCTTTACTTGTTCAGATGTAATGCCCGAAAAACTGAATTTTACATGTTATCCTTATGACGGGCATGTTTTGACCTCTCGTGACCTTAAATGTGACCTGACAAAAAAATGGTTCAAATGTTTTCGATGGAGAAGTGGATGGGCAGCCCAACGCCGTTTACCGTTTTTCGCTACCTACCGTGGTTCTCGAGATCTTAGGGGCGGGTACCCGCCCCCGTCAATGCGAAGGTGGCTCAGACCCCCGTCAATGCGCGTGTTAATGTCTGTACGTGCTGCTGGCTCACACCTGACCAAAGACGTGAAGGTTCATGGTAAGACTGTGACCTTTGTTGTGGATACAGGTAGCCCTGTTACACTGCTACCATTGGATGTGTGGGGTGGAGACCCCGAGTTTCTTTGTCCCACTGATGTGAAGCTCCACAGTTACTCTGGTAACAAACTCTCAGTTCTTGGCATTGCTGATGTGAAAATAGAGGGCTGTACAAAGCCTGTGAAAGTGTACATAGTTCAGAAGGGTGTTCCCCTTATGGGACTTGATTTGATGGAGCTGTTACGTGTCAATGTTGTGGATGGACAAGTGTGTGCTGTGACTCCCCCAGTGCCAGGGTCGAGTTCAGACCAGAGTGCTCCTACAGGGGGAGCCCCTTCTCCTACAGGGGCAGGGTTACGTAACCAGCCACAGGTACCTCAACCCTGCATCAAAGGGTACATGCATCAGGTGACTGTTGACCCTTCTGTGTGTCCTGTCCAACAGCCTCTGAGACGCCTTCCGTTTGCTGTCAGAGATGAGTTTGCAGCTAAGCTCTCTGAGATGGAGGCTGCAGGGATCATTGAGCGTGTGGATGCCAGTCCCTGGGTATCTCCTGTGGTGGTGGGGCGTAAGAAATCTGGTGACATCAGGTTTCTGTTAGACCTTAGACAGGTCAACCAAGCTGTGGTAACTGATGGGTACCCCATACCTCATATGGATGATGTGCTTCATTCCCTACAGGGGAGTTCTGTGTACACTGTTCTTGACCTTAAGGATGCTTATCATCAGGTCGAGCTGCATCCTGATTCGAGAAACCTCGTTGCGTTTCTGACACATGCAGGCCTGTTTCGTATGACTCGCATACCTCAGGGCCTGTGTAGTTCTGGACCATGCTTCCAGAGGATCATGATGGACATGTTGCAAGGTGTTCCCGGCGTGACTGTGTATCTTGATGATGTGGTAGTGCATGGTTCCTCTCGTAAGGAACATGACCAGTCGCTGGCCCAGGTTGAGGCCATCTTCAAAGCGCACAACGTACAGGTGAACGAGACTAAGTGTCTTCGAGCTCGGACTGAGATTCCGTTCCTCGGTCTAAGGATCTCTGCAGGACAGCTTGCTGTGGATCCTGAGCGTGTTAGCCCACTGCTTAACATGCCAGATCCCACTTCACAGAAGGAGCTGAAGTCCCTTCTTGGTGCTCTGGGCTACTACTCCCGCTTCATTGAGCACTTTTCTGACAAGACAGCCATCCTCAGAGATGCGCTGCTGGCAGAGCACTTTGAGTGGACTACGGTTCTCTCTCAGGCTTTGCGCTCTGTGTTGAGTGAAATCTCTGCTTCCAAGGGACTTGCTTTCTTCAATCCTTCCCTCCGCACCATTGTGACATCCGATGCCTCCGATATTGGTTGTGGTGCAATCCTTAGCCAGGTAACTGCTTCAGGGATGGAGGAGGTCGTGGCGTACACCTCCAAGAAGTTCACTCCTGCTGAGCTCCGGTACTCAGTCGTGGAAAAGGAGGCTCTCGGCTGTGTCTACGCAGTTGAGAAGTGGAGACCCTTCCTCTGGGGAAGGAAGTTCCTCCTCCGTACTGACAATCAGGCACTTACTAGCGTATTTGGCCTGAAAGGCTCTACCCGTGTGGGCCGCCGTATTGCTCGATGGGAGGCTCGACTGCTAGCCTTTAACTTTGATGTTCAACATGTCCGTTCGCAGGACAATGCTGTTGCTGACGGCCTTTCACGGCTCCCAGTCGTTGACAGCTGGGAAGACGATGACAGTGTGGAGATTGCTGCTCTAGGTCTACAGACCGAGCTTTCTGCTGTAACAGAGGATGAGCTTTGCGCTGCCGCTGCCTCTGACCAGGTTCTGTCGCAAGTTCGCGACAGTGTTCTGTCTGGCCGATGGAACCGACGTGACCCACACATGTCGCCCTACTTCCAGGTACGCAATGAGCTTTCTGTTTCAGGCTCTTTGGTATTCCGCGGCGATCAGCTCGTTGCACCAGCTGATTTCCAGCGCCGACTCCTAGACGTGGCACATGAGTGTCATCCCGGTGCTGTGCGTACAAAACAGCGCCTTCGCGCCTGTTACTGGTGGCCAGGTATGGACCGCCAGGTGGAGACTTTGATTCGAAACTGTGCGCTTTGCAACACGCACAGCAAGTCTGCCACTGTTTCTCGCCCCCCTGTGCAACAGGTGGACTTACCTGCAGGACCGTGGACCAGGCTGGTGCTGGACGCGATTGGCCCTATGCCTGGACCAGTGTCCGAACGTTACGGTCTGGTGCTAGTCGACGCCTACAGTCGTTGGCCGGAGGTAGCTCTCATGCACGAGGTAACCTCCGCAACCGTTATTAGCTTTCTGGATGCCGTCTTTAGTCGTGAGGGTGTCTGTTCCGCACTGCTCACAGATAACGGCTCAGTGTTCACTTCACATGAGTTCAACAGGTACTGCCAAGTACATGGCATCAAGCTGATGCATAGCTCACCCTACTCTCCACAGACATGCGGTCTTGTGGAACGGCATAATCGCCACGTTAAGGACTCTCTGGAGACCGCCCGTCTCCTGGGAGAGGAGCGCACTTGCTTCTTACGACGCTCCCTACAGGTGTACCGCTTCACTGTTCACCCAGCTACAGGAGTGACACCGTTCAAAGCTATGCGCGGCCGTGATATGCGCACTAAGCTGATCGTTCCTGATCCGTGTTCTGTTCAGCCAGACACGATCGCCGCTGGTGTGAAGGAGCACCACGCTCGTTACCAGGGCAAGTACCTCACCAGGTGCAACAGGAGCACCGGTCCGCTTCCTACTTGGCAGCCCGGTGACTGGGTACGTGTCCGTGTCCCCTTCGGGAAAAAGCGCCAGTACGGCCCGCCGCTGCAGATTTCTTCGCAGAAGGGCCCGGTGAGCTACAGACTGTCTGATGGACAGCGCGTACACGCGCGCCGACTCTCTCCAGTTCATGGTCAGTGTCTGCACCGGTTTGATCCAGAGCTCGAGGCTGAGCATCGTCCTTGGGTTCCTCCTGTTGGTAGTGATGTCGAGACTCCAGCTGAACATAACCCTGTTCTTGCGCCAGGTGTCCAGCGCCCAGTTCCGGAGCGCCTCCTCATAGCCCACGTAGAGGTGCGCGTTTGCGTTACGCGCCTGAGCGTTACAGCCCTGAACCGTAGAGTGTTTAGGACTGCTTGTGTGTACTGTCGTGCTATTCACATTTCACTGCGTGTTGAGGGAATGGGGTAGATGTAATATGTTCAGAGGGGGAAGGTGTTGTGTCCTCAGTTCAGAGGGTTTAAACCTCTAGAAGTCCTCCGGCTTAGAGGACTTCGGTGTGTTTGTGGTCTCTGTTCGAGTGGCCAATTCACGGGGGCTTCTTAAAATAAACAGCATGGACGGCGGATGTGTTTATCTATCTTAGAGGATAGAACACCCCCCCCTCCAGCGCTTTGGGGGGGCCATGGCCGGAATGCCTGTAGTGTCTGACTCATATCTCCTGTTTCAGGGAAACACAATGCCCCCTGCGTCCGCCAATGGCCGGCAGAGGTGTACTTCGAAAACTCGAAAGGAGCATGTTTCTCAGAAACTTGCTCACACACAGGTGTTGCAAACGAGCGCCCCTCCGCTGCGACCGGAGTGCTCAGTCTGACGCAGTGCCAGTCTCAGTGTCTCCCTTTGATTTGGTCTAACGTGGGCCCACGACTCTAGGGTCGGTGTCAGGAGTCGGAGATATGTGTGACCAGTTGTGTGACATTTGATAACTTGTGTGTTCGTATTCCAAAACAGTGAGATAACCAAGGAGGAGTCTTCGAGGTCTGAGGATCCCCCTTGGGCCGATCTGAAGCACTGAAAATGATTCTCGGATCATGGGGCCCCGTGAGTCGGTCTCAGAGCCCCTAAAAGTCGGTTTCAGGTGACCCCTGAGAGTCAGTCTCAGGGGACCCCAAAAGTCGATCTCAGGGACCGCCGAGATTCGGTCTCAGGGGACCGCCGAGAGTCAGTCCCAGGAGCACGCCCCTCCCGAGAGTCGGTCTCAGGAGTCCCTCGAGGGTCGTTCTCAGGGGCCCCTGAGAGTCGGTCTCAGGGGCTCCCGAGAACAAGTCGCGGGAGACCCAAGTTATTATTAGGTGCCCCATCACTTTTTATCAAATGGGACCAGGGGGGCCAATGTTTAGTTCCGCCTAGTCTGGCAATTCCGTCGTGACGTCACTGCGAGTATGCCCAAGGGCATTTAGCGCTGAAAGTGCGGAAGGAAGGTGGTTTTCTAAAAAAATATTAGAAATACTTGTAGCCCCTTTAGATATGTGATTTTCGGTCAGCAGAAAGCTGCAACATTTTTCTCCCCTAAAATGGCCTCAAATAGTGCCAGGCAGACGCAATTTCTGATCTGAGAGCCTCCATCTAAGGGCATGTCAGGCTTTTCCTAAGGCCGACTTTCAACATATTCCTGGGGCAGAATCGCCCTTAATGGTGCTATCTTCAGCCAGAGAGCTGGGAATACGATCAACCACTGCAAAACATGGGAGGGCTGCGGGTTGCCGCCGAAAGGAAGGCCGAGACTGATGTCTTAGGCGGCACAGGCTGATGGCATAGGCGGATGCAGGAGGCAGATGGCATAGGCGGATGCAGGACGCTGATGGCATAGGTGGATGCAGGAGGCTGATGGCATAGGCGGATGCAGGAGGCAGAGGCGGATGTATCGACCAAGGTACTTCATTAGACGGGGAGTACTCACTGGCAGAGGCGGATGCAAGAGCAGAGGCGGATGCAGGGACAACAGCGGATGCAGAGGGCGGAGCGGAACGATTGCGAAAAGACGGATAGAGAGATAGAGATTTTCATCTTCCACAAATATCTAAACAAACATGCTCTCGTTGAGCGATGTGTCTTAGCCTTAGTCATTGATCTTTCTGCATCCTGGAACGACACAGAAACGCCGTATGCCATAAATTGCAATGTCAAATTTAGCCCCTCATAAGAAATGAATTGTCTAGCCACAACCAGTCTTTTTTATCCATTTCACCGCCGCCACACACAAACACAAACACACAGACGATCACCACCCATTGCAATTGCAATTCCAGAATAAAACACAGATCAGATACGTAAATGTATGCCTCAGTTGCGCAGAAATAGCAAATCTGGCACATCTAGCATACCAGCTTAAAACATACTGGATGTGCAAAAAACATACTGTTTGAAATAATACCTATATAATGCAAAATAAAGACCTAATTTATCACAAATATCTCGTTTGCGGTGCATTTTTTAAGGAAAAAATACTGTAAATATTTTGTTGTGAGCAAGATTAGAATAATTTACCGTGAAGTGCTAGTAGGTCCTTGGTAGGAGACTTTGACCAATATTATATTTTAGGGTCTTGAATAGGACCTTCTCCCAGCCCCCAGGGGGCCCAAAAGTTAATATGGGGAGCCGAGAGTTAGTATCATGGGTGCCGCACAGTGACGGGTCTAGGATTTCGTTAAGGGGGGGCCCAGGCTCGGAGGGCGCCGAACCTGGGGGGCGCCGAACCTGAGGGGCGCCAATTGCAGTGGCGGATCTAGCCGGTCGGTTTGGGAGGAGCAAACCAAAGTCGAAAAGCAAAAAAAAAAAACGTCACGCAGTAAAAAGCTGCGCTACCAATAGCCCTGTTCCACCTGTCAGCACAGTTTTATCAGCACCAATCAGCGGGCCGTGTTGCGCCTACGTCACAGGATTGTAGCCTCTCCCCGGGAACTAGTTCTAGAGGTTTTACGGCCTGATGGCCTGCTGTTTGCGCTGATGAAAAATAGCAAGTGCACGAAGTGGCAGCCTAATATTTTTAAATGGTATAAAGGTTGAAGTTCCCTTTGCTTACCACAAGCTAGAGGCGATTATGGCGCTGATATTTCTTTTCTGGAGGAGTGGCTAGAGGTCCTGCTGACAAAACTGTGCTGACAGCTGGAACAGGGCTATGATCACTTGCCCGTAGAATTTTGGGTATTTGAGGCGAAAAGCCAAAAAAATCACGGGGTGAAAAATATGGGCTCGAGATACTTCTTCCTATCCAAGGCTGGCTATACTATGACTTGCTATACTATGGAGGTCTGGCTATACTATAACTGAGAATTATTGATATTTGCTCCATGATGCTGATGAAGGGCTGTGCCCGAATATATAATCTTCAGTGTTTTCTACATTTCCGGATTCGAGGGGACAGGCCAGGGAACATCTTATCAACCTATGTTCTGTTTGAAGTTGAGAGTTGGAACACCAAAATCTTGCTTATAAACTAAGAAGGAGTAAGGGAAAAAGGAGGTCAATCGCTTTGGGGGCGAAAACGCAGTTTTGCCCCGAGCTTTTCGTTTGGGGAATGACTTTTTCCCCTCCCCTTGGATCCGCCACTGGCCAATTTAACACCCAAAAGGCGGCCAGTGTCAATGAAGAACGCGTTTAAAAAGATTTGTAAATGCTTATTTTCATGAAAGCTTCCTCTCAGTGAGGACATGTTCACGTTTACCATCAAGCATATTTCGGGCCAGCTAACGACTGGTACCGTGGTACAACATGCTGAAAGCACCCACTGACACTAACTGAAGCACGATGAGCAAATAATACAGTTATATTCGGTCATGGTAAAAACTGAGGTGTCGTATGCACCACCTCAACTTATCACAGTTGTCCTGGCTAACGGCTCAATACTGAAATACCCGATTGACGCTAACCTGAGCCTCATAGGCCGCAGAACCTCTGCGGGCCTGGGCCCCTGAGTTTTCGTTGACTTCGATGAGTTTATATCGAGTCCCCTCAGCTGATCTGGGACCGCTTTAGTTAACCAGGCTCTCACACTGAACTTGAAACCTATATGTCGCCGCTGAAGCCAGCTTTTTGGGCCCTTTTATTGATATAGGGCCCCCTCAACCAGTCCTGGGCCCTCTGAGCTAAAAGCTGGAGCTCTGAGCTCTGAGCCCCAAGCTGGATTAGTGTCCCTTAAGCTGGTCAGGGTCCCTGGGTTGGTATTGTTTTCGTTTAACTGATATAGATCCCTTCAGCTTGTTTGGGGCCCGTTGTGCGTATCTGGGCACTAGTTCGTCGAGGCACCCAGCTAGTCTGGCCCTATTAGTTTTATGGGCCTTCTGAGCTTCTGCAGGTTCCCCTCAGAGTGTCTGGGCCCCATGAGTTGAAAATTGGACCCCTGGGTTAGTTTTGGGTGCCTGAGCTTATTTAGAAACCGTTTAAATAGGTAGGCACCCCACGCTAGTCTTGAGAATCCTGTGTTGGCACTGAGGTCAAATGAGCTCGTCGGAGGCCCTTATCTGGGCCCCTGAACTGAAACGGGCCCCTCAGCTGATTTTGGAGACCCAAAATCCCTCCTACCGGATTCCACCCACGCCAGATTTCCTGACTCCCTGAGGGCCCCTGGGGGCCATTGGGGATTTTTCCTGCGATCAGCGCTGGGGTCCCTCCCCGAGACAAAGCTTACAACATGTCTCTGTGTATATACTCTAGCATCTGCCAGAGTTGAGCTAGAATCATTTTTAGGCACACTTCGCTTCCTCTCGTTACGGCGAATCATCAAATAATGCATAATATGACTATACTAGGTCAAAACATAAAAATGACCTGACTTAAGGCTAGGTCAAGGTCGTCATCTAGCCTGGCATAGTCAGTATGCATATGAATCAACTCACAATAGCAATAAAAATGGTATCAAAATACGGGTTTTATCAATATTTCCTGCAAAGCAATTAACCTAATCTTAAAACCTGCTTAGAAAGCCCCAGATGAACTCTCAGAGGTAACATGTCTAAACTTGCAACATGAACCGATAAAGAGGCCTAGGATACCATGATTTGGGGAATCCGAAGGTATTCCAAACGGCATCTGCAGACATAGAGCAATTTTTCGGCAAATTTCCGTTTTACCCCATGCATTTTCAATGGAGAGGTCATGATTCGTACCTGTCCCTAGTCCATCGATGGGAAAAATCCCGCAATAAATGTATTAGTACTTTTTGGGCCCATTTTATGGTACAAGTTTGAATTCGATAGATTCACCCTTTTCTTACTTACGCCAACTTAAACATTTTTTGGGGTGAGGTCACTTGACCTGCACTGGTGACCTGACCTGAGATGACGCAACCTTAAATTTTGAGGGAAAGTTGCGGAATTGATCAATGATAGGGTGTGACAAGTACTGTGTCGCTTCGCGCCGACGTTTTTTCGTGCCACTGGGAAACCTCGAGGGGGTGTTCAAGCACCCCCCCCCCAACGGGCCGGAACGGGGCTCGAATACTCTAGAACAGGCTGAGGCCAAAAGGGAAGGCTCTAAACAATGTCTGCAATTTTTGGGGTCAAGGTCCTTCAAGGTCATTGACCTATTACAGCACAACCCAACATATTATGCCTAATTTACGCTATAACTATTGCTGTGCCCAAGCTTACCAATGACCTTTGATCAAGCCTTGATCATCAAGGCCAGTGACCTTTAAAATTGACCTGCAACCTTGATCTAAACACTGAATAACCTTTACTCTGATATAATAGCATACGTCATAATAAGAATCGTAACATTATGCAACGCCATTTAGGGGCTGTCCAGGAGTACCTGTGCTCATCAGGGACACCTATGCTCTCTGGGGAGTGGCCTTTGCTTCGATGAGGCACCTGTGCCACCCAGGGGCGCCTTCGCTCCCCAATGGACGCAACCTAGCAATCCAGGGGCATCTTTGCTGTTCCGGGGGTGCCTTTGATACCCAGTGCCCAAGGGGAGCTTTTTCTTATCCACGTTCACCATGGTATTGAGGGGCGTATTTTTATTCAAGGTAACCTATACTACCCAGTGGCGCCTACCCTATGCAAGGGGCGCTTAGGCTATCCAGGGGGCGGCATTTTGCTATGCATAGGGCGCCCTTATGCTCTCCATGGGCACCTCATTCAGAGGGTGCCTCTGATATTCAGGGGCGCTTTTCCTATCAACAGGGTACCTGTGCCATCTTGGGGCTATTCTTATCAAGGGACGCTGCTGTTATTCAGGAATACCTACACCACTGTCGAGGGTCGCCTTTGCTACCCAGAGGCGCCTTTACTTCCTAGGAAATTTGGCGTCCGTGCTTTAAGGAGTGCTTCGGCATCGATTGATTGCTCTATTATTGGGCTTAGGTGCACGTGAACCTTGAGCTCATGTAGCGCCCATATTGTTGCTAAGGAACGCTTATGCTATCAAAGGGCGCCTTTACTATCCAGGGCCGCTGTTTTATTCAAGGCAGTCTGTTCTATCCACGGGCATCTGATATTTCGCGGGCGGTGCCTAGGTTATTCAGGAGGCGGTTTTTTTCTCCACAGGGGCGCACTATTGCTTTCCAGGGGCGCCGTTACTGCCCAGGGGTGTCTTTCTATCCAGGGGCGCATATGCTGTCTAGGTGTATTTTTCAATCACAGACATGATTGAAATACATGCCCCTACTTTATCCTGGGGTGCATTTTGTCTCCGGTGAGGCGCTATTTTTCTCTCCCGGGCACCAGTTTATCCAAGGGCACCTATGCTGTCCAGAGAACCTTTGTTATCTAGGGCTGCCTTCGCTGTTAAGGGTGCACCTTTGCTACCGAAAGGGAACATTTTACTTTCCTGGAGTGCTTATTTCCATCTAAGGGGAACATATGCTATCTTGGAGCGCCTTTGCAAACATGGGGCGCATTTTTCTATCCAGGTGCGCCTTTGCACTTGAGGGGGCGCCTCTGCAATCCAGTAGGAGCCCAAAGTAGATGGAGAATAAGAATTCTAAAATAAGGCGCTCGAACACTGAAAAAAGTGCCTAGTTATCAGAAAGAGGCGCTCATCTGCTGAGCGGGGAGGACTGCTGGTTGGTGAGGGCAGCGTTCTCGGAAACGGGGCGCACATACTGAAAAAGGCACCCAGTTGCAGCGATGGAGCACTAAGCCTTCAGTTATAGGTTAATGAAATGTGGTTAAAGGCAGTCAATGCTCAAATTGAGCGCTCGAGCCCTGTAACAGAGCGCGCGACTGTCAGACAGGTGTGCCAAACCATAGACAGTAGGGCAGCTGAAGATGGAAAGGGACACCTATGATATCCTGGGGGCGCCTGTACTCTCAGGTGAGGCGCTTGTTTTCTTTCTCAGGCGCCTAGTTTATCCATGGCCGCCTATGCTGTCCAGATCATCTTTTTCAAGAAGGGTTAACTTTGCTGTCCAGGGGCGCCTTTGCTATCCAAGGGCGCATATGATATCTGTAGGGCGCTTTATGCAGAGGGCGCCTAGGCTGTCCAAGGGCGCCGTCCTAACCAAAGGCCGCCTTTTACTTCCCTGAAGTGCCTATTTCTATGTAAGGAGCGCATATATTATCTAGGAGTGCCCTTGATATACGGAGACGCCTTTTTGTCCAGCGGCGCCTTTGCTCTTGAGGGGCGCTGCTCTAATCCAGGGTAGCTGAAGATGGATAAGGGACATCTATGTTATACAGGGGGAGCCTGTACTTTCCAATGGGGCGCTCATTTTTCTTCTCAGGCACCTAGTTTATCTAGGGAGCGCATAGGCTATCCAAAGGCGCCTTTGCTTTCGAAGGGGTGCCTTCCTAGGGGGCGCCTTTGCTATCCAGGGGCGCCTTTGCTGTCCAAAGCACTTGTGTTATCCAGGGTTGTCTTTGCTGTCCAGTGGCGCCTTTGCTATCTAAAAGTGCATATGATATCCGTCGGCGTTTTATCCAGTGGGCGCCTGGACTATCAAAGGGCACTTTTTCTATCCAAGGGCTGCATTTATTTTCCTGAAGTGCCTATTTCTATCTAAGGGGCTCCTATTCTGTCCAGGGCACCTATGTTTCCCAGATTTGCCTTTGCTGTCCAGGGACGCCTTTGCTATCCAAGGGCACCTTTCTGAACCAAGGGGCGCATTTTGCTTTCCTGGAGCGCCTATTCCTGTCTAAGGGGCGCATATGTTATCTAGGAGCGCCTTTGATACCAGGAGGCGGCTTTTTTCCAGGGGCGCCTTTGCTCTTGGTGGGCGCTGCACCAGTGCAGGGCAGCTGAAGGTGGATAAGGAACATCTATGCTATACAGAGGGCGCCTGTACTTCCCAGTGGGGCGCTCGTTTTCCTTCTCCGGGCTCCTAGTTTATCCAGGGGGCGTCTAGGCTATCCAAAGGCGGCTTTTCTATCGAAGGGGTGCCTTCCTAGGGGCGCCTTTGCTACCCAGGGGCGCCTTTGCTGTCCACAGCACTTGTGTTATCCAGGGTTGTATTTGCTGTCCAGGGGCGCCTTTGCTATCCAAGGGTGCATATGACATCCGTAGGCGCTTTTTCCAGTGGGCGCCTAGGCTATCAAAGGGCGCCTTTTCTACCCAAGGTGAGAATTTTATTTTCCTAAAGCGCCCATTTCTATCTAAGGGGCGCTTATGCTGCCCAGGGCACTTATGTTACCAAGATTTGCCTTTACTGCCCAGGGGCGCCTTTCCTAGCCAAGGGCGCATATAGTATCCGTATGGCGCTTCATCCAGGGGGCGGCTAGGCTATCTAAAGGCGGTTTTTCTATCGAAGGGGTGCCTTCCTAGGGGCGCCTTTGCTACCCAGGGGCGCCTTTGCTGTCCACAGCACTTAGGGTTGTCTTTGCTGTCCAGGGGCGCCTTTGCTATCCAAGGGTGCATATGACATCCGTAGGGCGCTTTTTCCAGTGGGCGCCTAGGCTATCAAAGGGCGCCTTTTTCTACCCAAGGTGAGCATTTTATTTTCTAAAGCGCCTATTTCTATCTAAGGGGCGCTTATGCTGTCCAGGGCACCTATGTTACCAAGATTTGCCTTTGCAGCCCAGGGGCGCCTTTCCCAGCCAAGGGCGCATATGATATCCGTAGGGCGCTTCATCCAGGGGGCGCCTAGGCTATACAAAGGCGGTTTTTCTATCGAAGGGCTGCCGTCCTAGGGGCGCCTTTGCTGTCCACAGCAGTTGTGTTATCCAGGGTTGTCTTTGCTGTCCAGGGGCGCCTTTACTATCCAAGGGTGCATATGACATCCTTAGGGCGCTTTTTGCAGTGGGCGCCTAGGCTATCAAAGGGCGCCTTTTTCTACCCAAGGTGAGCATTTTATTTTCCTAAAGCGCCTACTTCTATCTAAGGGGCGCTTATGCTGTCCGGGGTACCTATGTTACCAAGATTTGCCTTTGCTGCCCAGGGGCGCCTTTCCTAGCCAAGGGCGCATATGATATCCGTAGTTCGCTTCATCCAGGGGGCGCCTAGGCTATCCAAAGGCGGGTTTCTATCGAAGGGGTTCCTTCCTAGGGGCGCCTTTGCTATCCAGGGGCGCCTTTGCTGTCCAGGGGCGCCTTTGCTATCCAAGGGTGCATATGACATCCTTAGGGCGCTTTTTCCAGTGGGCGCCTAGGCTATCAAAGGGCGCCTTTTTGTACCGAAGGTGAGCATTTTCTTTTCCTAAAGCGCCTATTTCTATCTAAAGGGCGCTTATGCTGTCCAGTTCACCTATGTTACCAAGATTTGCCTTTGCTGCCCAGGGGCGCCTTCCCTAGCCAAGGGTGCATATGGTATCCGTAGGGCGCTTCATCCAGGGGGCGCCTAGGCTACCCAGGGGCGCTTCATCCAGGGGGTGCCTAGGCTACTCAGGGGTGCATTAGTTCCCCATGGCGCAATCTTGCTATCTAGTGGCGCCTTTTCTTTGCCGGGGCGTTTTTGTTAGCTTTCTAAATTTCATCTTCAACATTTTACTGGGGCGCAAAAGACCAGTAAAGGCGTCTAGTGTTTGGGCAGGGGCGCTTTGCCATGGTTTTAAAGAGTATGTGTTCATTCAAGTGGAATAAGTGGTATCTACCACCTTGGCGTACGAAATGGGTACAGGCGCGCCGCTCATATCGGGCGCCTTCGGCGCCCGATACGAGCTGAGCTTTACAGAGGCGCTTCGGAGCTAAGGGGGCCCGGGCCCCCTGGGCCCCCCTTGGATCCGTCACTGGTGCCGCAAAGTGCTGCTCTCAGAGCTAGCTAGCCTCAGGGGTCCCAAGAACTTATCTCGGGAGCCCAACTTTTTCAGGGGCCTTTCAGTTTTGGCGAAAGGGGGTCCCGAGGGTCAGTCTGGGAGACTCGGCAATTCGTCGGTATTGGCGTAGCCACGGTTCCTATAGATACGGTTCGGACATGACAGCCAGCTGACTGCCTGACTTGGCAGCATTTGATGATATGGTAGCATTCTGGAGGGTTATGGCAGCATTTGGTAGCATTCAGCCTTCTGATTGGTTGAGCAGTCTGGCATTCTACTCGAAGCGGGCATCTAGAGAATTATAGCACATATTTGAACAAGTTATTCGTTATTATAAACCTAAAAAATAACACCAAAATTGGTTTTGAAAGAAAGAACGGAGTTTATTCTCTATGGATCGGCAAAAAAATTGAGCTTAAACGTCATGGTCTGGTCAAAATCACGCGTCCAGCAAACCCTTACAAATTCTCCCATTGACATTACGTGTTAAAATTTTCGAAAAAATACCTCTAAGAACCACGTTCTAGAGGTGAAAACCCCTATCTTTTGATGGTTTCCTGACGGTTTTTCATGGAAAACCAGAGGTCTAAATTATTTCCCTGCAGAAGATGTCTGGTAATTTGTGTTTTATGGAATTTTTTCTGAGAATCATTGTTGTTACAAAACAACAACGGCGTTGTGTTATAATGTGGTGCTTGTCCAGCAGCCAACGGGCCGAATGCAAGAAACTATTATGTTATTATCTCTTTCTTGTCTTTGTTGCGTCATTATGTTTCGATATTCTGGATTAGATACTCGTTTTTTACTGTTTTATTATTCTGATGGGCTATCAAAGTCGTGAACAGTGGGGAAAATCCAGCGTGCAAAGTATGGCATTTTCGACATCTCGTTGGTGCGAGTGCCCTTGGAGACAGGAGCGAGTGGTGCGAATTTTATCAACCTGGTGCGAATTTGTGAGACTGTTTCGAGGGGGTGACACTGGAAACAAAACAAATAATGGCTAAATGGGTATAAAGACATAGGAGGGGGCCTTATAAAAAGTCCTCAACTAACTAACTAATAAGAGAGGTAGCATTGCATCGTGTGGGTAGGAATGAGTATGTTTTTCTCCCTGGTATATGGCAGATTGGTGTGAATTTTTGGTGGCTGGCAGTGCGAGAATTTTAGATGGCTGGTGTGACTCGTCTGGCCTGCTGCCATACTTTGCAGACTGGGGTAAAATAATGTTGATGTCTTGTACATTCCCAGGGGTGGGGATGTTTGATGTGAATTGAAACCATTCACATATATTAATACTAAAAAGGCAGCACATAAATCATTCAGGTACCCAAAAATTTCAACCAGTGCCAGGGATTGTAGTTACTCTGTGTAGCTGCTGTGCTTGGTCTGGGTTGTTGCTATGCTTTGTAGACTGGTGTGGTGGGAGGCTGAGATGCTCTTTCAACCTTCTAACCCGGTCCCCTGGCCTTCTTTAACCCATAATTATTATTTTGCAGAATAAGAGTAATGCCTTTTTGTTTTTTCCCAA
Source organism: Lepas anatifera (assembly GCA_034440635.1). Taxonomy (NCBI): domain Eukaryota; kingdom Metazoa; phylum Arthropoda; class Thecostraca; family Lepadidae; genus Lepas; species Lepas anatifera. The sequence goes on along the minus strand of JAOTON010002077.1, from coordinate 271,968 downwards.
ATGTTCTCATCACAGTTGTAGAAACTGCTTCAAGTTTTTTTCTTTTCCGAGAGATGCCAAGCAAAAAGGAAGTGGCTGAAGAACATTAGGTAAGTTATGCATTTGAGAGGTTATCTTAGTGAAATCCAAATTATTTTTGGAACCTTAAAACTGAGCAACTTTGGTCCATGGGCGCAACTTTGGTCTGCCACGGAAAAATTTAAAATTTTCTGGAAAGGTTTTGATGGGGTGCTCTGCCAAAAATTATGGTGGGAGAGATGGTCCAGTATGTGTACTGCATACTGATACGGAGAGCCATAGTTTTAGTGACTACAGGAAGTAGTAGCTGCTTTACAGATAAATTGCTTTATTTTATGAAAAAAACTAATTTTGCTAGGATAATGTATGGGGCATTTCAGGTAAGAGGTATAAACAAATCAACCATGTGAGCATGGAGGATGCAGCTTTTAGTAAAACATAAAAAATTAATCCTGTTCCATGCCCAATATTTTGTTACAGTGGGGGTGGTCAATGTTGCAACCATATTTGTACCCAGAAAATTACAACTTTGGTCCACTCGACTAACAAACAAACATTATGAAACAAACAGCAAACACAAATTTTGGCTGGCTTTATAGCCTTTTACAGCCTTCTTGAATCGCTTTGATATAAATTTATCATTTAATAATATGCTGGTATATATGGGTTTTTATGGGACCTGTAAAGGAAACATTAAGTTGAAGTCATATTGGAAGATCCATTTGCAGATTGTGCCATATATTTTGTTCAATCGTCACAATACATTTTTGAGACGACCATAAGCGCATTGAAACCCCTAAAAATTCACTGAAGAACTATGACCTCCGATCAACAACCATTACATTTTCGGAACCCATATCCACTACTCCCGAGAAGCTAACACTTGCTACAATGCTGCAGGTGGCCCCTGCCCTCCTCTCGATGCCTCAGACGGTGGGTGGCAGGCTTCCATGTGATTCCTGGTACCTTCGACGGGCTACTGCGGTTCTTGGAGGTGCAGCCCGGGACATGCCGCCGCTCCAACGGAACTGCGCCATCCTCTTCGACGAAATGTCTGTGGACTCTAAGATGAGCTACGACCCAGTGTGTGACGTCGTCATCGGACCTTATAAGCAGGCCCAAGTAATCATGGTAAGTAGAGGATCCGGACTTCTTGGTGGAGAGCCCTCTGGTATTGGGTCACCCCATGCCAACTCGACACACTGAGTGCACGGCACCCACTCAGATTTCCTCTTTTTTTAAATATTACGGCTATCGCCTAATTTTCGTAAATATTTGAAAGAAGGATGCATACCTTTATTTTGATGGCCACCGGCTTGCACAATGCAAATTTTTAAAACCGCTTTGAGGTCATGGTATGGCTTAGACGGGAATGCAACAGCATTTGGCAAATATTGACATCGTCATATATCCGAAAATATGTGAGGTAAGTTCCTAATATTCTCATATTCGTGTTCCCAGTCCACGATAACCCTGTATGCAAAGTATCATAATGATCCGAGATGGTGCCGTGTAAAAATTGGCACTTGGTGTGTCGAATTGACATGGAATGACCTTACTTTAAGTCGCTCGTATTATGCCGCCTAGATGTTGTTAATGCTGAAGATGAAATCGGAGTTTTTTATGTTTTTACAAATTTAACGAACTCTTTCGGCACGAATCCAAAAACAAGGAGTCTCCGGTGCTTCACAATGAATTTTCTTTTTCAGACGTCTTGTAGGATCAAGAAATCTGAACATATCTCCTATCTTGCTATTGTGAGCCTGTGTCTGAGAGAGTCATGTGGCGATATACTGCTGCCCATGCTCGATCAGGCCGGGATTCACTAGCGAGAACCATCAACGACTGGTTTATGCAACGCCGTTCTAATTTCGTGAATTAAGTGCTGTGAAGAAAGTAGTGTAACCGGAGAGAAGGCAAAACGGTGTGGCAACACTGTAACGATAAGCGAGTGTATTTATATTCGTGAGATAAGACTGGGGCATTGGCGCTTGAACTTAAATTGCACCACCGAACTTCATTAAAGGGAATGTGGCACCTTGGCCAATTGAAGCCCTTGAAGCCTATTAATATGGTAGTAGTTGTTCGAGAAAACCTTCGGGGGGCACCAATGCCCCCCGATGGGGCGGGGTTAAGCATATCAGCACATTTACGAAACAGCTTTTTAGTAGTTTTTACTTAATGCGTGTTAGTACATGTGTGCATGTGTGTGTGGTATACCCATGTTATTTGAATAATCGTTGGACTACGCTGTTGTATGTAACATGACTGCATTACTAATTGGGTGTCGGTGCCTGTTGAAGCTGTAAAATATACAGATACATATTGCCATTATCCTTGATTCCTGCATTTGAAGGTGCGTTCGATCTGCGGAGGCTGGAAACAGCCAGTTTTCGTCGGGTTCGACGTGCCCGTGACATCCCACACTCTGCTCTTCCTCTTCCTCTTCACGATGACACACAAAAAGAGACTAGTTTAGCCCAATGCTGCGTGGAGATTGTATAAAAATTAATTTGAAACGTCTAGAAAAAATTTCAAGTCAATGTCGTGTTGGGTCACCGAGTTATGACGTCATTTCTAAGCCCATGCAAGACAATTTTGGCCCTAGAAATAAGCCTGAAAAAACGGGGCGTTGCTCGGCTTCCAGAATAGTTAGATAAAGTTTCTAAACAACATTCGAAAGCTCCTGAAAAGGAAATCTGGAATATGTGATCCATTTTAAGGTCAAGTCCATAACGAAGGCACCAGGGCTCCCCAAAGGTCAGCAAAGGTTACCGTTTTAGAAGCTGTTGGCGAATTTTAGAAGCTGGTGAGTTTTAGAAGCTGTTGCATTCTCATAAACGGGACGAGATGCAGCAATGAATTTGGCATCATAGTGACGAACATCACCCAAGTGTTCGAATGGTATGCGACCTGACTTTGATCATGATGGACCTAAGTCAAGGTCACGTGTGACCTTACAAGCCCATGCCGCATTTTGTTGAATTCCTTGCATCAAGACAAACACATTGACACCTCGGGCTTTATTCCAGGCCCATTGATTCCCGAATTATAAGGAATTTTCTAAATGTGTCACAATTTCGCCATTTTGTGACATCACAAGGTCACTAGTTAACCTAGGGTAAAAATAATTTTCCACCGTCGGAGAGTTCAGGTCTCGGGCAACACGCTAAGCTTTACCGCGTTTTTCCACCTTTCTTAGTTTTCAAGCGTTGGGAGGTCGAATCGATCCTCTGGTAGGGCGAGGGATTAAAATACCTCCAGTAGGGAAAGGGTTAAAGTAGATTCCTGTTCACATAGTATAAGTATATTGGACCACCCCAAAGGTCCAACTTGACATGTTTGATCTGTGATCTCTGTAAGGTCATTCGGGACTATTTAAGCTTTTTTTAGACATGGGTTCGCAGGAAACCCGGACAACTTCGCAGGACAACTTGGCAAGAAATGATAATAGAGATTTCACGTTAGTACCGTTATTCTTAAATTGTCATTACGAGTCGATTGGTATGCATATCGATTATGTCAGACCAGATAACGCTCGTGACCTGACCTTTGGTTTGGTCATTCTTAGATTTTGACACAGCATGTTTATACCATAGATAATTTGATTCGCCGTAACGAGAGGATTCGCCTAAATTATGGCTCTAGCTTAACGCAGTTTTCGGCCTGTTTGGCTATTAACTATCCCCCTGGCGGGGGTGTTTGATTACCCCCTCGCAGGGGCGGATCCAGGAATTTTCGCTAGGGGGCCGCAGCGCTGGGGGGGCGCCACTTTCATGGCCAGGGGGCGCCATTTTTAGGCCGGCTGGGGGCGCAAAATTTATGTTCTTTACCCATTTAAAGTATTTTTGTAAACTGAATCAGTTAACCTGCGCCCCGGTGGGCCTCCGAGTCACCTTCGCCCTGGTGGGGGTGTTTGAACAACCCCTCTCGAACTCGTCCCCTATGCAGGATAGCGAAAAAACGCGAACCCTGGTGGATAGCTCATAAAATTCATGAAGACACTACATCAGTCACTTTTTGGCTCAGGTCAACATTGAGGTCATGGCAGGTCAAAGAAGTTGGCATTTTGAGCAAATTCTAGCGTCTGACAGCGTTGAGTTAGAATAATTTTGTAGACACTGTTCGCTCTCTCTCGTCACGGCGAATCGAATGATGTATAATATGAGCATGCTAGGTCAAAACACAAATCACCTGACCTCAGGTCAGGTCAAGGTCACATTTTGACTTAGCATAGTCCATATGCCTATCAATCGACTGGCAATAACAATCCAAACGCAATGGTATAAACATAAAAGCTGTCTCATCATTTCATGCAAAGTTATTGACCTAAGTATGAAAACTGCTTAAGTAGCTTCGGATGATCTCCCAGAGGTCATAGGTAAAAAATTGCAACATGAACCTAAAAAGGGGCCTAAGATACTTCGATTTGGAGAATATGAAGGTATTATCACCTTTATCTACACAGATACAAACCATTTTATGTTTTCCTCTGTATTTCCAATGGAGAAGTCATGGTCCGTATTTGACCTTATGTCATCGATATGAAATATCCCGGAACTTTTTGGAGAACTCGGTGGGGCCATTATGTGCTATAAGTTTCAATCCGATAGATTTACCCATTTCCTACTTATGCCACCTTCAACATTTTTTGAGGTAAGGTCACTTGGCCTGCACTGATGACCTGACCTGAGATGACCCAAGCAAAAATTTTTGGGGATTCTTGCGGAATCGATCAAGAATAAGGTGTGCTAAGTACGCCGGCGCTCCGCGTCGCCGTTTTTTTCTTGCCGCCCGAAAAACCGGAGGGGGTGTTCAAACAGCCCCCACTGGGCGAGGGTCAAAGAGGTAATTAGTTTCATATTTTCTTTTTAAAAAATGAGGAAAGATCATGGCTTTGAATGTATCTAAAATACATCTCAAGAGTGGTAAAAAGTGAATGTATCTCTTTGGCATTTGTTTTATTGTGCACTGGAACCCACGGTTAGTAAAGACACTTTGGGACCCGGGGAGACTGCATGGGGACTATTTTCTCCCCAATCAGTGATCAAAATTTTCTTCAGAAGCCTTAAACAGTTTGCAGAAGACCAACGAATATTTAGAATAGGCCCGTCTCGTTCAATGAGCCTATGTTTGTCATTGGGGATTAGGTTTCTACAGGACATGTCAGATCAAATCCCGATACACTTTGCTTATATGATGATGATTAGCACACAGGGCCTTAACTAGCCATAAGGGTCTAATAAACCACTAGGTCAGAGCAGTAATCCCAGTTCCCTTCAATCTGAGCTAGCCAGCCACGAAGGATCTATTACTAAGTTCATGGACCTTGGCTTACTTCAAGACCCCAGTTATTTTAAACCTTTCTAAGGCTATATTCTAATATAATGCCTCCTAAGACTTGACTGAGACAAGCAACTTGCCGTATTCCAATGTGGTATTTTGACCTTCCATGCGTAGCCAAGCTCGACGTAGGACAAGCGTACCCGGGATGCACAGCGACCAGTACCGACCTCGTCTACGCAGAATATCAGCATACCGATCTAATGTGCGCACTACGATCACAATGCTGATTTGACCCCACCTGCGCAGTGTGGGCGCAGGCTGGAAATCAGAATAAAATATCGACGTGCGTGCGCCCATTCTTATGTACTTTCTGCATCAGAATACGGCCCCCAGCAAAGGCCCAGTTTAGGGATACTCCACATCAGCGATCAACTCGGAAAAATGTGTTTGTGTCTCCCTCAACGGCATCTACCTGAATTTTTGGAGGAACTATAACTAGCCATAACCAGAGTTTGGCCGTTGGCCTGTCTTCGCTGTGCTATGGCAGCCACATAGGACCCTCGACTGACCAAAGTGAACTCAAAGTCGTTCACAGTGTACACTTCCCGGCTTTTTCCGGGGGTTCGCTAACTGCCAGATTTAGATCCTAATGGATTTAAGGGTCCCACCAGTCCCACTCACAGCAGTCAAAGACCGTCATGGATGGTTACCCGCCTGGATGCAGGGGGCCCAGCGACTTCCCGATTAGACCTCGGGTCACCTCATGACCTTCCACAAGAATATGGCAGGCCTTACTGGGCAAGGAAAGACCTGTTGGTCCCGGAGTACCCCTTTTATAGACTGTGCGTTCAGTTCCAAATATATATTTACGATACAGAGTCCTCTTATGGTTACCGGGGTATCGCCCTGTCCGACAAAAAAACATGCTGGCAAGACATGGCCCTGACTGCGACCGAAAGATCTGTTGGTTACAGAGATCCCTGTTGACCTAAGATTGCCCTATTGATAACGAGGAGACTCCTGGTCCCAAAGGACCTGCTGACCGTAGAGGGCCCTACTTGTCACAGCATCCCCCGCTGGCACAGAGGGCATTCTCGGTGGCAGACAGAAGACCCTTCTGACTGCATTCGGCCCTGTGTGTGTGTTGGGTTTTTGGGCGTTTTTAGCATCTTGGCCATATCACGCCCATTCGGCCCTGCCGACCACGGAATGATGTACTGGTCATGCTTGTCACAGAGGGCCCTGTTGAAAACAGGCGACCCACCTGATTAAAGAGTGTTCTTCTGCCCCTAGGGGACCCTGACGGTCACATATAGGGTGTCGCTTGCCGCAGAGGGTCACGCTTGTAACAGCAAGTCATGCTGGTCCCCGAGGTTTACGGTTGGTCATAGATTGGCGTAGCCCGGCTGCCCTTTGCGCGATCTTTTCCCTTCTGGTGCCTCTCATGCGACTGTGCTAGCCGCCCCACCTCTTTACTACGTTTCTGTTCCTCCCTACTATAGTTTCATCACCCAATCAACTCTCCTTCCCCGATCACCTAGGTATTTTCCAGCTCTATCAACCGGCCGCAAACTCAGCCTATCCAAGGTGATGATGTTAGAGATTGCACCTGACCAACACTGACCGAGCTTATCACTGATCAACAACCGAGAGGGCTGGGTACATGGACGATCCAGGATTTCGATAAGAGGGAAGCGAAGTCTCCAGGGGCGGTCAGACTACCATTTGGGGGTCAACCTTTGGTATCATGGATCTTTGTGATGCTTATTTTGCGTATTTGTGATGCCATTTGAAAAAGTGCCGATTAAAAAAACACGTTGCCAAGAAAAGGAAGGATTTCTCAAAGTGCTTCTAGTTAAATAAGCAACAATAAAACAGGGCAACTTCTACCTGGATTACGTTTTGAAGCAGAATTTACGCAGAGACGGCCTTTGGAGATTTTGCGAACCAGTCGTTGCAGTTTACCCTGTCTGCGCAGAGTGGATAGTGATAAATCCATAATATTCTACACAAGGCGAAACTTTTTGCTGTTTACAAACATGTGGGAGAGGACGCAACCAAAATTATGCAGGTGCCTCCTGCCGAGCTCTTAATGTTTTTCTTACACAGATGACGTGGGAATTTCGCATTACTGTCTGGACACAGCCTTTCATTAGTGGCACTGCGAAGAAAACACCTCGGCAAAATAAGTAAATGATCAAAGTCAACAGCTTATAGGGTTATCAATAGATCCGGAATGTTTTTTAAACACATTTAAGGGATATTGGTATATGTGCTCAAAATTTGTTTACAAGAAACATTACTTTTACCAGTCCCCTTTATTCCATCGTAGCATGCTCTTGTTGCAAAAGACAACACAACCACATATCGGACGGGCACACGACCACACATCGGATGGGCATGAATGCACCCTGGGGGATCCTGCGTGGTAACGGAGCAAAATGACACCAATCGATACCCAACGCATACATTTAAAGAACTCGGGGCAATTGTTACCACTCAAAGCTGAGAGCTGTCCATGTGCCATGGTAGTGCCATGTTGCAGTGGGATGCCCTAAGGCTGAAAAAGAGCGGTTAATAGTGAAATTGGAGCACCCGAACACAAAGTAGAAGACATCCGAAGTTGAAGGCGGTACACGTAAAAGTGGGGCGCCCCAAGGCTAAGAAAGAACAGACAATTGTGGAAAATGGGCGCGCAATCGTGCACTAGCGGGCAGTCAAAAGTGGATCAGAGCGATCAATTTTACGGTGGGCCGCTTTAGAGCTAAAAGGGACAGTCAATCATGATATAGGGGTTCTGATCCACAAAGCGGATGGAGGCCAGAGGTGAATGAGGGCAGTCCACGGTGAAGTGGGGTGCTCTAAAGCTGCACAAGAGCGGCCAGCAGTGGAGAAGGTGTGCGCAATCATACAGAAGAGAGCGGCTAAAAATGGATGAGGGCAGTCCACGTTGCAGTGGGGCACCCTAGGGCTGAAAAGCGGGTCAATTGTGAAAACGGGGAGCCCAGTCACAAAGTTAAGGGCGCCTGTAGGTAAATTACGGTGGTCCACGTCACAGAGGTCCGCCAAGCGCTGAAAAAGGGTGGCCAAACGTGAAATATGGGGTTCCCAACCATAAGATAGAGGGCGTCCGGAGGTGAATGAGGAGTTCACATTGAAGTGAGGCGCCCTAGATCTGCAAAGGAGCGGTCAATAGTGGAGAACAGGAGAACAATCATGCAGAAGAGGGCGGCCAGAGGTAGGCACGGGTGGTCCATGTTGCAGTGGGGTGCTCTAGAGCTGAAAAGGGCGGCCAATCGTGAAATATGGGCGCCTAACCACAAAGAAGAGGGCGTCACAAAATCGATGAGGGTTGCCCACGTTGAAGTGTGACGCCTATTAGTGACCCGGGGGCATGATATATGCGGGAATGCTTTGGTATATAAATGAGTCCAGCGGTGATACAGCATGGCGGCGGCTACCCAGCCACAGAGGGTGCTGTAATCTCACCTCCTGGTTGCGGGATAAAGACCCGCGGCATCACGTCATGGTGCTTGCGGGTGTTTCTAATAACCCAAAATTATTATTTTTCAATGGAGGAACGCGAGTAACGTAAGCAAAACGGTCATTCGATAACAAGGAACAAAATTAAAAAAACTAATCTTTACGCTGGCAAGCCTCTTCCCGTACCCTTTTAAATCCAACCTGTGCCCCAGGCTCGGCATCTCTGCCGTAGCAATCCCCTTCCCTCGCAAGTGTTGCTACACTTCGCAACCCATTCCTTGAAATAAGATTCGCCCCTTTGTTCTGCGACATTAAAGTAAACACCCCTCCCGGAAAACTCTCCCCCACACTTTAGAGGCGGGCAAAGGTGCTTTGCACAGAACGCCTTATAAAAAGCCCTTAACTAACTAACTAACTGATGCAGCATGGGAGTGCCAAAAGGCCGGTGGTCTATACCCGGGGGAAGTGTGGTAAGTTAGTCAGTTAGTTTTTTGGGCTTTCGGGCGAGGGATGGTAATGGTGATAGTGCATCGGGGGGACGCTGATACTTCACCGAGGCGATACCGAGACTGGAGTTATGGATACCGGTGGTGCAGGCAAGGGGCGCCTGCATCACATAGGCGTGGAACCGTCAGTGGAGCGTTTGTGGGAGAAAATAATCCATCATAGGGACACTGGAAGGGTAACAACAGGGTAGAAGGGGGGGGTACACGAACAGGGCACTGGTTGGGCAACAGGGAGGAGAAGACAGTGCATGGGAAGAGCGCTGACGGCACAATTTGGTCATCAAGGAGACACCGAAGCTGAAGTTTGGAGCTTCCGGTGATACAGCTTGGGGGTACTCGCATTCAGTGAAATTTGTGGGAGCTGTCAAGGGGAGGCGCTGGTAAGACAACGGGCCACGTTTGGGATGCAAGAAATTCAAAGTAAAGAGAAGCTGCATGGGGTTTCTGGCAGGGATGTGTTGGTGCGTTCATGGAGCTAACGATAGGCACCCATCATGCACCATGGAGGCACAGGGCATGCTGTCAAAAGTTGGGGCGCCCATAGTGGCACGTGGTGGGGGGATGTGGTTGGGCGCCGATAGAGCAAAAGTAAGATACCAATGATTCATCAAGCACTCAGCAGAAATATGTGGGCGCCTATAGTGAAGTGTGGGGGCACCAATGGAGCGAAAGAAAAGCACCAATGTGTACCATGGGTGCCGCCAGACAGAGAGGTTTGTCGAAATGTGGGGGCGCTCCCGATGAGCCCACGCCTGGAAATGAAGGCGCCGGTGGAGCAAAGAACAGGCACCAATGATTCATTATGGGGGTGCCAGTGATACAGAACGATGTGTCAAAAGATAGTGGAAAGAGGCGGGGGAAGGCGCCCACAAAGCTAAAAGCAGACAACAATAATTCATCATAAGAGTGGGGCTCGGGTGGTATAGGAGGGGCTGTTGAAAGGTGAAGACCCCCTCAATGGGGCATGGGGGCGCCGTTTGATATTAAAAAAGAAACGCACCAATTATGCACCATGGGGGCGCCAGAGGTAAAGAGCTGGTCCAAAAGGCAGGGGTGCCCACAGTGAAGTGTGGGGGCGCCGCGCCGGTGGAGTGCACAGAAGACACCAATGATGCCCAATGGGGATGCCGGTGGTACATGCAGGGTTTCAGCACATGGGGCGCCCACAGTGACGCGTGGCGGCGCCGTTGAAGTAAAAACGAGACATCAATGCTGCACCATGGAGGTGACAGTGGTATAGAGCGGATTTTCCGAAGGTGGGGGTGCCCGTAGTGAGGATTGTATAGCGGGATGCCAAGACGTGGGAGAGCCCACGATGAGGCTTGGGGGCGCCGGTGGAGTGAAACGAAAGCACCAATGATGCACCATGGGGGAGCCAGTGGCATAGAGCGGATTGTTAGAAGGTGGGGGCGCCCGTAGTGGGGAGTGGGGATCCAGTAGTACATAGCGGGGAGAGAGAGTGGAGGCTCACTGGTATAAAACGGGCTGGTAAAAGGTGAAGATCCCCTCAGTGAGGCATGGGGGCGCCATTTGAGCAATAAGGCACCAATGATGTACCACGGGGGCGCCAATGGTGAAGATTGGCTCTAAAAAGCAAAGGCGCCCACGGTGAAGTGTGGGGCACCGGTAAAGTACACATAAGACACCAATGATGCCCAATGGGGGCGCCGGTGGTACATGAGGGTTCAAAAAGGTAGGGCGCCCACAGTGACGCGTGGGGGCGCCGTTGGAGCAAAAACGAGACATCAATGCTGCACCATGGAGGCGGCAGTGTTATAGAGCGGATTTTCCGAAGGTGGGGGCGTCCGTGGTGAGGATTGGGGCGCCAATAGTTTATAGCGGGATGCCAAGAAGTGGGAGAGCCCACGATGAGGCTTGGGGGCGCCGGTAGAGTGAAACGAAGGCACCAATGCTGTCCAATGGGGGCGCCGGTGGTACATGCGTGGTTCCAAAGATGGGGCGCCCACAGTGATGCGTGGGGGCGCCGCTGGAGCAGAAACGAGACATCAATACTGCACCATTGAGGCGCCAGTGATATAGAGCGAATTTCTAGAAGATTTGGGCGCCCGTAGTGAAGAGTGGGGCGCCGGTAGTATATAGCGGGATGTCAAGAGGTGGAAAATGCTTGGGGGCACCAGTGGAGTGAAACGAAGGTACCAATTATGCACCATAGGGGCGCCGGTGGTACATGCAGGGTTTCAAAAGATGGGGCGCTTACAGTGACGCGTGGGGGCGGCGTTGGAGATCAATGCTGCACCATGGAGGCGCCAGTGGTATAGAGCGGATGGTTAGAAGGTGGGGGCGCCCGTAGTGGGGAGTGGGGATCCAGTAGTACGTAGCGGGGAGACAGAGTGGGAGCTCACTGGTATAAAACGGGCTGGTAAAGGGTGAAGGCCCCCTCAAAGAGGCATGGGGGCGCCATTTGAGCAAAAAGGCACCAATGATGTACCACGGGGGCGTCAATGGTAAAGAGCGGCTCTAAAAAACAGAGGCGCCCATGGTGAAGCGTGGGGGCGCCGGTGGAGTGCAGAGAAGACATCAATGCTGCACCATGGAGGCGCCAGTGATATAGAACGGATTTTTAGAAGATGGGGGCGCCCGTAGTGAAGAGAAGGGCGCCCGTAGTATATAGCGGAATGTCAAGAGGTGGAAGAGGCTTGGAGGCGCCGTTGGAGTTAAACGAAGGCACCATTGATGTCCAATGGGGGCGCCGGTGGTACATGAGGGTTCCAAAATGTGGGGCGCCCACAGTGACGCGTGGGGGCGCCGTTGGAGCAAAAACAATACATCAATGCTGCATCATGGAGGTGCCAGTGATATAGACCGGATTTTCCGAAGGTGGGGGCGCCCGTGGTGAGGATTGGGGCGCCAATAGTTTATAGTGGGATGCCAAGAAGTGGGAGAGCCCACGATGAGGCTTGGGGGCGCCGGTGGAGTGAAACGAAGGCACCAATGATGCCCAATGGGGGCGCCGGTGGTACATTCGGGGTTCCAAAAGATGGGGCACCCACAGTGACGCGTGGGGGCGCCGCTGGAGCAAAAACGAGACATCAATGCTGCATCATGGAGGCGCCAGTGATATAGAGCGGAATTCTAGAAGATAGGGGCGCCCGTAGGGAAGAGTGGGGCGCCGGTAATATATAGCGGGATTTCAAGAGGTGGAATAGGCTTGGGGGCGTCGGTGGAGTGAAATAAGGGCACCAATGATGCACCATGGGGGCGCCAGTGATGCAGGGCAGGTTGTCAAAATGTGGCATTTGCATGCAGCGGAATTACCAGGGGGCGCCAGTATTTCCGTTTGGCATGCAAATGTGGAGCAAATGGAGGCGGCCCCCGGGGGCGCCTTAGTGCCGAGGGGGCGCCTTACCGGCGAGGGGGCCGCGGCCCCCGCGGCCCCCCTGGATCCGCCCCTGCCCCCTCGGGTTTTTCCGGCAGCACGAAAAAATGGCGGCGCGAAGCGCCGCCGTACTCGGCACGCCTTCTCGATCAATTTTGCAACTTTTCTCAAAATTTTACGGTTGTATCATTAGGGTCAGTTCACCATTACAGGTCAAGTGACCTCACCTAAAAAAAAAAACGTTTAAGGTGGCATACGTAAGAAACAAGTACATATATGGGATTGAAACTTATACCACATAATGGCCCCACCGAGTGCTACAACATATATTCCGGGATTTTTCATATCGATGACCTAAGGTCAAGTATGGACCATGACCTCTCCATTGGAAATAAAGGGGAAAACAGAAACTGGGCTGTATTTGTGTAGATACAGCTGAGAATAAGTGCATATTATCCTAACCATAGTATCCTGGGCCCCCTTTCTAGGTTCATGCTGCAATGTTTTACATGTGACCTCTGAGAAGTCATATCCCTTGCCCCGGTGGCAGGTACGAGCCACCTTCGCCCTAGTGGGGGGGGGCTAAAAAGACCCCCACGATCTAAAAAACTAAGAGAGCTAGAAAAAAGCGCAAAACGGCAATCGAAAGCTCGTCAAAAATGATATCGAAAATACTTCAGTCATTTTTCTTGCCAGGACAATATCAAGGTCACCAGAGGTCAAAATAGGTCAAAATCGCTAATATCAGGTGTATTAAGAAAACCTCATATATCTCAGAAACTATGATAGCTAGAAACATTTTTCTAACACCATTCGAAAGCTCTTGAGGTGCTCGTTCATTACGGTTTTATTCATTTTCGTGTCAGGTCAAAGCCTAGAGAGCTACATGTCACTGAATGTCGGGCATATTCTTGGGAATGTCCATAGCCACCCATGCAAAAGGGCGTTTCCTTTTTCGCTAATAACTTCCAAACCAAACAAGATATAGTCATAGTTGATGCACCATTGCAATCCTCTCGTCAATACGAATCGAATGTTTTATAATATTGTTGTGTCAGGTCAAATTTAAGAATTTGACCTGACCCAGGTCAACGGTCTGACTTAAATTGGCCTGGTATAGTCATGATGTATATCATTTGACTTCCAGTGACTATACAAACACTTTGGTCACAAAATAAAAGTTTTATCTTAGTTAATTCCAAATTTATAGAGTAAAACACCAAAAAACGTTTATTTGACCTAAGGTGACCTTTTAAAGGTTACAAGTCAAAATGTTTGGCATCAACTTCAGAAATGGGCTAAAAAGCAAGTCGTAACCAATTTTTGAAGTTGATTCCATCCATACTCACTGAGAAAAGCTCATTTCGTGATTTTCCCCATGTATTTACAATGGGGAGGTCATGCTCTGCACATGACCTTGGGTCACCAATATCAAAAATCCCGGAACAAATGTTGTAGCTCCTCGTGGGCCCAATATGTGGTATGAGTTTCAACTTGATCGATTAACCCTTCCCTTAGTTATGCGGCCCTAAACATTTTTTGGGGTGAGGTCACTTCGCCTGGCCTGGTGACCTGACCTGATATGACCTTGAGCTAAAATTTTCAGGAAAGACGTAAAAATGATGGAGGAACAGCTATGCTAAGTTTGGCGGCGCTGCGCGCCGCCGTTTTTTGGTCACTTTGGAAAAACCCGAGGGGGGGTCTAAAAGACCCCCACCCGGGCGGATATGGGGCGATTTAAGCAATTTGCAGGCTTAGGTCAATAACTTCGAAATGATTAAAAATCTTTTATTTTGATATTATTGCGTTCAGATTGCTACTGCGAGTTCATTGATATACATATTGACTATGCTATATTAAAAAGTAACCTTGACCTGACCTGAGGTCAGATCATTTTTGTTTTTTTCCACGTTTGCTGCTTTTCGAGCTTTAACCTTTGATGAGCAAGAAGCTTACAGCATAGGCGCAGGAACTATTTTGAAGTTGTGGGAAAGGGTCGTCGACGTTGGTGGGACCAAAGATGACTCGGCTTATCGCTTGATTTGTTGCTGAAAACAAGGTACGGGAACGGCTGGAAAATGGTGGGCACTGCCCCCATAGTCCGAAAGTCAGGGTTGTTACCGCTACCATGATTTTTTGGGTGTGTGTCCAGGCACTGGCGGATCAGGGGGGAATTAGGGTCATGCTCCTTCAGACGCTCAAACCAGAGGGCCAAAGTATTTTTCGGTCCGAGGGGAAGTTTGGAGTGCAAATAAATAAAAAAGTATTTATAGATGTTTCGACAAAATTTTAAGGCTTTTAACGTTCTTTTACTCTTTTAACGTTTTTAATCTAACACTGCCCGTAAAATTTTATGGGTCGGCTAGGAAAAAGAACCCTAAAATTTTCGCAGTTACACCCCTGGATCAAATTGTGGCAAACCGTGCATCTAAAAATATATGAATCATATTTAAGCACCACTCACGTATAGACCGATCTTAAAATGAAACTTGAAAGTCAGCAGAAATAGAACTTGCCACAATAAAATACAGTACTTTCATACATGTATTCAGGTACCCCCCCAAAAAAAAACATCCCAAACACAATACATTTCAGAGGGGAAAAAATTGCCACAGAAACGAAAACAAAAAAATTGGAAGGTGATTTCAGATATGCCGGGGTGAGCGGGCCCCGAGAAGACGGGCGCAAAGCAACGGGCATGTACGGCAAGGGGGAGGGGCAGCGCAACGGACGAGCGAGCCACGGACGGAGCGTAGGAGGCCGACGACCCACGCGTGCAGATGGCACACCTAATTGTCGAGATCAAATGTCTCGTGGATTCGGGTGACCGGATCGGGCACCATGCACGTTTGCAACATTGTATTACAATAGAGTGCACGAGCATGGCGGCGGCTAGGGAAACGTGTGGGTGCAACTGTTAGGGTGAAACAAGGAGGGAGGGAAGTGAAAAGGGCATAAGAATACAAGATCCATCGGCTGATGGATCAATGAAATGCCGACAGCAAGTAAGTACAGCAATTTGTTTTCCTGGCATCAGAAGTACAAATATAGCAGTTATCGTGTCAGTAGTAGCAGTTATATAACACTGCCATAGCAGAGGCAGCCACTCACAACCGTTGGAGTGTACATAGGGTGTCAGAAAAGAAGACAAATTCACAATTATCCGGAAGTAGTCACTGCTAAATCAGTCCCAGATAGAATCAGGAAACACAAACATTCTTAACTACAGCCGCACAGGCATTGTGTAATGCCATGCCTGCTCCATTGGATACTTGCCATTATTTGACATGATTAATAATATTTCATCAAAGCCTAGCCCCTACATGCTGACACAAACAACCTTTTTTACCACACAATGTAATGCCATGTATATACATATTACATATATATATATATATATATATATATATATATATATATATATATATATATATATATATATATATATATATATATATATATATATATATATATATATATATATATAAATGTATATATTTGTTTAATAAATGAGTCATAGCATGATAAAAACATTAATAGGAATAACAAATTATGGGCTCTTTGTTTGTTCTGAAAAAATGAAGGAATAAGTTTAGCAGTCCAGTGCTGGCAATGGTACCTATGTAGTATAAGCAGTATGCAGTCTGTTTCACAATTTCGACCAAAAATAATAACAGACATATTACAAGTATATTCTGTCATTAAAACAGAAGTGAAAGCTCCTCAGTATCACATTCCATACATGGTGCTGCAGAGCATGCATGTAGAAAGAAAACCTTACTATTATGGTATAAGCAACAAGTTGGCATAGCTTAGGATTTAGACCTATCAATTTGTCATTGTTAGACTAACAGGATACCTGTAGGTATAAAAAGGGTCTGTAGTGTCCAGTGGCGGATCTAGCCGGCCGGTTTGGGAGGGGCAAACCAAAGTCAAAAGTCAAAAAGCAGAAAAAAACAACAAAAAATTCAGGCTGTTAAAGCTGCTCTAAAATATCACTTGCTGGTAGAATTTTGGGTATTTGAGGCGAAAAGCAAACAAACTTAACGAGATGAAAAATATGCGCTCAAGACAATTTTTCCAGTCCGAGGCCCAGTATTTACACTGAAATTAACTGGTTCTGTTTGAAGTTAAGAGTTGAAGCACCAAAATATTGCTTATAAACTAAAAATGAGTGGCAAAAAGGAGGTCAATAACTTTTGGGGGCAAAAAAATAGTTTTTCCCAGAGCTTTTCCATTTCGGGGCAAATGCCTTTTTCGCCCCCCTTGGATCTGCCACTGGTACGGTCCCAAGATCTTTCTTTTAACATTTGAATTGTGAAGGAATTCAATAAAGCTTCATTTGAAATGAAATATGTAATAAGTGCCTAAATATGTTTTATAGAACTTCTATCTCAATTTCACACCCATGATACAATTGCAACATATCTTTACACAGATTCACAAGACTTGGAAGAGTTTATCCAATTAATAAACATCCAACCCTGACAGCATATAATAAACAGCCTCACAATCCCACCTTCTGGTCAATCCTATACAGACTGGAAATAGCTTCAATGTTGCTGCTTGGCCTTAGTAGGTACCTGTACCCTAATTATTATCATGGTATGTCCATACAAGCATGATCAATGGATCTTAAAAGTCCTCCTTACACTTAAAAGCATCAGGAACATAGTAATCCATGTAATAGATGGTACAGTTCATGACCTAAAATGTGTTCTCCCCAAAGCTCACCAGACCCATACCTACCTAGAAATAAACGTTCTTACTGGCATGCATGTGTACACTTGTCCACAAATCTGCTATTCCTTTGATGTTCCCTACACTCATTCAAAGATAGATACCTGTATGAATATATTAATTACACGCTGGGTTTTCTAATTTTATTCCCGGCTCGTTTATATCATACACGTAACCATCGCCATAATTCCAGAACAAGTGGCGGGTATATTTCTTCCGGCCGAATAACACAATCATTCTTATTTGGGTTTGAAATAACTGCGCCAGGTTCGAAACGGGATTCTGAAGGAATTATCATGAAATTCATCGTGGAATTTACTTGATATTAAAGCATGTCAGGGACTTAAAAATGTCTCTAGAAGATAGCCTGATCAATTCTACATACTAAAAACCAAAAATATGTCCTTAAGCACTACTTATATTTTCCCACTGGCCCGTGCCCCAAACCCCTGCAAGAAGTCCCATTGGAATTACATGTTAAATTTTTCTGGAAAAAGTCTCTAAGAACCAGAAATGGAACCTTCAACAATCCCCAAACTTCTAGAGAGATAGCTCATGTCCACCCTCTGGGCGTAGCAAGCGTCACAGGGACATGCCAGATCGTCGCCTTGGGAAATAAGGACAGTACCCTTGGGAAATGGGGACGCTAACCTTAGGAAATCGAAAATCACGGGAGTGGTAGCTGAGGAAGGGGAAGAATGGCACAGAGGCGTGTTCAGAGAGCTGGCGAAGGGGAGCAGGGCACAGAGGCGTATTCAGGTAGCTGGGAAATGGGGGGCGGGGACAAGGCACAGAGGCATGTTCAGGTATTTGGGGAATGGGGCAAGGCACAGAGGCGTGTTCAGGTAGCTGGGAAAGGTTAGCAAGGCACAGAGGCGTGTTCAGGTAGCTGGGGAAGGGGAGCAAGGCACAGAGGCGTGTTTAGGTAGCTGGGGAAGGGGAGCTAGGCACAGAGGCGTGTTCAGGTAGCTGGGAAGAAGGGCAAGGCACAGAGGCGTGCTCAGGTAACTGGGAAAGGGGGCAAGGCACAAAGGCGTGGTCAGATAGCTGGAAAGAGGGGCAAGGCACAGGGGCGTGTTCAAGTAGGTGGGAAAGGGAGCAAGGCACAGAGGCGTGTTCAGGCAGCTGGAGAAGGGAGAGCAGGGCACAGAAGCTTGTTCAGGCTAATGGAGAAGGGTCTGGGCACAGAGGCGTGTGCAGGTAGCTGGGGAAGGGAGCAGATTACAGAGACGTGTTCAGATAGCTGAGGAAGGGGAGCACTGCACAGAGATGTGCTCAGGCTGGTGGGTAAGGGGAGCAGGGCCTAGAGGCATGTTTAGGCGGATGAGGAAGGAGGAGCAGGGCACAGAGGCAAGCTCAGACGTATGGGGGAAGGTGGAGTAGACTACAGAGGTGTGCTCAGGCACATAGGTGGATCCAAGATTGCCGATCGGGGGGCACCTTCCCGGGGGGCGCCATCCGGACCGGGGGGGTGCCATCCGGACTAGGGGGCGCCACTTATGACCGGCAAAAGCTATCAGGTGGGTGCCAAATCCTATCGGTGGGCGCCGACTTTCGCATCCTGGGAGGGGGTGGGAAGCGACATTTCAGGGGGCGCCATCGACCTTTCAGGGGGCGCCGAGGGTCGATCGGGGGGGGGCACGTGCCCCCTTGCCCCCCTGGATCCGCCTATGCTCAGGCAGGTGGGAAGTGCTGCTTTTCCCCACTACACTGAGCACATCTCTGTGCTGTGCTCCACTTCCTCAGCTACCTTAACACGTCTCTGTACCCTGTTCCCTTCCCCAGCTACCTTAACACGCGCATTGACGGGGGGGCGGGTACCCGCCCCCTCGGAGTTTTTCGGAGACAGCAGAAAAACGGCGGCGCGTAGCGCCGCCGTACTTGGTATACCTTTTCCCTCATCATTTTTACAACTTCTGTGAAAATTTTAAGGTTAGGTCATCTCAGGTCAGGTCACCAGTACAGGTCAAGTGACCCAACCTCAAAAAATGTTTAAGATAACATAAGTCGGAGCAGAGTGAACTTATCCGATTGAAACTCATATCACATAATGGCCCCACCGAGTTCTCTAAAATATGTTCCGGTATTTTTGATATCGATGACCTAAGGTCAGGTACGAGGCATGACCTCTCCATTGGAAATACATGGGAAAAATGGTTTTTAAGGAATAACTCAGTAACGGATGGTGATAGAGCATTTATTTTAGCTGCATTAGACTCGCCTGGGCTTTGCGGTTCTAATGATATGCATTTTATATAATTTGACCCTGACCTGACCTCAGGTCAGGTCAAATCCTTCATTTGACCTAGCAAGGTCAAATTATATATCATTCGATTTGGCTTGCTAAGAGGATTCATATGGTTTAAGTCGTTTTGCTCTATCTTTACTTGTTCAGATGTAATGGCCGAAAAACTGAATTTACATGTTATCCCTATGACGGGCATGTTTTGACCTCTCGTGACCTTAAATGTGACCTGACAAAAAAATGGTTCAAATGTTTTCGATGGAGAAGTGGATGGGCAGCCCAACGCCGTTTTACCGTTTTTCGCTACCTACCGTGGTTCTCGAGATCTTAGGGGGGCGGGTACCCGCCCCCGTCAATGCGAAGGTGGCTCAGACCCCCGTCAATGCGCGTGTTAACACGCGCATTGACGGGGTCTGAGCCACCTTCGATTGACGAGGGGCGGGTACCCGCCCCTAAGATCTCGAGAACCACTGTAGGTAGCAAAAAACGGTAAACGGCGTTGGGTAGCCCATCCGCTTCTCCATCGAAAATATTTGCACCATTTTTTGTCAGGTCACATTTAAGGTCACCAGAGGTCAAAAACATGCCGTCACATGCCGTCATAGGGATAACATGAAATTAAGTTTTTCGGGCATTACATCTGAACAAAGAAAGATAGAGCAAAACGACTTGAACTATATGAATCCTCGCAGCAAGCCGAATCGAATGATACATGATTTGACCTTGCTAGGTTAAATCAAAGATTTGACCTGGCCTGAGGTCAGGTCAGGGTCAAATTATATAAAATGCATATCATTAGAACTGCAAAGCCAAGGCAAGTCTAATGAAGCTAAAATAAATGCTCTATCACCATCCGTTACTGAGTTATTCATTAAAAACCATATTTCCAATGTATTGCCAGTGGAGAGGTCATGCTTCGTACCTGACCTTAGGTCATCGATATCAAAAATACCGGAACATATTTTAGAGAACTCGGTGAGCCCATTATGTGATATAAGTGTCAATTGGATAAGTTCACCATGCTCCGACTTATGCTATCTTAAACTTTTTTGGGGTCGGGTCACTTGACCTGTACTGGTGACCTGACCTGAGATGACCTATCCTTAAAATTTTCACAGAAGTTGCAAAAATGATGAGGGAAAGGGGTATACCAAGTACGGCGGCGCTGCGCGCCACCGTTTTTCTGCTGTCTCCGAAAACCCGAGGGGGCGGGGTACCCGCCCCCCTGTCAATGCGTGTGTTAACACGTCTCTGTACCCTGTTCCCTTCCCAAGCTACCTGTACACGCCTGTGTCCTGCTCCCCCTTTCCCAGCTACCTGAACACGCCTCTGTGCTTTGCTCTCCTTTCCCAGCTACCTGAACACCCCTCGGTGCCCTGCTCCCCCTTTCCCAGCTGCCTGAATACGCCTATGTGCCTTGCTCCCCCCTTTCCCAGCTACCTGAACATGCCTCTGTACCCTGCTCCGTTCCCTAGCTACCTGTACACGCCTCTGTGCTTTGCTCCCCCTTCCCCACATGCCTGAGCACGCCTCTGTGCTCTTCTTCCCCTTTCCCAGCTACCTGAACACGCCTGTGTCCTGCCCCTCTATCCCTATACCCCCTGAGCACGCCTCAGTGCCCTGTTCCCCCTTGCCCAGATACTTGAACACGCCTCTGTGCCTTTCTCCCATTTCCCAGCCACCTGAATACGCCTCTGTGCCCTGTCCCCCTTCCCCAACAACCTGAACACGCCTCTGTGCCTTGCCCTTCTTCCCAGCTACCTAAATACATCTTTAAGCCTTGCACCCCCTTCCCAGCTACCTGAGCACGCCTCTGTGCCTTGCCCCTCTTCCCCAGCTACCTGAACACGCATCTGTGCCTTGCTCCCCTTCCCCAGCTACCTGAACACGCCTCTGTACCTTGCTCCCTTCTACAGATACCTGTACACGCCTCTGTGCCCTGCTCCTTCCCCATACGTCCGAACACGCCTTTGTGCTATTCTCCTTCCCCAGCTGCCTTGACAGGCTTCTGTGCCCTGCTCCTCCTTCCCCATGTGCGGGAGCACGCCTCTGCGCCTGCTCCCCATTCCCCAGCTACTTGAACACGTCTCTGTGGCTTGCTCCCCTTCCCCCAGCTACTTGAACACACCTCTGTGCCCTGCTCCCCATTCCCCAGCTACCTGAACACGCCTCTGTACCTTGCTCCCTTCCACAGATACCTGTACACGCCTCTGTGCCCTGCTCCTTCCCCATACGTCCGAACACGCCTTTGTGCTATTCTCCTTCCCCAGCTGCCTGAACACGCCTCTGTGCCCTGCTCCCCTTCCCCAGCTACCTGAACATGCCTCTGTACCCTGCTCCCTTCCCTAGCTACCTGTACACACCTCTGTGCCCTGCTCCCTCTTCCCCACATGCCTGAGCACGCCTCTGTGCCCTGCTTCCCCCTTTCCAGCTACCTGAACACGCCTGTGTCCTGCCCCTCTATCATTATACCCCTGCGCACGCCTCAGTGCCCTGCTCCCCCCTTGCCCAGATAATTGAACACGCCTCTATGCCTTGCTCCCCTTTCCCAGCTACCTGAACACGCCTCTTTGCCTTGCCCCGCTTCCCAGCTACCTGAATACGCCTCTGTGCCTTGCACCCCTTTCCCAGCCACCTGAGCACGCCTCTGTGCCTTGCCCCTCTTCCCAGCTATCTGACCACGCCTCTGAACCTTGCTCCCCTTTCCCAGCTACCTGAGAACGCCTCTGTGCCTTGCCCCTCTTCCCCAGCTACCTGAACACGCCTCTGTGCCTTGCTCCCCTTCCCCAGCTACCTGAGCACGCCTCTGTGCCTTGCTACCCTTTCCCAGCTACCTGAACACGCCTCTGTACCTTGCCCTCCTCCCCAAAAACCTGAACACGCCTCTGTGACTTGCCCCCCGCCCCCTTTTTCCAGCTACCTGAATACGCCTCTGTGCCTTGCTCCCCTTCTCCAGCTCTCTGAGACTCTGAGCACGCCTCTGTGACATTCTCCCCTTCCCCAGCTACCACTTCCGTGATTTTCTATTTCCCAAGGTTAGCGTCCCCATTTCCCAAGGGCACTCTCCCCTATTTCCCAAGGCGACGATCTGGCATGTTCCTGTGACGCTTGCTACGCCAATACCCCCTAACCTAACCTAACCTAACCTAACCCTCACCCTCATTGCCTCCTATTGTCAGATGTCTCAGCACGCCTCTGCAGCATCATGCACCCAACTCTCATGCATCTAAGCACGCCTCTTTGGACCTTTTGAACGTTGGACTTCTTATTCAAAAGGTCTAACTTTCAAAGAGTAGAGCCTATGAACATTAGACCCTTTGAACGGTGGACCTTCTGATGTGATCCTTTTGAACCGAGATGTGATCTGCCTACTACTATAATACATACCAGGTGATGCAGCAAAGATAATATTATTGACAAGTTACTAATGTTCACATTAATGACCCACTTGTTATGTTTTTCTGCATTATTTATCTCATGTATTTTTTTACAAAACACCTTGGACAAAAATCTCTTGAACTATCTTAAGTGGGTCTTAACCAGCCCTCATTTAATGTCTAAGTATGCTATGATTTTGAATGGATGTACTCCAGGGGGTTCCATACTTGCGTAACATGAAAAGGGCTGTGGGGAACAGCAAGGAGACCCATGTTATGTAAGATGCTCCATGCCAAGAGTACCATTACCAGACTAGGGGCCTGTTCCAGCGCCTCCTCAAACCTGCTCCAACCTCCTCAAAGCTTCTCCATCTTCCTCTCGCCTGGTCCAGTGCCTCCCTAAACTTCCTCCAAGCTCGCCAAAGCTCATCTCAAATCTAATCCAACTTCCTCTCAAACGAAAGGTGGTTTTTCAAAGGAGGTTAGAGGAGCTCAATTGTGGCACAAAAATTCAATTGAGAAACTAAAATAAACTGTTTTTCAGTAAGAGACGGCGTTTGTGGGCAGCTAAAGGTTTTGATTCCGTTGTTTTTCTGTATTCCACTTTCACTAAAATACATTAAATGAGTATCAGAGGCCTTAATCAAATTCGATTAGTTTCTTAGCTGCGCAACGCCCACCATATTGGCGCTGATCAGGCGCAATCAGCTGATATCTCATCCAATCTCATCCCAAATCGTTCCAGCGGAAACCGATTTTTGCGCCTGCTCCAACTTACTCCAAGCTACTCTCATCTTTTTTTCTAAGGAGGCGCTGGAACAAGCCCTAGAATTATGCATCTTCACAGTGTGGTTTCGCTGGTTGATGGATATAATTGTTTCTACCTGTTTTGCCTGAAAATGTAGGACTAATATTAAGAGCTGTGGGTGTATGTTGCCCTACCCAAGTGTGCAATGTATGGCATTTTCGATGAGATCTCATTGGTGCGAGTCTCCTTGGAGACAGGAGCGAGTGGTGCGAATTTTATCAACCTGGTGCAAATTTTCGAGACTGGTGCGAGGAAGGTGACACTTAAACCAAACAAATAATGGCTGAATGGTTATTAAGACACCGGAGGGGGCCTTATGAAAAGTCCTTAACTAATAGACTAATAAGAGAGGAAGCATTGAATTGTGTGGGTAGGACTGGGTGCATTTTTCTCCCTGGTATATGGCATATTGGTGCAAATTTTTGGCGGCAGGTGGTGTGAGAATTGTAGATGGCTGGTGCGGCTCATCTGGCCTGCTGCCACACTTTGCAGACTGGGCCCTACCCAGTGTAGCCATTGCCAGGCTATCTGTATAAGACTACGCTTTTTATGGGTGCTTTACATTAAAGAAGTCAGGTTACAGAAGATATTAAATGGTTGCTTGTGTCATTCTATGGGTTTGCTGTATGTTATATCTTAAGCCAGTGACCTCGTAAGCCAGGGGAATTACTAACTAGCTTAACTGTTTTTGTGCACTCAGAAACCGCTCCTTTGAAATGCATTGATACAGCAGACCAAGTCTGCATACAGTTACTCAGGATGCATAAGTAGGTAGTCCATTCAAGGAAGAGACCTGCAAATAGACAATAAAGTCCTTGAGAAGGACCATAAAAATGTACCAGACAACCATATATTATGTTTAGAGGCTGCCAATGTATTTAGGGTAGGTAAGTATGTAAGCTTTCCCACACAGATAATCAATTGTGGGGTGCTAATCAAGATCCATAGTTAGTGCTGGCTAAATCAAAAGCTCTCATGTTCTCAAAAGAGAGTGTGGACTAGCCCCCTACTGACTTTTGGTCTCAAGACACTACACTGATTGAAGGATGCTTAGATACCCAGAATACCTCTGTGCCTGACTGGATATGAGAGCAAAAGATAGGCATCATTAAGTCAGAGGATCTTCACAAAGTGTTTTTGATATGTTTTGGGCTAAATCAGAATTTTGAAGCCTGTGTTTCAACATAGATATGCAGCTTTGATAAAAAAGTCAACCAGTTACCTAACTACCTGGTGTCTTCTTGGTCCATGTTGGCAAGCATGCCCCCTGCTCATTCCATTCTATCCCTGGTCATTTTTATACTGTGCAGTGTATTGTTATGATGATCAAATATATATCAATGGTTTCAAGTCAGTTGGGTTGAGACTTGGTCGATATGGTAGTGTGGAACAGGTAATGAAGACTTCTATCTCTTGAATACATTAAATATTAACTTAACACTTACCCTGGCTCATCCTCAAGCCCCATGAGCAAGAAGTGTCATATTAATTTTTGATATATGTCTGAGCTGTCTTGTTAAGTGTTTATAGGCATCTGATGTCTTGTGTTGTTCCTATTTCATTCCATGTGCATTTAGATATGCTTTGGCTAAATTGAATTACAAACAGCTGCCATATGACCTTAGCAGTTGGTGCGTCATTAAACCCCACAGTTAAAAACAGCTGCCAATATAAGTTGCATATTGAAACTGATTATTTTTCATGAGCATGACATAGGTAGGTTTGATCAATGATTGGTCCCAGCCTTCCTGGCAAAATGGTAAGGGTGCCCCTAAACTAAAACAACTAGTTTCCCACCCTAGATGATAAGTTGCCAATCTTATCCATGTTTGTGTGCAGTGCTGGCGTGTGGTGAAGAAATTGCATATACCAAATGATCTAGGGCACTGTACATTTTTATTTGTATAAATATTTTCGTGTTAAATATTTTCGTGTTCTGCTTACTGGGAAGCATTTTAAGAAGCCATCATTCATACAACACACTGTCACTATGTACGAGACAGAAGTTTCCATCTGCTAGCACCCTTTCGGGACAACGGCACCGCTCTCGGTGGCGCCTAGGCTACTCCAGTCTCCCCAAGCTGCAGTGCTCGGCAGAAGCCGAGCTCTCATATGGAGGGCCGCGGGCGGGAGATTGCGGGAGAAGTGGATCTCTTTGAATCCCATCAATTCAATGCACCCACAGACAGGGACGCTGACTGGCACGCCGTTGATTCCATTGTTGTGACGCTTACTCCCCAGTGTACCGTCACCTGGATAGGAGGCAGGCACAGAAAAAGCTGCCACAGGTCAGCCTTGATCCAGGGACCTTTCACTTAAGGCACCAGGTATGCGTGCGTGCTTACCATGCGTGTCGAAAGTGTGGGGGCGCACTTCTGCATATTTTCCAGCTCAAGGAGAGGAATAGCGCCACAAGAAAAATCACCAGTCCCCCAGCTAACTCGAATTGTAACCAACCATATCACTATGCGTTCCACACTGAATGAGTGACCCTGGGAGTGCCTGGCTGATTTTCCATGTGTGGTTCATCGAAGGTGTTTACTGCATACTTATGTTACAAAATTTTGGAGATATGTTGAAGATTTTTCAAATTATGTATGGTAGTGTTGACCAGGACCCAACACCGCTTACCAGCCTCGGCACAAACACGCGTTCCAGACGATGCGTGGAAGTTGGTGAAACTTAAAGTCTTTGCAAGGGTCCCACGTAATGCTTTCGTGTGCCGAGCTATAAACAACTTGAATGCACTGTCCCCATCAGTTGTTGGTACACAATCCCCTACAGAGTTAATGATTGTTGATTTGAGAAACATTAGGCCCATATTATGTACAATGTACAAAGTCAGGACAAAGGAATGCAGACGACCGCGAGCTTGTCGAAACCGAAACCCCAGGCTGTAGTCAGTTAGTCCTTTGCCATTGTCATAAGATATTACACGTTAACTCTCCTGATATGCTGTCTACACATTACAACAGGTACATTCCGCAAAGCTACAAACGCCAGCGAGAGAAAATGCTCGGATCATTAATGCTACACGTTTCTAGTCTGGTCTGTACATAATTTACAGCCTTCCAATATCTTCCAGATATGGAAACGTTTATGGAGAAGTCAGAATGGAAAGACCAGACGCTGCGTGCATCGCTCGATGATGAGCCTAACCACCAAATGGACTTCGCTTTGCCCCTGATCTTCGCCCGGGGACGGCCGCAGAACCTCGACAATATGGCCATGGTAAGATACCCAACTGCACGTCGCGAATCTAGTGGTATGTGAACTTACTGAATGTTTATATAATTAGTGGGGTTTAATGACTCACCAGCTTTCAAGGTTGTACGGCGTCGCCAACTCGCGCCCTGTTTGGAAGGATTTGCATTATGTATTGTATTGTTGTATCTTTGGTATCTGTATTAAATCATCAACAGGTCCTTAAAAATCCAATAACATATGAAGTCAGGAGAATTAAAAACACATAGAGGCTTAAATACAACGTAAATACTCACATCAAACCTGCACTGGCTCGGCGGCCGCAAACACAGCTATATTTTTCTATAGTACCCCGAGCGGATCACGGAATATATCGTTGAGGGGTGACACGTTTAAAAAGCTGTTCACCACACGAGATAAACGGTTAAAAACTTATTAGGTACTCACACTTCCGCACTATAGATGTGGCCTTTTATGTGTTGTGATGAGTATGAAGTGATTAAAAACTTATGCGAGGACACGGATCAGGACATTTGGGGGATTAAATCGACTTATTCATAGGCTCTCCCGGGACTTGAGCCCGGGACTGGTGTATATATGTAACACCTGCATTTACGCAAATATACGTAATATGTATTATGTTTATTAAATTGCATAGTATTAAATTATAATATATAGTAAATTGTAAAAGTATAGTATCTGCCTCAGACGGTGAGAGTTACCAACAATATTTGCGTACTTTGATTTAGCTCAAGTTGGACAGTCTGGACGCTCGATACCCAGGCATTCTGATGCTTTCTGATATATTTTCATGGGACTTTGAGCACTTCCAGTGAACGCCCAGTGTTATAACACTTGCCTCAAGTGTTTTCTTTGTAGGAGCGCTTGCATAGTATGAGTTATGTTATGTGTATCTTATTATAACTGTGCTTTTTACCTCTTTCCCTTTTAGGTTTTCCAAAGTATGTTTATTGTATGATAACAACTAGCTGGAACCTTCATGGAAAACCATTTACGTTGATATTTCGTAATGAAAGGTCAACAATTTACTCCGACATGTTACTCTGCGTCTGCGTGTGTTTCTGGGGCGCTCTAGAATCGAAGTCTGTATTGCACCATCGCTGTTATTTTCGGAGACTCTTAAGATGCTTGCTCCTGATCAATCCCTTTTTCTTCTGTATTATTATTTTCGCGACCAATGTTGAGGTGGAGAAAACGTAACAAAAATATGGAGATGATTAGCATATCGCCTTTTGAAATCTTTCTTGATGAACATGATGAGTTTATGTGAGCTTTTTTGCGCCCGTGCGTGTCTTGCACGAAGCTGCAACATCTAGAGTTCGTTACATTTATGGAATCTATGACATCTACATTCTGAAGAAAGTGATACCTTGTGTGCTATATGGAACTCTCAACTACACGCAAGAAGAACAGGTATGTAAATATTTAATTTTTTTTTTTAGAAACAATCTGACTCTAGCATTTCCAAAGAAAATGGGAAAAACGAGTATATAGAGTGGACATTGACGTTCTAAAATGTAAATTGTTTTAAATGCTGCTTCCTGATGCGATACAACATATTTGGTGTGTCTTAATCCTGATATATAGGTATAGCTGTGACCTTTTATAATTGTTTTTTTACATAAACTTTTATTCCTGGTTCGTTTACGATGGATTTCTGAATTGTTTAAGGAATTTGGGAAAACGCGAGATTTAGAAAGCAGTTCAGCTACAGCGTAGTATAGTAAGCTCCATACACACTTTTAGGGAGGAGGGTGGGTTTGATAAGTGGTGTTTTGGAAATAAACGCGTAATATTTGTGATAGAGTATTTAGTAGTTTATTTTCTTCATCAAAAACGTTAAAACCAAGGAAACGGGGTATATTGAAAGGGTTGAGGACGATGTGGTGGGCGAAATCGGATGGCAATTGGTGGAGGATCGCGGAAACACGCTCTTTATTGTCGCAGGTTAGCTTTCTTCATCTCTTCCTAGTGTAATAATGTAGCCACTTCTACGTTTTAGGGATCTACGAAATAATTAAAATTAAAATATGTTTACTTACAAAGTGTACATTTCATCGGGAACTTTTTTAGTTTATTTGTCTTGAATTTGTAGCCATCATTAAATATTACAAGTTTCCATTCTGCAGTACCAGTCATTTTGGAAACATGTCTTTGTGTCTTGTCTGCCTGTATGCCATTGCAGTGTTCACGCCATCACCTTTTTGTTGTACGAAGTAGTTACGGCTTCTTCTACCAACAGATCTGGTCAACATGTCACTGAGGCTGATCGGTCTACCGAGGAGTTCAGGATGGTTTACGTTACATAACTTATATGTGCCATGCCATACATGAACCCTAGAAGGTACGTACTAACACAAAACTTCGTCGTCGGTGAAACAAAGCCCGACGCACAAAATACAGACATTTTATTTGACCATATGCCGTCGTATGCACCGATATTTTGGCGCCAATATGACCAGAGAGCTCTACCACGGATCTGAATAATAATAATCTTGGGGTTTAATGACGCGCCAACTGCCAGGGTCATACGGCGTCGCCAACTCTCACCCTGTTGGAAGGGATTCTGGGGATTAGATCGACTTATTCAGAGGCTCCGCTGGGACTTGAACCCGGGACCAGTGGCTTAGAAGACGAGGGTGTTATCTACGTAGCCTCTTCATCCCCTACCGGTCTGATATCATACTGATTCAAACGTTGAAGATGTCCAGCTTACAAAATGCATGAGTCATTTAACATTGCCTATCCTGCTCAGACAATTTTGGGAAAACTTTCGCTGTGTATTTGCCATTGTACTTAGTCTGTATTTACACTGAAAATGAAATGAATTAAACAAGCACGATCCAAACTAAGTCCATACTAGTGTGAAATGAGTGCGCTAGGTGGTTGCCCCAGTAATATTTACTGTTGTCGGTTTTTCTCAGATTGTCATTGAAAGAAGACATGACTGGCTGAAGGTGTATGCCTTTGTCACAAGTCCCTGCCAGTTATGTGGAGAGATGCGGGGAAGTCGAGAGCGACATCCAGAAGATTGTTTATTTACATCCGTGCTTCTGTGACCTCACGCTGCGAACGGAACCGTATCTGCTCTTGGAAAAAATGGACTGATTAAACCTGATGCAATATTTTTCGATAGTGTACAGCAAGATGTACTCCGCGCTTGCTTAAAGTGCTTGACTTGTGTTTGTATGTGTGTGATCCTGGTGTAGTTAGGGCGATTGAAACTCATTTGTTTATACGAGTGAATGAAAATGAATCCGATGCGGTGTGAGGTATTTTACAGCATAGTTTCTTTTTGAACCCCCAGAGTAATGCAGTGTTTCGTCTTGAGAGCAGCTTGCGCTAGTCTAACCAGTTTCATGGATTTTGATTTCATGTGAAATTGTTGGTAATAATAATTGTTGGGGTTTAACGACGCACCAATTGCCAGGGTCATACGGTGTCACCACCTCTCACCCTGTTGGAAGGGATTTGGGGATCAGATCAACTTATTCAGAGGCTCCGCCGGGACTTGAACCCGGGACCAGTGGCTTAGAAGACAATGGTGCTATCCACTAAGCCACCTCATCCCCAAATTGTTCGGAAATTGTTTGTTCTAGCTTCATGGGCAGTGCAGATTATGCTCTATTTTTCTATTTACTTAACCAGGCCACGCGATAATATCCGAAATAACTTGGAACCCACCAAGAGCATTTTGTGACATTGCTAGTGAACATTTTCTTTCATACGTTGGAAAATTCCAAATAAAATGGGTTCAAATTTGATGTTTTGTTGATAAATTGCAGAAGACTAGGGGCTACTGGAGACCCACATCCAAAAGAGTGTGAGGATTTGGTGCCATGTTTTTGTCACAATATAGCCAAGATAACTGGTGCAAAATAATGTAGCAAAGGTGTCGTAGTGGTCCAAATCCATGGCTAGCACGCTTGTAGCATTGAGTTGCAACATTTTTTTCTGACAATGTCTCACCAGTAACTCATCTGTTTTCTGTAGGGCCAGGGACGGCCCCCCAGGCGACAAAAACGTTTTTTTCTGTTTCTCGTGTTTCTTTGTTTGTGGTGACGGTGTTCAGGACGTGAGAAGTTGTTGTTTTTCAATAAACTACGTTTCTTCAGCAGACAGTGTATGCCTGATTTATGCGACTCTGACAGAGAGGTCGGCACAGTTGGGCATTCCACGAAATTTCAGCACACGCGATGTTCGATTCTATCCCTCGTCCCCGGGGGAGGGTGTTTGAGCACCCTTCGGATTTTCCGGCGGCACCCAAAATAACGGCGCGAAGCACCGCTGC
This sequence comes from Lepas anatifera, assembly GCA_034440635.1. Classification (NCBI taxonomy): domain Eukaryota; kingdom Metazoa; phylum Arthropoda; class Thecostraca; family Lepadidae; genus Lepas; species Lepas anatifera. Next base: position 240,652 of record JAOTON010002077.1, on the reverse strand, counting down.
ACCTCCCAGACTTTATCCTTGTCAATTCCAGGGCAGTTGAATAACGGGTACTTCAAAGTTTCGCACCCAAAGTGATCAAAATAATAGTTTAGTACCAGTTTTAGTATAGCATATTAGGAATATACTAGAAACAATACCAGCCTAGTACATTCCCTATAAGGTAAACACGAGCGGCTGCAGCTGGTGACTGCGGTATTTGTTTGTATTCAAAACAAGAAGGAGGGACAGTACGTGGGTACGATTGAAGATTATTTGATTGTTGTCAAAATGTTTGAGGTCCATTCCTTCGCTTTTGAATGTTTTCAAAAGAGCCCATATGTTATTAGAATTACTTTTCTGGTAGTTTTTTCATGTTGGGTAGTGAGCAGAGGTGTGACTTCGGCCAGCAGCGGTATGCGACCGGTAAACACGACTGCGTAGCAGGTATAGGTTGGATCCAGGATCGGAGAGGGTACCTCGCGGGGGGGAGCGCTATCGGGAACAAGTGGCGCTACTTTTGGCTGACAAAACCCATCAGGTGGGTGCCAAATTGTACAGCGGCGCGCCGATTTTCGCATTGGGGGAGTGGGGAGGCAGGAGAATCGACATTTCAAGGGGCGCTATTGATCCTTCAGAGGAGCGCCGTGACCATTTAAGGGGACACCGAGGGTTGATCGGGGGCAGCTACCCTACCCCTTCCCCTGAATCCGCCCATGGTAGCGGGCTGATAGTGGGTACGCTGCAGATGAAGACATTTGCCACGCCGGCTGGTAGGGCTGCACTACTAGCGGGCTCTGGTGCAATATCTGCTGGCAGGGTTCAGGGGCAGACGCAGACTCGAGTTTTGGGGGCAAACCCATGTCTGCCTGTCCTCCTAGGGGGGAGGACGTGCGATTTGGGTGCTCGACAGACCTAGTATAAGCTACCTCTCCAATTACATGATCGCTCTCCTGGGAGGAGGGGGAGCTAAGATTTAATTGCTCGACAGACCTAGTGTAAACACATTTTTAAATAGAATTTATCTGGCCTTTGAGGGGGCGGGGGTCAGAACATAGTTTTGCCCCACTTCCAGCTCTTGGGAGGAGGGCGGGGAGGCATGGCCGGAATGTCCCCCCCCCTTGCGTCCGCCAATGACAGGGTTGGTCTGCTTGTGAGTTTTGGTGTGATGATGGCTGGTATAGGAATAAATATTGCGAAACATGGTGTATTCTCTTAGCAGCCCAATGTCACTGTGGATGAAACTGTATCTTTTACGCCCTCCCAAGACCAACGTGGTGATATATATATATATATATATATATATATATATATATATATATATATATATATATATACCCGCCCGAGATGTATCCTCGGTTCTTCCCGCTAACACTTGCTCGCCGAATTCAGTCGTGTGACGCTCTCCAGTATGGCAATGTCCCAAGATCGAAAATAATGGCTCCGTGTACGAAACCAAGTAGCTAATGAAGGGAGCGTTAGATGTGAAAGTTAACACGCACATTGATGAGGGGGTGGGTACCCGCCCCCCCTCGGGTTCTTCGGAGATAGCATAAAAACGGCGGCGCGTGGCGCCGCCATACTTGGTATACCTTTTTCTCATCATTCTTACAACTTTTGTGAAAATTTTAAGATTAGGTCATCTCAGGTCAGGTCACAAGTACTTGCCAAGTGACCTGACCCCAAAAAAAGTTAAGATAGCATAAGTCGGAACAGGGTGAACTTACCCGATTGAAACTCATATTGCATAGTGAGCCCATCGAGTTCTCTAAAATGTGCTCCGGTGTTTTTGATATCGATGACCTAAGGTCAGGTACGAGCCATGACCTCTCCATTGGTAATACATGGGAAAATGGTTTTAACTAAATAATTTAGTAGTAGATAGCGATAGAGTGTTTATTTTACCTGCATTAGATTGGCCATGTCATTGCAGTTCTTATGATATGCATTTTGCCCAATTTGACCTTGACCTGACCTTAGGTTAGATCAAATCTTTGATTTGACGTAGCAAGGTCCTACTTTATACCATTCGATTCGGCTTGCTGTGAGAATTCATATAGTTCAAATTGTTTTGCTCTATATTTACTTGTTCAGGTGTAACGGCCGAAAACCTTCATTTGCATGTTATCCCTATGACGGAATATTTTGACCTCTAGTGACCTTAAATGTGACCCGACAAAAAAATGGTACACATTTTTGGATGGAGAAGTGGATGGGCTACCTAACGCCGTTTACCGTTTTTCGTTAACTAGCGTGGTTCTCGAGATCTTAGGGGGGGCGGGTACCCTCCCCGTCAAGGCGAAGGTGGCTCAGACCCCCGTCAATGCGCGTGTTAAAATGCATGCGATGCAAATTGTAGAAGAATACGCGTTTCATTGTTAAGTTATTATGGGAACCTCCCCACGTTTTATAAAACAACAGACCACTTGAACAGTGCGGTCTCGTAGCCACTTCTCCCTGCTGTCAGATCAGCTAATCGATTTCTATTAGTATACGTACGGATCTAGGCCATACGATTGGGGGAGGGTAAGCTCAGGAAAGAAAGTGAACAACGTGGTGTCGTTCCAATGAAAACCCGAAAGTGGAGACTGTTCAGCCACGTTGGGGACCATGGCAGAGGCGGATCCAGCATTTGCCCAAAAATAAGTTCGGGTTTAAATCGTGGAAGCCGTGCTCGGGGTCTTCATTTTTCATTTATGGACCGTGAAACCTTTAAAAAAATAATTCGTAAGGTGCCTATCTAAACGTGCTTATAAAATAAAGTTTAATACTTTGGGGGAGCCCAGACCAGCTATTGAGGGCCCAGAGACCAACATCCGTGGCGTTTGAACTCCCTGAATTTACCGTAGGAACGCCCATTGAACATAAAAGGTGCCCCCTGCCGAGTGCCTTTTGCCGTGCTCAAGACCAGGCTTAAGGGTGCGAGGTCGCCCCCATCGCTACCCATCCACTCTGGATCCGCCTCTGCATTAGGCAGAAGCTTCCCCGGGAGCTAAAGCATGAAGGGCACAGAATTTCATGAACTCGAAGCGAATACATAGTGTTTTACACATACTGATTCTATGAAAAGTTTAGCCGCTCCTAGGATTCAAACCCACGCATGAAAATAGGACCAAAACATGGGTCCCGGTTTCGCCGTCTAGCTCGCTAGTTGATATCACGGCTGGCGGTTTTGACCCTAAAAATGAAAATAAAAATGTTCTGGCCTTCATTTAAACTGCTTTTTGTGAACCTGAGCGGGGTCTGAGATCCCCTCCCGAGGCTCTAGATTGCAAGCTTTTAACATGTGTTTCCTATGGACTAGACGAAAATGCCAGCCGTTTAGTAGGAAAAACTTTGAGCCCTCCCCCGGCCAATTCTGCGTCTTAAATTTTGATTGTATATTAATTATAAGTTTAATGTTTTAAGTTTGGTTCAACAGTGCAGGCCACGTGACCTCACACCAAAAGTTTTACATAACAAGTATTTCCCGCCCAAACCACCCGATTTTTGTCGATTTTCTTTAAAACATATATTTAACACGATGTTGGGCCCTTTGTCCTCCCTCCAAACAATTGGTCTGGATCCGACCCTGTTTCTAGGTGCATGCTGCAATTTTGGGCCTGTGACCTCGGAGAGGTCGTCCGGGACTTCCTAGGCAGGTTTTGATACTTGGGTCAATGTAGAAAATGATGACCGAGTTTTTTGCTACCATTACGTTTGGATTATTATGGCGAGTTGGTTGATGTCTATATTGACTATGTCAGCTCAGATGGTGGCCTTAAGCTGACCTTAAGTCACGTCATTTTTATGTTTTGACCAAGTATAGTCGTATCATCCATCATTCAATTCGCCATAATGAGAGAAAGCAAATTGTGCCTAAAGTTGATCCTAACACAACTCTGTTTCAAGCTAGAGCCCAGATACTGTTCTCTAACCTGTCCTCTTCTTTGACCTGTCATGACCTCAACACTGACCTTAGCCAAAAAGTGAGTGATTTAGCTTCTTCATGAATTTTATTAGCTACCAACCAACTTTCGTGTTATTTGCCATCCCGGGAGGTCAAAGGGGGGTGGGTGTTTGAAAACCCCACCCCACCAGGGCGAAGGTGGTTCGGAGACTCACCGAGGCAAGTGTGAAACCATCGTGTGCGATTTTTTTAGATCTCTCTGGGGTTATCGGCAGGCCAGAACACGGCTGTGACATTTTTGGGTCGCTAGGTGCAATGGTTCAGGAACCCTAGCTTCCAGGAATTCTACACTGTTCGCGCAACAGTTGCTTCTATAGCTATTTTATCTAACCAAAATAATGATAAATTGTACAATTGTTTATCAAACTGTTTGGAATGAGCAAATGAACAAAATAGTGATGATATTGAACTTTGTATTTCTTTCGAAAAATTGTAATTTGTTAAAAAATAGAAGTTTCAAACATAAGTGTAGGAACTGGAGGTACCAGGGGGCCACCGCCCCCTTCTGTGGTGGAACACCGTTATGGAGATGAATATACCACAGCTGTGATATCAAACAAGCAACCAAAACGGGCTGATAGTAGCTTGTCTGGAACACCTCATAAGCTGACCTGGGCCCCTGAACGGATCGTGGGTCCCACGAGTCAATTTGGGGCCCCTGTGAGTTGTTCGGGGCTCCTGAATTGGCATTTGGGCCATATGAGGTAATCTTGGATACCTTGAGCTGAACTGAGGGACCCTGAGCTGATTTGGGCCTCCTGAACTGCACTAAGGTCCCTAAGCTAACCTGGGGGTCGTGAGCCTTGAGCTGGTCAAAAACCCTATATTAGCCGACCTGGGCCCCCTGAGCTAAGCTTGGCCCCGAAAGCTAATCTGGGCCCCTGGGCTAATCTGAGGCCCCCTGTGCTGAAGTGGGGGATGCCTGAGCTGGTCTGGAGGTACCCTGCATAGTTATACGGCCCCTGAGCTGAACTTGACGCCAGGAGTTTGAATTGGCCCCCTGGAGCTGTTCTGAGACCCTATATAAGCTCACCTGGGGCCCCTGAGTTGAGCCGGGCCACATATAGCCGAAGAAGCTGAAGTGCCCGTAAACACCAATAATTATCATGAGCCGGTCCCCTAAACTATTCTGGCTTCTGAGCTAATCTGGGGCCCCTGTGCTGAACTGGGAGGCCCCTAAGATGTTATGGGACCCCTGGAATACCTTATAGTTACTGAGCTGGGGGCTGTGCGATTGAATGGCCCCTTGAGCTGTTCTGAGACATTATATTATCCTACTTCGGGGCCTCTGAGCTGGGCTAGGCCCCCAAAGCTAATATGTGACCCTCTGCGCGGAACTGGGGCACTGAGCTGGTCTGGGGCCACCTGAGCTGTTTCATAGTCACTGATTTGAGCTGAGATCCAAGGGCTTGAACGGGCCCATTGGGCTGTTCTGAGACCCTATAGCCGACCTGGGAGCCCTTGAGCTCAGCTGGCCGCTAAGCCTGGACGATACGGCGCCAGCTAACCTATTGAAAAGGTACATTTCCGTTCAGACAAGACATCAAAAGAGGTTCCCAAAGACATCAAAAGAGGCTCCCAAAAGGTGTTCTTTATGAAAGCTAAAGCTAATGTGCTGGAAACCCTCATATGATTTCCTGCATGCCCCTTTATTTTTGAACAGTCTCTTCCTATGTCTCTTGAGGTCGAAAAGTCATTGCTTGTAATCGATATGTCAAATCATCCTCCGGTTGACAATGACGAAGAATAATTAAACGGTTTAGCGTAGACTGGGAGGAGTATACTTCATAGTTCGCCGCCGACCGGCTGCCTGTTGTGCTGGGCTGCAGAGTTGTCTGGTGACGTTTGTGGCCAGGAGTGTATTGCCACTGACTGCCTGTTGTGCTGGGCTGCAGAGTTGTCTGGTGGCGTTTGTGGCGTACCTGCTTCGGTACGGTAGGGAGCGCCATGTCACGGCGCTGCAGCTTCTCAGAAGACTGCTGCCAGCTGGCGAAACTGACCGGTCTACTGAGGAGAAACTCCGACAGGTAAGGATATCACTTGTTTGGTACTCGGGAAAATATGATTTAGTTCGAGTGTTTGTAACCCCAATGCCTCTACCGCTGGCGAGCCTGGACGGTTTCCCTGAATGCTGTAGTGGTTGTAACTAGGGATATAAAGACCAACTCACCTAACCACTGTCCGGAACATCGTAAAATAGTAATGCCAAAAGGAGGACGTACGGATATCTACTTTCCAAGCATGTATCCAGAGCCTGCTGGGTATATTTAGGGGCGCGGTAGTGGAGTGGTCAGCGTAGCTGGCTTCCACGCATCCGACCCGGGTTCAAGGCCCGGCGGCTTCCCTGAACAAGGAGCAAGCTGGCTCCCGAGCAACCCTTCCAACAGGGAGAGAGTTGGCGACGCCATATGACCCTGGCAGTTGGTGCGTCGATAAGCGCCAATTATTATTATTATTATTATTATTATACTGGGTATATTTAGTTTTTTGTCTCGATATGGCGTGCTAGACGACGGAGCTAGCTGCTTAGCTGCTTTTTAGCGTTGTGATCCGCCTAAATATTCGCTAGTATCCACTGGCCTGAGGTTCCTGAGTACCGATTTCTCTGCAAGAGCTAGGGTACAATTCCTCTGGACTCCGCGTGATGCAGTTTAAATATGATGTAGGTTGTTGTCATGTCAGTTGTTTCAATTTATCCGAATGATAGATACAACAGAAATGCATAAAACTAGCATGGTTGCAAAATCGTAAGTGAGCATAAAACCTGGATAAGATAGCCAAAGCGCATCTAAAACCCATCCGATTAAAATGTAAATATTAGAATCCCCAAAAGAAAACCTTCCGAGGGCACCGCTGAAATGCAATCAGCTAAAATACCCTAAGCCGTTGAAAACCTGCACTGATGCAAAAACATCTGATATTTAACTAGCTGCCTGACAGTGAGTCAGCTAGGCTGACAGGCAGTATCCGAAATGGACTCTCGGCGCCCGCCTCCCGTCACAACGCACACAGCGACGTTGACCAAAGCTCTACACGGTTCATCTGGACCGTTCCGCGCGAGCTGTGTATAGACAAGCATTACCGCACCAAGGGGAAAACAAGAGTTTGAAGATAGTCATTCTAGCAGTTCGCGATACCACGCGCATGTCATGACTGAGAGCTTACAAATCTCCGGCACACTTTCACGGCAAAGCATCGATATATGGCTGATAATTCGGATGACGATTCTCACTGAGTCGTGAGTTTTAAATCGCTTTGTTTGTTATTTGGGTTCAAGGGCGCACTAACTAATGGGGTCATGTAGGGCCTATGTGAGGTGGATTAGCGGCTTGGTGGGTAGCCTCAAAATCTACGTAAGGCACCGGTCCCAGGGTGAGGTCCCGGCGGAGCCTCTGAATAATTTGATCTGATCCCCCACATTCCTCCCAACAGGGTAAGAGTTGGCGACGCCGAATAATCTTAACAGTTAGTGCGTCGTCAGACCCCAGCAATTATTAACGCCTATTTGAATCGCTCTGAATTCAAGTATTGCAGCCCTGCAAAATTTGATCGAAACTGGGGCTATATTGTTCAGCATGGTAGGCGTATCATGTACGTTATTTTTAGCATTAATAATCACGCCGTTTCTGGCCAAACCACTGTCACATGGAGCTTAGAACGACCTGGATGCGTGTGACCTCCTACTGGAACCAGGTTTCACTGACAATCAGCCTACTACACGACCGTGACGTCGCCCTCGACACACGAACTCAGGTCATTGGCATGAAACGTGTGCAGCAGATAAAATAATGATCCACCCTGGGGAACTCCAGTGCTATCGCCCCGTGCTTTATAGCCTATGGCGCGCATCTGAACTTGCTGGGTGTGGCCCTCAAGGTAACCGTGGAATCAATATCTCTCTACCGTGGAGGTTGAGATTTTAGAGAAAGTGCGAATCCGGGGTGACATCAACACATTTTGAAAGGTCTCAGATTACCTACCAGGAATGCAGTTTTAATTTGTTACATATCCTGGGTAGATGCGTCAAAGCACAGAGCGCTCGGAAGCGCCGATTAGGTGGAATACAGTTCTTTATATTGTTCTGTGTCCGAAAATCATTTGTTTACCTCGAGGTAAATAATTTTGCTGTTTGTGCGCAGCGCTTTCAGTCTATTTAGTTTTAATCGGGAGGGTTGATATTGGCCGAGTTTCAGATGGCTCCGTGGTTGCCTTGCCTTTTTGAACAGAAGTCGTTGCGCATGTTTCTATTCCTTGGGACAGATCCCGTTATCAGAGAAGAGCGAGTTGACGACGCCCAGCAGAAGAAAGTCAATTAAAAAAATGGAGCGTAAAGATGCTGGATCCATCAACACCTATGGATTTCGAAGGTGGTGCGGAAACCAAAGCGATGTGAAACGTTGGAATGTCTGGGTCGAACCTGAAAAGAGCTTGCGTTCAAATCGTAAGTACGGGGGTAGCAGCTGGCGGGACGCTGGCCGTTGTGGTTGGCCCGATGTACAAGGATCGTTGTCTGCGTCAGCTGTGGTGTCCGGTATTGTGCGCTGCTGCTGTTTGCACCCAATCACCGGCTGAAGGTCGTGCCGCAAACCACCGCACCGGTCCTGAATGACTTCCCTGGTATACCCTGTCATACCATCGCCACGAATGACAGCGTGGCAGAGGCGGTGCGAGAGCGTCACGACTGCTTCTGATGGCGGTACAACGCCGCGACAGGCACTGTGTTTCAGCAGACCCAGGTGGCCTGATGGGCTGACGAGATCAAGTAGGTTGTAGTGGTGCAATTTTAAGTTTGTGGAACCTTACCTTGGCGAATCCTGTCGATTTCGTTGCGCCTAAGTTTGAGCACTCCCGATCGAAATCCGTTCAACACAATTAGTTTACGGATAAAATAGAATAGCTGGAATAATACAACCTGAGCATAATTGCTCAGTTTGTGTCACAATATGACCGTGGTGCTGAAGCGCCTTAAAATCTTAAGACGTGCCGGTCGGGGCTCCCTGCCAACCTCGCTGAAACGGGGGCTGGTGTCCCCCTCCCCTCCACAATCTGTGATGCATTTATTCTTGCTAGCAAGGGTTAGTTGATTTCCTGCGCCATCCCCGAAAAATAATAGTGAAACTAGTAACATTCGGGGGGAGCACAGGTACTACACTTTAGCGTGTAGCATACATGCATGCACGCAGATGCATTCACCAGTTTTCGGTATATCCAAGCTGCAGAAGAGATGTATGCTGGCTCTGACTCATTCGAGGATGTGTCGCAGTCTATCGAGTCTGGAACTTCAACATCGAACCCAACTGAAGAAGGTGAAATGCAGCTACCGTCTGAACTGGCATCTTCTGAGAGCACAGAGCAGCGGAAAAAACGGCTCCGCGAGCAAGTCGAGCGACAAAAACACCGAGAAGAGGCTTAAACACCCTCCATGGTGAAGTGTTGGACCTGGAGAAAGAAAAGCTAGCCGTGGAAAAAGAAAAACTAGAGATAGAGAAAACCAAACAGCGCCTGGACTGCAACAAAAACGGCGAAGAGAAATCGCGCTGCTACCGAAAGAGTTGCAGTACTGAGATGTGGCAAGGACTGGGCACGCCGAGGTTACCCAATTCAAATGCCGCGGCGGTCGTAAGCAACGTTCCGTGTGCAGTGTGTGTGTTGAACATGCTGCCTGAACATAATGTGAATTGAATGCTTGTTAGCTGTCAATGTAAGGAAGTTGAGCGGCCAAACTTTTCCGGTTGAGTTTATAAGCTTACACAATTTATTTCCATCAACTATGTAGATCATGTTTATTTCGAGGGAAATGCTCGTCACACTTTGGCCCCATTGAATGGAAATGCATCGATCCGCACAAACTCAGTAAACCCGATCATTATTCCGCAGCACTAGCGGGACACAGAACCACACAGCACCAACGAAAGCACAGAATAAACAATTCAGTACAAAACCAATGTGGCACGAAACGGAAAAGCACTGAGAACATTTATAGTAGTGCTAAGTGATAACGATCTCCACTACATATAAGAGAACTATTCAGTGCGGATTTCACGTAACCACTTGAGAAAGGTCCACGCTATGTGATCCCGGAACCCCTTGCCGTCCTCGAATGTTCCCACGTCCGCGGTGGCCGGCTCTTTCCTTGCACGCGGAGACTTTCACGGGGTGCAATCCATGCATCTCATGATGCCTGGGATGCGGGCCATATTGTGGAAGTCGCGATTAACATTGAGTAGGTCATTTCTCACCCGACTCTAAGCGAAACCATCGACCCTTGCAGTCATTTTGGGAATCACTTGCCAGATAATTTCGTTGACCATGCTTTTGGTGATTCCCAAAGTGTCTTAAGAACTTGCTGCAATGAATTACATCCCAGGTACTGTAAGGTTAGCAAAATTACTGCTATTGTAGGGCTCGGTTGGAGGAGTTGAAGCCTTCGCCGAATTCGTCCACTAGGTACGCTACTGAGTCACGGACAAAGGGAAATCAAAATTGGTCATGCACTCCTGAATATCTGGCTCCAGCCTCCTCACATCTAATCCAGTAAATATATCTCCCTAACAATACTGACAACCCTCTTTATACGCCTACTCCCCGCTGGAGCTGGATATGACAGGAAGTCGTGACGCTGCAGGATAGTTTTCTATAACCTTTGTCTGATTCGCCTGATTTTTGTCAGTGTGCGCTGAAGCAGTGCGGAACAATGAAGACAATGTAAAACACCAGTGCAGGCGCGTGGGACAGCAAGTACCGCAATGTGGATTAATAGAAAGGGGTGAGTAAAACATAGACCTCTTAAGTGGGGAAAAGGAGAGAAAAAAGCGTTGATAAAATTGGAAATCTCGTACCTGTCAAAAGCGTCGGGCATTAAGGGATGTTTATAAATGACGTCACTTTTTAGCGGTTTCCAACCCCGTCCGCACGTCATGGCGCCACTTTTTAAGGAACCCGAAGTCATGGCGCCTGTTTTGGGCCGACCCTCATGTCTCATCAGTCAGCATCATTTAATAAGAGCTTGCAGACGCTAAAAATGGTACAGCTATAAAGCAAACTGCGTGATGCATCACGCCGTCTTGTTATCCCGACATGCATACGACATCTTATTATGACAAGGCTCTAAGTCTGGCATTCCAAGCCACTATGTCCATTAATGAAATATCATGCCCTCATGTCTTAGTCCTACGTCTAGGCTTCCACCCCCCCCCCCCAAAAAAAAAACTCAATAAATCTCAAAAGTGATCAAATCGGCATCGGAAAAAGCACACCCGTTACATAGCACATCACTTTTCGGTGAAATCCCTTCCCCATTACCACGTCGTGGCACGTGACTTCCCCAACCCCTCCCCTCCACGGGTGACGTCATTTATGAGGAGCCCTTGCATCTTGCAGTGCTTGCTGACCTCCTCTCCTCACGCCATATAGCAGGCAATTCCTGTCCACCATGTCAGTGGCCGCGGGAACTGTGAGGGAGGGTCGCCAACTCTTTTCCTTGTTGGAGGGGTTTCTCGGGAGACGTTTGATGATTCTGACGAAGGGCTGTGGCTGAATATATAATCTCTCCCAATATCCAACATCAAGAAATCGGTGAGAAAGGCCAACTAACAACTTAACGATTTTGCAGAAAAAGTTGATGCAGCGATCTCACTATAAATTTCACGTATGCTACAACAAGCGTCGGAAAAAGGGGACCAGGAGGCCTACACCCCCCCCACCCACACTTTTTGATCAACAATTTCCTGATCTTAGTCAAAATGGAAGAAAACTGGAAAGGTGTATAAGCAGCCGTTGAGGAAGGCAACGAGGAGCCCAAAAGTCGAACAGTTTTTGGTCCTAACGTGGGAAGTTTGTTGTCAGCATCAGGTTGAAGTTTGGCGGGCCCCCTCACTTTTTGCCGGTGGCGACGCTTATGTATGCTAACGCCACAATGATGAATAAAAAGGCTAAGCACTTCACACACCAGCAACCAGACTTACTCGCTTTAACTACACCGTGTCCCGTGTAATCCACGAACGAGCTCTAAGCACTGACAACTGACCGCCTATGAAATGAGAGCATCATGCAATTTCACTGTACTGGCTGGGATGTGGGTATCCGGTCGGATAGCACATGATGTTTGATTGGTTGTAGGCTAGCGTTCATCTCCAGCGTTTTGATAAGTTGATGCTGAGGCTGCTTTGCCGGGATTTCCCGAAACTACGCGCTTTGTTTCGTCTTCGCAGGATGGAGTAGACAGCCACGGGTGGAATTCTTTAACACAGTTTTTGTGGGTTGGCAATTTGGGACCAGCAATAGAACAAAATGATTGTTATCGGGTGGTGGTTTGTCTCATTTTCGTTAGGTGCGTTTGCATTTGTTCAATTTTAAGTCATATCCTATTTCACTGGAGGGTCAATTTCCGGGCACTGGGGGGGCTTTCGGCCGACTGGGGGCAAATGGCCCCCAGTTAACATGTTAAAAAATGGCCTGTCGCATCCGCGGTGTTCCAACTTGCAGTGTGCCTTACAGCCTTGGCGGTTGGCACATCGCTAAGCCCCAACTTGCAGCATGATTTCATCAGCAGCTGCAACGTCTTCCACTTAGGTTCTAACAGCTTGTCCATCGCTGGTAGCTCACGCTGTGGGTGGTGAGCTTATTACAGTAGAGTGAGTCTGGTGACTGGGCGGACTGCCATTTGTCAGAATCCGTAGAATCACGTGACCTAGCGCGACCCCAGGTGCCCAGCACTGCACGAGACTGTACCACAGTCAACAAAGGCGCGTCTCAGTGTGACTGACCGAACCCACTGAGCAGCCACCCTAGCAAAAGCTTCATTTAACTGTCAAGTGGCACTCGTTTTCTGGTGTGACGGACCAAACCGGGCCCTTAGCCTAAAATTTTCTCAGAAGTTGCAAAAAGACCAGGTAACAGGTCAGACAGGCAAAATACGCCGGAGCTGCGCGCCACATTTTTTTGGCTGTCTGAAAAACCTTAAGCATGTTAAAAACATACTGAACGATGATTATATTTGTATCAGTCTTAGTCGCGCATATCGGCTTTGGCAAAAGAAGAAATTGTTTTGTTAATGGCTTACATAGGTTGCAACGAGGCGCTTTAATGTGTTCTGCCATCCAAGTTAGGCCATCTGCCATCGATGTCAGTTAATTTGTTCTGCCATCGAAATCTGCCGTCGAAACTGGAATCAATAAAAAAAATTTGCACTTTTGTAAGCTTTACTTTTTTAATATTGTTTTTTCCAATGCAGGAAACGCTAAGGGTTTGATCGCCTTGTCTCACTATTTGTAAAATTTGGCAGGTTATGCACGTGATTTCAATCCGTCATACCTGCCCATTATCTTGAGTTTTTCATGCGAGGATGCTATATCATTATACCACGTGCATCGTTGAAGCATATTTCGAGAATGTTATCCCTTTGAATCAAATTCTTGCGCAATTGCTTCTATCTTTTTTGGTAAATTTGCGAAAGCAGGCGTTGGTCTCCATCTAATGACGTATCTTGAAAAGCACACGGGATTTCATTTAATATGTGCTTGAAGCATTGGGCATCTCCTTTGTGCGTTGTCAGCGATTTTATTGTTGGAGAGAGATCTGGATATTGACTGTTACGATCTGCTTTCCGTATCGGTGCCGAGATCTCTGTGTGCTGGCAGCCTATTACTCCTCCTGTGAGCATTAACCAGCGTCTCACCAGCCTTGGACCTCACCTTCTTTGAGGTGTTTTGTGTGACTGGCGTGCGCTTTTGCCGAAACAGTTTTTTTCGAAACCAGATCAATAAAAATTTCAGCAAAGAAAATGTTTTTCGACGACATTAAGGTATTGGAAAGTAGACTTGAAAATTACATCAGTCAAAACTGCAGTTTTTTATTCTGAGTGTAATGCGAACCGAAGATTTAAACGGTAAAACTTCGCATAACGCAGTTTTTAATTTTTCCTCAGAGCATGGCCAGTGGCAAAGATTATGAGTGTTTTATCTTCTACGAAGTGTTTAAAATAGTCTGACTTTCATCAAAATATGAATCAAAGTGACCATGACGGATCCAGGAATGCTGAGTGGGGGAGTGGAGCATGGTCGGGGCGCTACTCGGATCAGGGGGCGCCAGTTTTTTAACGACAAAACCGATCAGGTGGGCGCCAAGTCCTATCATGAGTGTGCCAATACTCGCATCTTGTGGGAGATGGGTGTGGAAAGCAACATTGCAGGGGCTGCCATTGACCTTCCAGGGGGTGCTGGGGTTCGGCCTAGGAAAGGGGGCAAGTTCCTTTCTTTCCCCCTGAATCCGCCTATGCGTTTATCTCAAAATGTAGGATTTAGCGTGGAATGGGCCACAGCCAAGAACTTTTTCTCTTCGCAGAGTTAAGAGGCTAAAGGCGTGCTTCGTTACCATTCGTTGCAACAACGTGAATAGTTAATTTGTCAATGCAGATGAATCAAAGCCGTGTTCTGGGTATCTAGTGGTATTCCTTTCGGCATAGATCGAATCATAGGTATGTACATATGAGTATCAGCATTCACCACTATGCCACCCATACGCTAACTTCCTCCTCGTGATGGCTTTGAGGGTCCGTGGACCAAACAAGGCGTCTATAATCCAATATGCTGGATTTATAAATCTGGCTTTATTTCGGCGTATTTTAAATGAGCTGTGTATCGGTGTGCAAAAGTATCGATCGATATTGAATGTCTATGTCCATGCATGTGTGTATTTTAGGCTGTCTTTCCTTTTACTCTTTATTTACAGTTTGACGTGGACAAGTGAAAAGCCCTCTGAAGTGGATCTTGTTCGAATAAATCTGATTCTGAATCTGTGCACAGCTGTTCCATTATGCCTCCGTGTGTACGGGATAGACTGTTTATTTTTATTTTTATTTGAAATACACGGCATCTCCACTTTTCATGTGGCTATTCTGACGCTGGTCGTAATGAAGATGAGGGATATAAATGACAACTTAAGCAAAAACACACTGTAGGATAAGGATAAGGATAGGATGGTTGATGGGGAAGGACAAGGATTACCCACGGGGAGGGTCGCCACAGGCGCCGCGCTCAACCCATGGAGTGAGGTAGTGGGACTAGATGACAGGATCCGGTGAAAAAAACATGGAAAACAACAAACAAGGCGTGACGATGACGGTGATGATGAATCATTCTCGTTCTTTTTCGGCTGGTCTCTTTTCGTTCTTGGCTTTTGTCGTCGTGATTCTTCGTTTTCGTTTCTCAGGTCTTATTTCTTAAAAGTGTTCCATCGTTCGGTTTGCGTTTAAGATGAATAGGATTAATAAGTTCTAATATGTGGGAAGTATTTCATCTTTGCTTAGAAGTCCAGCTGTGAGCCCAAGGGGTCTCTGGGCCTTTCCCTTGGATCCTGGGAGGACGTCAGTCAAGGCCCGTCGCTTTGTCCCTTACCTGTTCCGTCGTGTAATGGCCCAGAATAGTTCGGGCCGGACTTTAGTGCAGCTTATAGGGTAATTCAAGGGCACTTGCCCTCGGTGCGCCTGTGGCACCTGGTGCCGGTGACAGGCGTGTGGCGGTACCAGGAATGAGCTGGCTTTCGGTGAGTGGTAAGATAGAGATATGACGCTAAAAACTGGAACTTCTTTCTGAAAACAACTTGTGTGCTTTTAAAACACCAGTTCCATTGGGATATTGATCGAGGGATTCAGTGGGATATTGAGACAGCATTTGACAGCTTTTAAGGGGGTGTCCAACTTTTATTATGAGTTTTGAACTGAGATAGCAGTTTTGTAGAGCGTGTCGAGAAACCAATATTGACACATTTTATTTGACCCAAAGCTCTGTATTATATTTCCGCACAATTCAAAGCTTGAAATAAAGGGCACTTTGGCTGAGTTTCAAACTAGGAAGAGCTCCCTTTCCACCTGGTGACGTCTGTCAGTTGGTAAATGTTTGGATGGCATGGCTTTTGCAGCGTTACATGCCGCAAGCAGCCAGCTCATGTTACCTTCATAATTACGTGCGATGGTCAGATTAACCCAGAGTAGTAAGAGAAGATATGATATTTTTGTTTTGAGCGATTAAAGATAGAACCAAAAGGAGGTTTCCTGATTTTTAGACGTATTTTGTCCATAAAAAGTCTTTTTAGGATTTCGAAGAGAAGTGTATTCCCTTTAACCCGCGCCCCGGTGGGCCTCCGAGCCACATTCGCCCTGGTGGCGGGGGTGTTCGAACACCCCCACTCGAACTCTGCCCCTATGCGGGATAGCGAAAAACGCAAAGGCTGGTGGATAGCTCATACAAATTCATGAAAAAACTATCAGTCACTTTTTGGCTCAGGTCGATATCGAGGTCATGACAGGTCAAAGAAGGTGGCATTCTTAGTAAAGTTTTTGGGCTCTAGCATCTGACAGATTTGGGTTAGAATCATGAATCATTTTGTAGGCACCACTCGCTTCCTCTCGTCACGGCGAATCGAAGGATGTATAGTATGACCATACTCAATCAATATAAATGACCTGACCTCTGGCCAGGTCAAGGTCACTTTGTATCCTAGCATAGTCAATAAGCATATGAATCGACTCGCAATAGCAATCTTAACGCAATGATATAAAAGTAAAAGCTGTATCATCATTTCATGCAAAGTTATTGACCTAAGTCTGAAAACTGCTTAAATGGCTCCAGATGAACTCTCAGAGGTCACAGGTAAAAAATTGCATTATGAATTTAGAAAAGGGCCCAGGATACTACGATATGGAGAATATGAAGGTATTCTCAGCTGTATCTACACAAATACAGCCCAATTCCTGTTTTTTTCGTATATTTTCAATGGAGAGGTCATGGTCCGTACTTGACCTTAGGTCATCGATATGAAAAATCCCGGAATATATGTTGTATCACTCGGTGGGCTTATTATGTGGTATAAGTTTCAATCCGGTTGATCCACCCATTTATTACTTATGCCACCTCAAACATTTTTTGGAGGTGAAGTCACTTGACCTGCACTGGTGACCTGACCCAGGATGACCAAACCTTAAAATTTGTGGTAAAGTTGCGGAATTGATCAAGGATAAGGTGTGCCAAGGTACGGCAGTGCTTCTCGCCTCCGTTTTTTCGTGTCGCCGGAAAAAAACGAAAAGGGGGAGGGGGTGTTCAAACACCCTCTGCCGCACTGTGGTCGGAAACGCATTCGTGGGTGGCCACGAGGCCATTTTTCGGATTTTGGAATTTCGGGGTTTTATGGCTGCCGATGTGAAGAAAATTGTTGAGATTGTTCTGAATGACCACTATTATCAAACTAATTTGGTTAAACGATGTACTTATTACTCATCAAAGTAAGGCGATGATGAAAACCAGAAGTAAGGCACTCGATGCGTCTGCTACATCCGACTTTTTAACTTTGAATAATAAACGTCAAAACTGAGTCAGGCTAAAAATAATTAACATTAAAATGTTCCTCATAATGTCAGCTTTAAGATGATAAGCGTTATTGATATATTTGAATTTTTATTAAGGTATATAATCTGCGTTTTAATCACCCCTTTCATAAATTCCCCTTGCAAACTAGTTGCTTACTTTGAATAGACAAACAAAAAACGTTACGTTTCTGCCAATTATCTTTTTGTGGAAACGTAGGTGAAGTAATTCTCCTTGATGGCCTGAAGAGAGCTAAGTGCGCAAATGTGCGCAAAATTGTCCACAGTGTAAATTTTACCGGGCCGCCCGCCGCCCGGAGCCGTCCGCGGCTCGCCGCCCGGCGCCTCCGCGGCCCGCCGGCCGCCCGCGAGGTGCGGGGAGGCGCTTATCAGGCGCTTCTCATGTCGTATTGCTCGCCTTTATGCACATTATCTTCATTGTAAGCGCATAGGTTTTCTTGACCTTACCCAGAATCACCCGTGGTCAGTGTCACCCCTGCATAAACCATGCTCATATTGCAAATGATTCGACATGCTATGATGAGAGGGGTACATTGATACAAACTGCTGTCTTGATCTGCCTGCTGTTTGAATATGTGAATGAAACCCATATTCCTGCGATCATTCAACGTGACCTTTTGTGACTTCTGGAGACATCAATTTTTACGAGGGTAACAAATGGTAAGCAGCTCACAAACTCATTTCAATCAGGCGTTCCGAATGGCAATATGTATTTTGTTTAAGCCTGATTAGACGATTAGTCCGAGAAGACACTGCCCTTCTGCATGCGGAGCCAGCACATCTGTCCAGGTCGTTAGGGGTCGGATTAGGTCAATTCATTTGCTTAACGCGCGCACTGGAGGGGACTTCGGAGGCTCCCTCACCTATGTTTCCGAGGTGGCGTAAGAACGGCTCGTAGCCGAAAACAGCGATATTTGGCCACATTTGAGAGAATTTAACGGCGCGTCGATTGGTGAAGAAATTTAACAACTCGACCGAAAAATGTGTGACTTATCGGCTTTCAAAGTCAGACCTGCATTTTGTTTTGAGATTGCCACAATCGCGCGGTAGGACCGGTTCGCTTGCATTGGATACCGAGTGGTGACGTCATAACGTCATATAACCGGGATAATGTGTCAAGTTCACCTCACATAAAGGTCTAGGTTAAGGTTAAATGTCACAGGTCAAGGTCATACCAGAACTTTCAAGGTCATTGATCCCAGTGCCTCCGGTCAAAATAGCGTTACCCGGTCGGACGTGTATTATGCTATGACGTCATAGTTAAGGTACCCCAATGTAAAGATCAAGGCCAAAGTTCAAGGTCAAAGGTCATTTATAGGTCAATTCTGATTTTCCACCAAACACTGGCAAAAGTGTTAGTCAAAGTGTACATTATCGGTAGCATATAATATTGTGGCCTCATAGTTCAATGACCTTGGATGACCTTGACCCCAAAGTGTAGCAAAGCTTCTTTGCGACCTTCCCTCTATGACCCTGGTCTGCGTTTAGCTTATTCCCTTCTTTTTCTCGCTTAATAACGGTATTTCCCAATAGGTCCCCAGTATGGCCAATATTTGACGTTTATGACATCGTTTGACTTTGAAGATATTGACCTAGGTCAATGAAAATTGGTCATGATGTGGATTGCCACAGCCCCCACCCACGCTCCAAACGGAGTCTTTCTGCGTCTCTTAGTTTCCGAGATCTCAGGGATAGGGCCTACCAGGCCCCCCTCCAGTGCGCGTTAGTGCCAGACCCCTCTCCAGTGCGTGTGTTAAGTGAATCAAGTTAATTATATTTCTCCCATTGCAATTGATTCAGCATGATCTGCTGAAAATTTGGGGTGAATCGGTTCGGCCGGGGCACCGGAGCGAGGGTTAAAGAACGGAAGTTGTTGTCAGAAAGAAGTGACATATTTTGTCGCTGTAGCCCTGTGTTACCACTCGCCTATAAACAAATTGTCATACCTGATACGGGCACCTGTCCGGTATCAGGTGCCTGGCGGTGCCTGGGCATTTAACAAGTGCCTTTGAACCGCTGATAAACTGCTTTCGTGTATCTCAGGGGTCGCCTCTCTCTCTCTCCCGCTCTGTTTGTCTGTGTGTGTGTGTACCATGGACTTTGTGTGTTCAAGACGTATTGTCCTGTTCCGCTCGGTCTCCATGTGTCCGAACCGGACTGTTTCTCGAGGGTCACCCCTCTGTCCCGCTGTGTTTCTGTGTGTGCCATGGACTCTGTATTCTGGGCCTGTTGTTCTGTTCCGCTCTGGTCCCGTATGTATGGACTCTGTGTTCAGGACCTGCTGTTCTGTCCCGCTGTGTATGTGTTTGTGTGTGTCTGGGTGTGCGTGCAAAAAAAAGTTATTAACTGCTTCACTTTAATTACTAAAGACGTGATAATTGATGTTCCTCTAGTGTGCATATTCATTTCTCGCCACCATCCCTTTATAATACAGTCACACTCAGACAAAGCCCGTTACTGCGCAGTTGCTTGTCGGTTCAGGGTCAGCGGTCCATCGGACGATGCACCCCAGCCGACGCCCTATGACGTATCGAAGGCTCATTGGCTCACGAGATCTGACGCTGTGATCATGCCACTGCCTGGCCTTGAATCGCATCTGCCTTTCATCATCTTCGCTGCTAGTGCAATGTACACTTCTCTGTTACCTATGACGTATTGTGTTGTGATTGGTCGGCATTTGTAACCAAGCTTGCCGACTTGGCTTATATAAGGAGCGCTGAGCTAGCGTCCCTCAGACAGTCCACTGGACAGTAGTGTACAGTAAAACGGACCGTAGAGGCGTGGCAGTGCAAGGACAACGGAGTCAGCCTAGAGACAGATCAGCAGTTAAGAGTGAGTACAGACCGGTGAGCTCACCTCATAGTGAGGCAGAGGCCCACAGTGATAAAGAGAACAGAGGTACTATGAGAGTGACAGCAGAGTGATGTAAGACTTGTAAGAACGGTGCTGGCAAGAGAGTGATGTAAGACTTGTAAGAACGGTGCTGGCAAGAGAGTGTTGGAACACTGCTAAGTTACAGTAACTTGATTACCACCTGTTCACAACGCCAGATGCAATAAATCGAAATTAAGGAAACAACGTATCTTCGTCGAAATACGAAACGAGGTCCTACTACTACGCAACCATCATTCACAGCTATACCTAAGAGCACATCTAGGTAGCGGTGCGTCTGCGTCTGCGTTTGCGTGCGTGCATGTACACAGGGTCTGCGCGTGTGCGTGTGCGTGCGCGTGCGCGTGTGTGCGCGTGCGCGTGTGTGCGCGTGCGCGTGCGCGTGTATGTGGAGTCTGTGTTCAGGGTCTGCTGTTCTGTTCCGCTCCGTTTCCTTGTGTGTGTGTGTGTGTATGGAGTCTGTGTTCAGGGCCTGCTGTCCTGTGCCGTGCCGTTACCGTGTGTGTATGGACCGTGTCTGAGGAGGCGCCGTGCCGTTACCGTGTGTGTGGACCGTGTCTGAGGAGGCGCCGTGCGGTTACCGTGTGTGTGTGGACCGTGTCTGAGGAGGCGCCGTGCCGTTTCAGTGCGGCGCGGCCCAGCTGCGCGCCGCGGTGCGTCGGTGTTACGCCGCCGCCGGCTGTGCGCCACTTCTGCCGCTGTCGGCCACACTGGCGCGCCAGTGCCAGCTGGGACGGCTGCGGCGGCGCGACAGCTCAGACGGCACCACCTCCCTCTGCGAGCGCGCCACCGGCCGCCTGGTGGTCACCTGCCGAACCAGCTGCATGGTAACACTGCCGCAACTATCGCTCACTGCTGAGTACGGATACCCACATTGGCACGTGTGCTTCTGGGGGATGGCTTTTGATGAAACACGTCAGCCACGTAAAAGTTGAAAATGGCAGACATTTTTCAAGGTGATTGCTAGTTAGTGTATGGTAGAGGCTCTACAACTGAAATTATGATATTTTGGGACTAATCGATTTCCGTGGAATTGGAGCCGGTAGTTTCAAAGCTAGCAAAACACTCGGTTTTTCTTGTCCGTACCGGCAGTTTGGAGCTTCCTGGAACTCACAAAAATGCAATATTTTCATGCCCGGAGGATAATTGAATGTTCTTTAATTGAATTTGCTCTGTGTGATAATTGAACGCAACTGCCTTTGAACAACTAGGAAAATGTATCTGGTTCAATCCTGCCTCTGTTTCTAGATTTTCCCATTCTCGAGTTAAAGCCCTTCAAAAAGCGAAATTTCGAGACAGGAGGAGGAGGACCTACAGCTGTACCGTAACGCATTTCCAGGCCGTCTTCTTTCAGGCATCACCAGCGCGCTGATTTGGAGACTCCGTTTATCGAGTTTATTTAGCCATGCTTACTGAAAATCTTTTGCGTCGGAAATGGGTCAAAGGCCAGCCCCTCACCCCCGCACTTTTTATCGAAAAATTTCCTTATTTCTGCCGAATTGGAAAACAATTCGAGAAGTGTTGTCACCAGCATGTGATGAAAGCAATAATGATTCCAAATCCGACTGGTATTTGTTACTGGAGGGAAAATTTTCTTGTCAGCAGGGGGGTTAAGATTCACGGATCCCTCACTTTGTTGTCCGTGGCGACGCCTACGCCGCGCATGCTATGTGTATGGGTCAATGTGATAGTGATATTTTCACATTTAACATGCCAGTGGCGGATATAAACCAACCGTTTAGGAGAGGGACAAAACGGTCGAAATAATATAATTGTGTATTTGAAGATTGAAGCTTTTTCATTGTGCTTGAGAAGAAAATTGGTTGAATTGAGGAAATGTGCATGGCTGCTCTGGGGGGGGGCACGGCCAGACTGAATCTGCACGCTACTGCCTGAGCAGAAGCGCGGCTAGACATTACCTGAGGGTGAGGCGTGTGGCTCACGTAGAATAATGCAGCAACAATCGGCCCTGATGTGACGCACCAGGACCGTCTAAAAAATACACTGTCTTGTAGGTCTGGCTGTACCGCGCCTTTTCCTGCCAATACATTCCACTCCGATTCGAATGATCAGCATAACAAACGTTTACAACAACGGAAATGATCGCATCAAAACAGTTGAATATTTAGTGTTTGACGCACGCGATTGCCCACCTCGCTTTGGAGTCACTCTCTAATACACTTAGAGAAAATAAAATCATAGCTTTCTAATTAATGCGGTGTGATATGTCCGTACTTATCTAGAGCGGATGGTTGTATACTCAGATATACATACCCCTTACTGCCAAATGTGTTCTCCGCGTGATATAAATGTATGGTCAGCCATGAGTATGCTATGTACGACCTAGAATTGTTTTGTTTACCAGCTGCTCGGTATCCCAGATTACTATAAGAGCAGCAATACTTAACAAGCAGACTTACGAAGCCGTGTTTTGATACTGTCTGTCGGAAAACATCTCAACGGTGTTCTTTCCAGCCTACTGGTGGATCCAGGGGGGGCAAAAAAGGCATTTGATCCTCAATTTTCTTTGATTTTCTTTAAAGGGAGATACGCGAAAAAATTTTTATTGTGGTTTCTTGATATTTGAAAAATCCTGATCTTGAAACCAATAATCATTTTTGCATCTTCGACCAATTTTTTGGGAGGCCACATCACAATTATCGAAATATTTATCAATAGCAGTTAGAGTATTAAACCCTGCACTCCATCACTAGCCAGGGACAGTCTTTTTCGTTGCCATGGTTACTAAAATTGTGTTTTGATGTTTCTCATATTATGTATTTGTATTCAGAATGTATTTTTACACTTTTTTTGTCAATAATTTTACAAATTTATCCCACAAGAAAGATTTGAAAAAAAGATTTAAACCTCTACCTACGGTCCGACCCGAACTAACCGGAAATGTGTTCGGCTGCAGGCAGACTGGCAGGTTTTTCTGCAACGCGCACGCGCAATATCGTATTTTATAGAATGCAGACGGCAGCGAGCCCGTAATATGCAGAATTGCTCCTGCGCACCACAAAAGAGTTTGTAGGTTGCCAGCAGTCCAACACACCTCTGTTCGAGTTTTGCAAAACAAACCCAGGAGCCGGCCGGGAGTAATGCAAATTGCCGTTGAGTCACGTTAGAACCCAACTAGAGATGAAAATCTGTCCGGCGGTACCCCGAAGGCTGTAATGGGCTCGGCTTGGTAAAGTAAGGACATTGAAGACATAAGTGTCGCCACCGGAAAAAAGTGGTGGGGGGGCGCAGCCAAACTTCAACCTGATGCTGACAAAAACTTTCAACATCAGGACCAAAAACTCTTCGAATTTGGGCTCCTCGTAGCCTTCCGCAGCGGCTGGATATAAGAATGTCCGGTTTCCCTAATTTTTACTGAGATCAGGAAATTTTTGGCCGAAAAGTGGGGGGCCAGGTCCCCCTGGCCCCCCTTTTTCCGACGCGTATGAGTGAAGACTCGTTTTAGTGTTTCAAGTGTGTAGACTATGGTGCTCTGAACAGAAACATACAATGGCTGATCCAGGTTTTCTATTGTAGGGGGAAAAGGTGCATTTAGATCAGAATCTATGAGCGCCGAGGATAGCCAGGGGTTGTGCTGTAGAGTTGATGTGTATCGGAGGGACCAAATGTGTATCGGAGGGACCATCGCCCCCAAAGCGTTGGAGGGGGACCAAACTATCTTTTGGTCCCCCAAAACGCCGGAGAAATTTTTGAAAAGTGTTTACGCTAGGTCTGTAGAGTAAAAAATATTCGCTCCCCCTCGCCCCGGAGAGCGATCATGTTCTTGGAGATGTAGCTTTATACTAGGTCTGACAAGCACTGAAAGAGATGTTTACACAAGGTCTGTAGAGCAAAAAATATTAGTTCCCACCTAGGAGAGGCAGAAATGGGTTTGCCCCCCCTCCCTAATTCTAGGTGCCGTGGCGGCGCTCATTGGCACAAGTGTTCTGTCGTTGGAGCATCTTACCCTCTAGCCCCCAGCGGAAATGAAAATGACCTTGCGGGAAATTTTCACTACAATTTTAATGTCTCCTAATTTAACACGCGCTTTGACGGGGGTCTGAGCCACCTTCACCTTGACGAGGGGGTGGGTACCCGCCCGCCCTAAGATCTCGAGAACCACGGTAGGTAGCGAAAAACGGTAAATCGTTGGGTAGCCCATCTATTTCTTTATCGAAAATATTTGAACCATTTTTGGTCAGGTCACATTTAAGGTCACGAGAGGTTGAAACATGCCGTCCTACAAGTCTGCGAAGTATGGCAGCAGGCCAGACGAGTCGCACCAGTAATCTAAAATTCTCGCACCGCCAGCCACCAAAAATTCGCACCAATCTTCCATATACCAGGGAGAACAACGCACCCATTCCTACCCACAAGATGCGCTGCTATCTCTCTTATTAGTTAGTTAGTTAGTTGAGGACTTTTCATAAGGCCCCCTCCTGTATCTTTATAACCACCTAGCCATTATTTGTTTGGTTTTCAGTGTCACTTTCTTTGCACCAGTCTCACAAATTCGCACCAGGTTGGTAAAATTCGCACACTCGCTTCTGTCCCCAAGTGCACTCGCACCAACGAGATCTCGTCAAAAATGTCATACTTTGCACACTGGCCGTCCTAGGGATAACATATAAATTAAGGTTTTCGGCCATTACATCTGAACAAGTAAAGATAGAAGCAGAACTACTTTTAAACTATAGGAATCCTCGTAGCAAGCCGAATCGAATGATATATGATTTGACCTTGCTAGGTCAAATCAAGGATTTGACCTGACCTGAGGTCAGGTCAAGGTCAAATTATATAAAATTTATATTATTAGAACCGCAAAGACAAGGTGAGTCTAATGCAACTAGAATGAACGCTTTATCACCATCCCTTACTGATTTATTCAGTAAAAAACATTTTTCCCATGTATTTCCAACGGAGAGGTCATGCTTTGTACCTGACCTTAGGTCATCGATATCAAAAATACCGGAAAATATTTTAGAGAACTCGGTGGGCCCATTATGTGATGAGTTTCAATCGGATAAGTTCACCCTACTCCGACTTATACTATCTTGAACTTTTTTGAGGTCAGGTCACGACCTGTACTGGTGATCTGACCTGAGATGACCTAACCTTAAAATTTTCACAGAAGTTGTAAAAATGATGAGGGAAAATGTATGCCAAGTACGGCGGCGCTACGCGCCGCCGTTTTTCTGCTGTCTCCGAAAAACCCCGAGCGGGGGGCGGGTACCCGCCCCCCCGTCAATGCGCGTGTTAACATAACTACCAGCCATATGTTCAGCGGGAACATTTTTCAATGGATATTTATTTTCAGGCATTTTCTCAAATTTTTCAAGCTAAATCAGGGCACAACACAACAAACGTGGGAGGCATTTTCTTTCGAAGATCTAGCAACTTCACCAGAAAACGATATAATTTGTGTTAAAATGCTTAGGTAAATACCGTGGAACAAAATTTATGTACCAATGCAGTGATTTATATTCATCACGCCAGCGAAGAAGCTCCTTTGACATCACATTGAGCGCAATTTTTCGGAAAGACTATTTAATTCAGCACCATCTCGGCAAACATTTCCAAATGAAATATCGCAATCCATAATCATACATTTAATCATGATATAGGTGAGCTGAGAATCGACGGTATACAAATGCTAAACGAAATCGTAACGCCGTGCACATAATTTGTGTGGTGTCGCGTTCATCTCCAGACGTATTCTTTCATGGTTTGCGCACTAACGCAGTCTCAGCCACCGAGCCGTTCGTCACGATAAATATATGACGAATACTTCACTTCTTGTTCAGATGCACCAAAAATAGGACACTGTGTACAAAGGTCACACTACTATACATAACAGGGAAGCCAACAGTTTGATTTGACTAGCATACATAACTGATAAGTTTACGGCGGCAACAAACTACGCAACACAAAATGTACAGATCACGCATAAAATTTTGCCCCTGCCCATTGTTGGGTATGCAGGAGTGCCCTTCCCTTTCCCATGTGCCCATTTACTTTACGAAGAAAAACAAAGAAGAAAAATGTATAGCAAATATTATGGGCCACACCACTCCCCGCTATTTTTTAGGTTTTTAAATGTTTTTGCGCAAGGGACATTCAAATCACAAAAAAACACATGTAAAAAACCAAACGTACACACAACTGTTATCACTTTTATCATAGATATATAGATCAATGCACGTTCCTAAAATATATAAATAATCCTTTATCAATCACCGACTCGTACCTCTGACGCGGCGCTACAGCGGGTAAACGCCCGATTAGTATACGAACTGGGTGCAGATACAGTATTATCAATAATAGCTGGCTACCTGAGGATACTACTCAATCACTTTTACTAAATGTAGTAACGCATTCTCTTCATTTCCCGACGACTTTTCTGTTCTGCCCTTGCCTTTCGCTTCCCCTCCGCATACAACCGTTGCAGCCACTTGACCCGCATGTGTGTTCTCGTCACCGCGTACTTTCGCGCTACCTTTTCGTGAAGGTCCGGGAATTTAACCAGCACATCAGAAGTCAAACGGCGAATGAATCCTGGTTTCCTATCGATGTCGCTTGGTCCATGCATATCACAAACTAAAGCCTCTAGCTCCCCTACTTGCCTAAGCCACTTTTCACTTGGTATTGTGAGACCACCCCGATTGAGACGTTGCAACCACTCCAGTTTCCCACTTTCATCTACTACAGGCACGGTCGATGATATGTATCAGAGAGAGCTGTCCACAGGTTTGCATTTTGCAGCAACAAAGCCCGCCACGTGGGCTGGTGCCTGCTTACAAAGTTTTTGGTTCGCGTCCCCTGCTGACGGAGCAGCTCGTTCCGCGGCGTCGTCCTGGTCATCCTCGTCCAGCCAGTCCTGCTCCGGGTTGTCCGGTACCGGTGGAGCGGGGCACGGCTGCACCCTCTCCATCTGATCACACAGCAGCGATGTCATCCAGCTCTTCAGTAATGACTGTCGGGGGGGTGTCCAGTTGCAGGGTAGCCGCACTCAGGTATGTTGATTCTTCTTCTTCCAGCGAGACTGGGGCTCCATCAGCATGTGGTCTAGCATGAGAACACGAGTCTTCGCCTCCACCGCCGTTGGGTGGGTGCTGCCTGCTCCCAAGCACCTGACCTGAGAGAAGAGAAGTTTGTTACCATGTCCTGATTCACCCGAGACGTCAGAAAGTACTTGACACCGTAGATGTTCTGAAGCATGCTGTGGAGACCTCGCAGGGCTGTTAAGGACATGATGAACCCGTTCTGGAATGGTACCTGCTCTGGCATCCGACTCGGGAGTCCCGAATCAGCCGCATGAACTCGAGCAGAGAAGTATACCGAGCATTGATGGTGTGCTCCAAGCCGAATGCTGACCGATGAGCCTTGCCGTCCAGGAAGCACCGAAAGTTGCAGGTGTCGAACATCTCGTCGCAGGTGATGACGATCTGAACCTGCTTGACGAAGCGCTGACCGAATAGGTGGAGTAGACACTTTCCCACGCGCTCGCTAAGCATCTGGGCCGCTGGACGTACTCGCTGTCGCTCCTGGCCAGTCACCTGACGGAAATTTTGTGGTATAAACTTCATCTGACGATCATCAACTGATGGGCGATTGTCAAAACGAACAGTTTTATTGGATATTTTGCTATATCGAGCGAATAACTGACACTTAGCCAAATATTCACAATCTAGTCATTTATCATAATTGTTCAACTTAACAGATATTAGAAGATGAAACATGTTCAGCTCTCACACATTTATAGATTTGTTTTAAATCTATTTTCATCTATCAGGGAAGGTTCATAATGTCCTTTTATTCAAAAGAGGACCACTAAAATTATTGCTATGTTCCCGTTGCCAGTGAAAAATATATTGATATGTTCATACGCATGAGTGACCTGAGATTCATTTGATAGCAATGCAATCCATTTTGCCTCTGCAAATACTATTGTACACAGTATATTAATAAAAACGGTACAAACCAAATGGAAAGGTGCACTCCCGAGCACTGAATAATTTAAAATCCTATACAAATGATTTAAATTTCACGTCCAGCACATATAAAAAGAACGCAAGTAAAAGTTTGATGCACAAAACTGATGGCCCATACCTTTATATGCTCCAACTGAAGGGCGTGGCAAAGCAGAAGCTTGGCATTGTCCTTTGCCAAAAGCTGCTGGGGGAGGCCCTTGTCTACTACCGGTGCCTCTGGACCCAGTAGCCTCAGACCCTGGTCCAAGATGTGGTTCCTCAGCAGCTTCAGGAAGTGAGGGACCATCCACAGATCTTAAGCCACTGGCAGCACCTGAAAAATTCATACAAGCATTAGGAAAGGACAGGCAAAAAATATGGAATGGAAGACTTCAATTCCCAGGACTTAAATGTGAGCACAAACTTGGCTTAGGGCCAAAATGTTTTATAAGAATGCTATCCATCACATTACTATATTTCGAGTTATTACACAAAAGTGACAGCAGAAAAAGAAGCAACAAAATCATTGTTTGCTACAAGTATGGTACTTTTGAATAGGCCTAGTCAATGTGAGTGCCCCTGGAGACAGGAACAAGTGGTGAAAATTTTATTAACCTGGTGCAAATTTGAGACTGGTGCAAGGGAGGTAACGCTGAAAACCAAACAAATAATGGAAAAATGGTTATAAAGACACAAGGAAAATTGCATCATGTGGGTAGGGACCTGTCTGCAAAGTATGGCAGCAGGCCAGACAAGCTGCACCAGCCATCTGAAATTCTTGCACCGACAGCCGCCAAAAATTCACACTGACCTGTCATATTACCAGGGAAAAACGCTCTCATTCCTACCCACACAATGCAATGCTGTCTCTCTTATTAGTGAGATAGTTAAGGACTTTTTCAAGGCCCCTCCTCAGTCTTTATAACCATTCAGTCAATATTTGTTTGGTTTTCAGTGTCACCTTTCTTGCACCAGTCTCACAAATTCACACAAGGTTGATTGACTTTGCACCACTTGATCCTGTCTCCAAGTACACTCGCACCAACGAGATCTTGAAGAAAATGCCATACTTTGCACACTAGGGTAGGGATGGGTGCTTTCTCTCTGGTATACTGCAGATTGGTGTGAATTTAGGTGGCTGGCTGTGCAAATTTGTGCCAGAGTTTTAGATGGCTGGTGCGACTCTTCTGACCAGCTGCCATACTTTCCACAATGGTGAATATATATATAAAACATATATCATGTTTGCTACAAAGCAATGAAAAGGAGAACAGAGAAAATGGCAATTATTGATAAGCGACCTCCCCACACACCAAAATTGATATGTGCACCGGTTGGAAACAAAAGTTTCTTCTGGAAATCAAGTTTATGCCTCCAGATATATGCAGGATCTGCGCTGCCCCAAATGCCTCAAGAAACCAGCCACATTCTCCAGACAGAATATCATTGAGGACAGAAAATAGAGTTGTTGTTACCCACATCATACATCTCCAACATAGAGGAAGGATAAGACTTCTAAATTTACCCCACCTAGCATATGGGAGAAAAAAGAGATGAGCTTGCCATAGTACCTAAACATGTATAGATCAAGGCATGTTAAGGTCTAATTTGAGCTATCTGAATGCTCTGTTTAATCTTTAATCTAAAAGGTTCAAGGGCCACATAGGTTGCCAAAACCCAAAAAATGTCTTGCTTACCTTTTAAGAATGACAAATATTAAAGAACATCTATCTTTAAAAGTTAGCATACTCACAGAGTTCACTTACAGTTCGTACAAAAATATTTCATCCATCATCAACCTTAGCACAATATCATAGTTTCTCCAGAACCTACATGTATGATCGCACACCAACATCCCACAATCTCCTTCCCTTATGCTTTCTGACTAAAAACAATGTTTTATGGCACTTGCTCAGAGTACTGTTGTAACTAACTATGGTGTCTCTATTGGTTTGCTAACTATGATAGCACGGCGGATGGGCCGATGGGCTTTATTTTTCTGAAGCCATTCACATATACTCGGTGGTACAAAGAAAAAAACAGGCACAAAACAGAAGATTTCTTCTGCATCAGCTCTGCAAAATACTATTTGTACCTGTGGAAGATAACATGAGAATACAAGAACAACTCTCACTAAAATCTTCGAAATCCCCTATATAACTATGCTTTTGTTTCCTTTGCTTCAATACAGATTAAGTATGTCTCTTTTCGTTCATATATGTCTCACTGCGTCCTCGGGTCTTCAACCGTTTTCTGCAATATCCCCAGAATGACGAAACTTTTGCGTCAGGAAGGTCACGTGACCCCCTTTGAGTTGGCTATGCCTTCTGATTGGTCAGTTGTGATTACTTAAAAATCCTATATTTCTATTATAATATTATTTTGGGCTATAAATATTCTAAAATAATTTTTGTCTTTATTGGTTCAAAACTTTCAAGTCACTGCTTAGGAAAAATACGACCATTTTTTAGAGAAATTGATAGCCCTAGCCGTGTGTACGTCATATACATCGATATGCAGTGTATCGATAAAGTCGTCTATAAATGTTGGCTTTGAGATCAATTTTAAGGCATTTGGAGGCCGAATTCGCAAAAATGAGAATATGACTTCTGAAACAACTTTTTGTGACCTTTTGATCTAGCCAATAAAATTTTTTCGCGTATCTCCCTTTAAAAAATCATCTGTTTTTCACGATTTTTGGGAGAACCGAAACAAAAACACAGCTAGGTGGTCTGCTTGTTTTTTTATATATCTGAAGCAGCATGACTCATATACCGCGCTGTATTCACTAGTAAGTTATGTTCGTCTAATCTGGCAGTGTGTTCACGGGAGACTGCAGCGCCGGCCGGATGCCCGATCTCATGCGAAAAACACGTAATGCTCAGATGTTTATTGTATTATTGTATTAGTTACGCACACTTCCACACATACGGTGGCTTTTCAAGCGCCGTCGTAATGAACGTAAGTGATGAAGACTATGAAAGGAGACGGTAAGGATTAGGATGGATGAGGGTAAAGGAAGGTGGGATACTACCTGGAGGGGTCGCTGCTACCCGAGGCGCATGCGCTCGCTGCCTCCAGGTAGTTTGAGCTTTGAGGCGATCTCTTCCGTTGTCGTGGATACTTGGTATGTGGTTCACTTAAATTGGAATTCAAGGTATAACCAGGAAAATACAGTTGCTGCCTGACACGCAATACAAAAGTACATATATTAGTGTTTGTGTGCAGTCTGGATCGGAAGTCCAATCAGAGTGAGCGAGGGTTTGTGTTCCGCTGGTAATCCCTGCCGACGCGTATGCGCCATTGGGAGCCTACGAGCACGTGGGGCACGCGAACGGGCCGACAAGTGGTGGTTAGGCTGATTAAACTGGTACGCTGTCGGGGATTTTCAAGTTTGAAGGCCTTGATGACAGAAAAAGTCGATAAACATAGCTGGTTGTTATAAGTAACAGTCGGTGGGGAATGCTTAACAGACATACTATCGGTCGCAAAATGTTTCCGCACTCGATGTACTATTGCGGCCACGGACCTCCTATGACGGAAACGTTCGTGGCTAGAGAGCAAACGGTGCAAACTTCCGGCTTGCATTGTCGCCAGTACGTCAGAACCCCTGGTCTAGAGATCGTGAGCTAGACATCGCTGTGCAATAGGGCCAAGAGTCTCCAATACTTTTGTCCAGAGGAGAGTGCCCATGCCCCACGTGCCTGGTGTCAGTCAGCGTCCCGGCCAACTGATGGTGCTAGTTGGCTATTTTGGTTACAATCTCTGCTAATATTGAGTTTTTTGCCCAATATAATAGTATTACAAACGATGCGCAAATGGTGAACTTCGGCACCCCAACACTCAAACGTGCCTGAATAAGTAACTTATTTTTCTGGCGGGAACATACTAGCTAAAGAGACGCACAAAGGACACGCTCCCCTTCTTGCACATCTGGATTCGGCTGTTTGCCTTTTTGCGAAGCGAGTTGTAACGTTTTACTTTCAGACAAAGTGTAACTGGCGAGACTCGCGACAGAGGAAGCTGACAATTTGCACTGTTATCTTCCTTGCCCCGAATGTTAATATAATTGCTGGCTCTAAGACGCAGTGTGTTAGCCTTGAGTAGCAAATTAAGAAAAAGAAAATATTAACGATCGTCTGCTCGTCTCTACGTCTGATCGTCTGTATGTCTGATCGTCGTCTGATCGTCTGTACGTCTGATCGTCGTCTGATCGTCTGCACGTCTGTTCAACAATGCCCTATCAACCCCAGTTAATCACACCCAGTTTTCTGATCTGCCTTTTTCTGCAATCAATGATTTCGAAGACGCTTGAAAATGTCACGCATCGTTCTAGCTTCACAAACTCAGCTACTACTCGTCAATGCCCTGGAGTATTCCGTGACGCCCGCGGACCCTCGGCGTAAAGGAGTTAGCCAGGCAGCGATAACTTCGCCCATTGCGCTGGGCGTTTGTTCTACATTTCACACGCTAGGATGATCTACGGGGCTGTCGTTGCCGCATTTTCCTGCGCGATGTCAGAGACCTCCCCGCGGGTGGTATCTGACCGTGCTTCTGCTTTGGCAGGCCTGGATTCGGGGCACTGAATCTGGTAATGTCTGTCAATGTAGCCATGCACATTTCCTCAATTCAGCCAATCTTATGCTGGAACTACGTTTTATTGTTTAAGCTGTTTTTCCCCTGCAGCAAACGGTTGGTTTCGATACTCTTCTGTCACCTGAAATATTAAGAGATAATTGACAAATTAGTACATGCGGATGCGATGCAATAAAAGGGGCGGTACAAACATCATAGCTAAATGCCATATTATATCTGAAGCCTCCGAATCAGCAGTCTTAATATCCCGAAGACGAGAGCTTGGGCATGCCTTGCGGCACAGTAAGCCGCTCCCCGGGTCGAAATCTTTGTTTTTGAAGGTTTTTGCCCGGGAATGGGAAAAGTTTGGAACATACAGCTTGCACAGGATTTTCGTTGAGAAGTTTTGCTAGCTGTCCGGTGTCAGTTTTGACCAATTATCCCCACGAATACTCAGGTCCTGAACTTTCTTTGTGCTTTCCTAAAACTTAAAAACGGCGGCGGGGACTAAGAAAATTATAATCAATTTTCGATGGTGTTGAAATCAGTCCGCTCAACTTCCATCGAAACCGATTAGTTTCAAAATATGATAGCGAAAGTTGCCCAAAGTGTAGATTTTCTATACAAGCAACTGGCGGACATTTTGAAAATGGTCGCCATCGTGAAATTTCTTGTGGCTAACGGGTCCCATTAACAGGCTAAACCCTTAGGAGGATGTGTCCCATTTTGGTGTTTGCACCCAGAAGTGAAAGATGCCCTGGTACTCTGCACTTGTCTGCTCCGCTGTAGAGAGTGCGGCCACCAATCATCGCTGCCTGGCAGTAACGCCGTGTACTGACGCAGCGTCAGTTCAACTATACGTCTCTCGAACAGAACCACTTCTTAATGATTGTAATGCTCCTTTTACCGCTTGTACTGGTTTTAGCCGTATGCTCTGAACTGGCTTATTCCTGATCATGAATTTATGTCCCTGGAGACTGGTTGACAGTTGGATTACTCAGCTGTAGACTGTGGGGTGCCGAGGACTGTGGACTGCTTGACAGTTGGATTACTCAGCTGTGGACTGTAGGGTGCCGATGACTGTGGACTGGTTGACAGTCTGATTACTCAGCTGTAGACTGTGGGGTGCCGATGACTGTGGACTGGTTGACAGTTGGAGTACTCAGCTGTAGACTGTGGGGTGCCGATGACTGTGGACTGGTTGACAGTTGGATTACTCCGCTGTAGACTGTGGGGTGCCGATGACTGTGGACTGGTTGACAGTTGGATTACTCAGCTCTAAACTGTGGGGTGCCAATGACTGTAGACTGGTTGACAGTTGGATTACTCCGCTGTAGACTGTGGGGTGCCGATGACTGTGGACTGGTTGACAGTTAGATTACCCGGCTGTAGACTGTGGTTTGCCGATGACTGTGGACTGGTTGACAGTTGGATTACTCGGCTGTAGACTGTGGGGTGCCGATGACTGTGGAATGGTTGACAGTTGGATTACTCAGCTGTAGACTGTGGGGTGCCGATGACTGTAGACTGATTGACAGTTAGATTACTCGGCTGTAGACTGTGGGGTGCCGATGACTGTGGACTGGTTGACAGTCGGATTACTCAGCTGTAGACTGTGGGGTGCCGATGACTGTGGACTGGTTGACAGTCGCGATTACTCAGCTGTAGACTGTGGGGTGCCGATGACTGTGGACTGGTTGACAGCTGGATTACTCAGCTGTAGACTGTGGGGGTGCCGATGACTGTAGACTGTGGTTTGCCGATGATTGTAGACTGTGGGGCGCCGATGACTGTGGACTGTGGGGTGCCGATGACTGTGGCTGACCGGCAGGACTATGACGCGGCGCCGGCGCCGGCCGCCGCCAGTGCGCTGCGCTCGCCGCACCGCCACCTGCTGCCGTCGAAGACGCCGCCCACCGACCAGCGGGCCGTGTGCGACCTCTGCGGCTGCCGCTTCCTCACCCTGCCCGCCGCCATGGTAACCACCCCACCGCCCGTATCCCGACACTGCCGCCCTGCTGCTCTCTGATGGCTGAACGCGTGACATTGCCGGAGCAAGGATCGCCGTTGAATTGGAACTTTGTTCTAGACGAATCCATTTTGAACACATTTCCTTTTTGGGATGTGACTACAGATCTTTCTTATTTCCTTCGGATTATCCATCAGTGTAAATTGCATAATTGAATTGAAAAGAACAAATAGTAAGATTTGCTCATATTTGTTAGTGTGTAAACTTCAAACCCATACATTTTTATATCTCTCCTTTGACCTCATGCCATTTAATGCCGATAATTACCCATGAATTCCATGTCATCATAGTCTGCTTGTAGCAACGAACCAATGCACAATGGACCCGATCCAGGATCTGGCACGCCAAAATTAATTTGGGTTACTTTCTTCATTTGCCCCAAAATATGGGTCAATCGAGAGATAATTGTCCATATTTTTCCGGTCTGGCATTTATGTTGGGCCATAATGTCGCAGGTGGCATATATACCGGTGTGAACGTAGGTTTTGAGTGAAGATCAAATGTTTCGTCAGATGTTCCAGAAATATACTGCAAAAAGAATGATGAAATAATAGCGTAATTAGGCGTGAAATTAAAATTATCCATGGACTGTAGCGAACAGTTTGAAGCTGATACCTGTCTCTCTGTGTATCTGTGACGCCCGCTGGTACCCGTCCGTGTGTCTGTGACGCCCGCTGGTACCCGTCTGTGTGTCTGTGACGCCCGCTGGTACCCGTCTGTGTGTCTGTGACGCCCGCTGGTACCCGTCTGTGTATCTGTGACGCCCGCTGGTACCCGTCTGTGTATCTGTGACGCCCGCTGGTACCCGTCTGTGTGTCTGTGACGCCCGCTGGTACCCGTCTGTGTATCTGTGACGCCCGCTGGTACCCGTATCTCTGTGTGTCTGTGACGCCCGCTGGTACCCGTCTGTGTATCTGTGACGCCCGCTGGTACCCGTCTGTGTATCTGTGACGCCCGCTGGTACCCGTCTGTGTGTCTGTGACGCCCGCTGGTACCTGTCTGTGTGTCTGTGACGCCCGCTGGTACCCGTCTGTGTATCTGTGACGCCCGCTGGTACCCGTCTGTGTGTCTGTGACGCCCGCTGGAACCTGTCTATGTGTCTGTGACGCCCGCTGGTACCTGTCTGTGTGTCTGTGACGCCCGCTGGTACCTGTCTGTGTATCTGTGACGCCCGCTGGTACCTGTTTGTGTATCTGTGACGCCCGCTGGTACCTGTCTGTGTATCTGTGACGCCCGCTGGTACCCGTCTCTCTGTGTATCTGTGACGCCCGCTGGTACCCGTCTCCTGTGTATCTGTGACGCCCGCTGGTACCTGTTTGTGTATCTGTGACGCCCGCTGGTACCTGTCTGTGTATCTGTGACGCCCGCTGGTACCCGTCTGTGTGTCTGCGACGCCCGCTGGTACCTGTCTGTGTGTCTGTGACGCCCGCTGGTACCTGTCTGTGTGTCTGTGACGCCCGCTGGTACCTGTCTGTGTGTCTGTGACGCCCGCTGGTACCCGTCTGTGTATCTGTGACGCCCGCTGGTACCTGTCTGTGTATCTGTGACGCCCGCTGGTACCCGTCTGTGTGTCTGTGACGCTCGTTGGTACTTGTCTGAGTATCTGGGACGCCCGCTGGTACCCGTCTGTGTATCTGTGACGCCCGCCGGTACCCGTCTGTGTGTCTGTGACTCCCGCCGGCTGCGGCAGGCGCACGAGCGTCTGTGCGGCGGCCTGGCCGACTGCGAGGCCGCCGGCTCCGACTGTGAGTCGCTGATGTCGGAGACTGGCGACCGCTGCGGCGACCAGACCCGCTTCCTCAGCTACCTCGGTCTGACGCCGGACGCCGTCTCCGGCAAACAGGTCAGCCTACCCGCCACCGCCTGCACCGGCTGCGGCGCCAGGGTCGCCAGGCTTAGGTGGGGCGCGATAGTGCAGGGTTAGTGATGGCTTCAGTCACATGTCGTTGAATGGCGGTGTTACAGAATCTGTTGCAGCACAGTTTCCAGTCGCAGGGGTCTCAAATATCATATAGTTTTTAAGAAGCATCAATTTAATGTGATTTATTCGCCGACCTTGGTATGTCATGTTAAATATTCAATGCTGGATTCAGACTTTTTTGATTAGATGTTGCAGGTTTTATACTTTTGAAGACATACGGGGTGATTAAAAAAATTACACAATTTTCTGAATGTTTTGCTTAAAACCAAGGGAACACACAACCATGACAAAATATTTATGTAATCTGTATTTTTGAGAATTTTACCACTCGTTTTCCTAAGTGTATGATAACTCAGGATATAACCCGTTATATTTCGTCACGGCCTCTATGCTACCATTGGAAAGATGAAAATAGACATTTACGCAAAAATATGGGTAAGTCATGTTTGTGATCTAGGCAGGCATTGATCCGGACTGAAAAAAACTGTCGGGCCCTCTGCCACGCTTCAGCTTGCACTGACTGCGGGTTGTGCGACTCCTGCTTCAGTACATCCACTGTGCCGGGTCGGCTGCCGTAAACACAGCCTTTGCAAGCCCCCTCCCCCAGAACCAGCAGTTCAGAGGCTACAAGTCTGGGCTGGGCCACAGGGAGACCATAGGTCATGTTCAGTATCCAGGGCAACGAGGCCCTTGCCGAACACGGATGCCGGGGAGTGATGACGTCACTACCTGAACGCGGTGGAGCTCCATCCTGCATAAACCACCTCGTCCTGAATTGGTTTGGGCTGACTTTGTAGGTTGACTTTGCCGCCCCGGTACCTCAGTTAGTAGAGCGTTGGGCTCCGGCCCGCTGCCCAGTAACATACAGTGGCAGTGCGTGTGCACACTGTGCAGGCTTGGGATCAGTTCCCAACGGCGGACGCAGGGGGGCATTCCGGCCATGCCTCACCCCCAAAGCACCGGAGGGGGGAAACTATATTTTGCCCCCCCAGACACCGGATAAATTTTTGAAAAAATGTTTTACACTAGGTCTGTAGAGCAAAAAAATTGCTCCCACCCCCCCCCCCAGGAGGAGAGGCAGACATGGGTTTGCCCCCCCCCAAAAAAAAAAAAACTCGGGTCTGCGTCCGCCCCTGTCAGTTCCCCTGAGACGCTCCGGCACTCTATGTTTACCCGACGTAGGTCGGCTGGCAACTGACTGGTGAGAGAGTGACCTGAACGGGGCGGCTGTCCCTTTGCTTTGTGGGACGCTAAACTTTGGCCTCTAAATTAACCCTTAATTGTGGGAGTGGTTCGTTCGGATGGTGGGGTCAGGGTCTCCGTGACAAGTCCCTTGATGACCTTAGTGAGACTCCGACTCCAAAAACCGAATTGGGAACAGCTTGGACAAAATGTATTTTTAAAAAATCCCCATAAAACTGCTGGCGCACACCCCTGTAGGGCTCACCGTTGATTGCCATGATCCCGTCATCCACTTTCACAAACCAATATAGCCAAGCATTCCTCATCGAGCATTCAAGGCGCAGAAGTATGTCGCTTTAGTACCCTTTTTGGCGACTTTCGGTGATGTCAAGGGATTTTGATCCGCCGAGGATGTTACTTGGTTTGAACGCCGTTCAATGGCATAATCTCGTCCCATGCCACGTAGGCACCACTTTGCCTTTTCTCCGCTGTCAATCCCATGGTTGAACTACAAAGCTGGAACTTACAGCAAAAAGTGGCCCAGATACGGCCGCCACACTCTAAAGAGGGAAAGACAATAGGCTGAAAAATAAAGGAATGACAGGGCGTTGCATTTGTGTATCTCTTTTTGAAACACCTGCACTGACCTTGTTTTACCATTTGAAGCGTTGGACCGCTGCAGAGATGTTTTATTGAGTGTTATGGCCACCCTATAACGTAAGCTGTCAGTGGGCCCTAAATCCCTGACAATGATGATACGGTGGTGCAGATTGGTGTTGTGAGCGCATTGGCTCAGTGTGATTTATCTGTCAGCTATATGTTTTTGATTTGCTCAGCTTTTATCCCCATTGATTTCTGTAAGACAGCTCGAACCATGAATTCGCGTGCATGTCAACATGCGTGTTGCCCGCCACCTGTGTTTCCATCGGGCCGTGTTGTCGCTGCCTCGCTGCCTTCAGTGGGGTTTATAGCCCAGTCCCACTGACCTGCCCCGCCACCTCGGCTGACCTGCCCCGCACCGCCACCTCCGCTGACCTGCCCCGCCACCTCCGCTGACCTGCCCCGCCACCTCCGCTGACCCGCCCCGCCACCTCCTCTGACCTGCCCCGCCACCTCCGCTGACCTTGCCCCGCCACCTCCGCTGACCTGCCCCGCACCGCCACCTCCGCTGACCTGCCCCGCCACCTCCGCTGACCTGCCCCGCCACCTCCGCTGACCTGCCCCGCACCGCCACCTCCGCTGACCTGCCCCGCCACCTCCGCTGACCTGCCCCGCCACCTCCGCTGACCTGCCCCGCCATCTCCGCTGACCCGGCCCGCCACCTCCGCTGACCTGCCCCGTCACCTCCGCTGACCTGCCCCGTCACCTCCGCTGACCTGCCCCGCACAGCCACCTCCGCTGACCTGCCCCGCCACCTCCGCTGACCTGCCCCGTCACCTCCGCTGACCTGCCCCGTCACCTCCGCTGACCTGCCCCGCACAGCCACCTCCGCTGACCTGCCCCGCCACCTCCGCTGACCTGCCCCGTCACCTCCGCTGACCTGCCCCGCACCGCCACCTCCGCTGACCTGCCCCGCCACCTCCGCTGACCTGCCCCGCCACCTCCGCTGACCCGGCCCACCACCTCCGCTGACCTGCCCCGCCACCTCCGCTGACCTGCCCCGCACCGCCACCTCCGCTGACCTGCCCCGCCACCTCCGCTGACCTGCCCCGCACCGCCACCTCCGCTGACCTGCCCCGCACCGCCACCTCCGCTGACCTGCCCCGTCACCTCCGCTGACCTGCCCCGCACAGCCACCTCCGCTGACCTGCCCCGCCACCTCCGCTGACCTGCCCCGTCACCTCCGCTGACCTGCCCCGCACCGCCACCTCCGCTGACCTGCCCCGCCACCTCCGCTGACCTGCCCCGCACCGCCACCTCCGCTGACCTGCCCCGCACCGCCACCTCCGCTGACCTGCCCCGCCACCTCCGCTGACCTGCCCCGCCACCTCCGCTGACCCGGCCCACCACCTCCGCTGACCTGCCCCGCCACCTCCGCTGACCTGCCCCGCACCGCCACCTCCGCTGACCTGCCCCGCCACCTCCGCTGACCTGCCCCGCCACCTCGGCTGACCTGCCCCGCCACCTCGGCTGACCTGCCCCGCCACCTCCGCTGACCTGCCCCGCCACCTCCGCTGACCTACCCCGCCACCTCCGCTGACCTGCCCCGCCACCTCCGCTGACCTGCCCCGCCACCTCCGCTGACCTGCCCCGCACGGTCGCCTCCGCAGCCCTACATCTCCGCGCGGAAGCGGCGCTCGGTCTGCGCGCGCCGGCCGCCGCCCGCCTCGCTCTCCGTACACAGCCGGCTACTGCGGATCGACATTAGTTCGCCGCTGGGCCGCCGCGTGGTGCCACCGTCGGGCGGTCGGGTCAGCAGCCGGCCGGCTGTCAAACCGGAGACTCCTGCGGTCACCATCAGGGTGATGGACCGGAACCGGCCGGCCCCGGCAGACCAGACCAGGTTAGAGGGGCGCGGTCGCGCAGTCTGGATATGGGGCGGGCTGGTCTTTCTAGATATCAGGTTCGAGATTCATTGAACAAAAACGTTGGAAGCGTTTGTCAGACTTGGAATGATATTATGCGAAAGTGTGTTTTGCTTGTAGTTTCTGTGCTTGAAATAAACTACAGTGCGGACTGCGGAGGTCATTTTAATTCGCCGACGCAGCTGAAGAAAGAAAAGGCGGAACGGCATCCAAACTAAGCTCCTCAGTAGTTTCTGAAAAGAGAGCCATTAGGTACATGAAAATTACATTTTCTATTCCATATTTACTCAAGCATGTTAAGCATGTTCAGGCAGATAATACTGCGAAAAGTGGAAGGCGAATTTCTGATGACTTCTCTCCATGCATTTTTATAGGGTAATGATAGAAATAAGATAATTGGTAGCTCATTAGACCTGCGTCCCCTCTCCCCACCTGCTCCCACAGCCATGGCTTCCTGAAATGAGATGCTTCATATATTATGTACAGCTATCACTTTATTGCCTAGAACGAAACAATCAAAATAAACTTCCATCGATATAAATTTTGATTACGCACCAAAAGCAAGGTAAAATATACATTTTTAATGGGGGCGGATATCTTACGCTCTTACTTTCCATCGAAGTTCTCTCTTTACATATCCCTTTTTTATAAATTAAGTAGAGAGCCGTTATCCGTGCGTTTCGATCGAATCCGTGCAGTGGCCTTGGAGCCTGGTTCCGATCAGTCTGGGAAGTGGTGCACTTTCGCCACGTTCTCATTAACCGCCACCCGGTCCTCCCTTCTGCTGTGCACTCCGGGCGGCAGCTCTGTGACGCGGAGGTTGTCGGTCAGTCCGCCAGGTGGCCAGGACGGG
Source organism: Lepas anatifera (assembly GCA_034440635.1). Lineage (NCBI taxonomy): Eukaryota > Metazoa > Arthropoda > Thecostraca > Lepadidae > Lepas > Lepas anatifera. The sequence continues at coordinate 199,402 of JAOTON010002077.1, read as the reverse complement.
TTCCCGGTGACGTTCGCTGGAGGGTCGTCGCAGCGCTGGACTCACCGCTACTGCTTCACCGCTCGTCAGCGGACGGCGCGCGCCGCCGAGCTCCGCACCGGTGAGGGGCAGCGGTGACGCGGCCGACGTCACCAGAGCAGGGGTGGGTACTGGACACTGACGTCACCAGAGCAGGGCTGGGTACTGGACACTGACGTCACCAGAGCAGGGCTGGGTACTGGACACTGACGTCACCAGAGCAGGGCTGGGTACTGGACACTGACGTCACCAGAGCTGGGCTGGGTACTGGACACGACGTCACCAGAGCTGAGCTGTGTCCTCCACACTGACGTCACCAGAGCAAGGCTGGGCACTGGACACCGACGTCACCAGAGCAGGGCTGGGTACTGGACACCGACGTCACCAGAGCAGGGCTGGGTACTGACACCGACGTCACCAGAGCAGGGCTGGGTACTGGACACTGACGTCACCAGAGCAGGGCTGGGTACTGGACACTGACGTCACCAGAGCAGGGCTGGGTACTGGACACTGACGTCACCAGAGTAGGATACTGTGCTCAGCGCTGACATCAGAGCAGGACCATGGCCTCAGCACTGACGTCATCAGAACAAATATAGAATGCCGCCAGTATTTCCGTCATAACCTTAAATTCGAACCCCGGGATCGAAAGGCAGTCCCAAAACAGGATTGGGATTCCCCATCGCAAATAACCGTTCTACGTGAGCTTATTTAATTCATAGTTTTTTTGACAGTGGTCTCTCCGTCGCCTGCAGGACTCACGGCTCGGGCCCGGACGCTGTACCGCCTGATGCTGCCCTGCTCAGTGCCGCTGACGCGACTCAGCCGGGCTGAGATCGCCAGCCACACGGCCAGCAAGGCCCCTCCGCCGACCTTCAGCCGCTGCTCGGTGTGGTTGGATCGCCGGCTTCCCGGGTACGCCGCGCTGCCGGGGTCGGCAGGTCGGGCCGTACCAGCGGAGCCGGACCTCTGTCTGCCGCCGGCCGTGGTGCGACTCCGGCGACTGACCGACGCCGAGGTGGCGGCGGCCGGCGTCGGCGCCGACGGCCTGCCGCGCGACTGGGACCTCACCGACCTCAACGGCAACAGGCTGTCGGACAAGGCGGCGACGCCGGAGCGGGACGTCTCTGTGACGGTGCCTGCTGTCAGCGGCAGTCGGCGGCCGCCCGTCCGGCGGTCCCTCAGCGCCGCACAGCAGCCGCCGCGCGAGGAGCGGTGGACCGCCGCCCGTGACGAGAGGCTCTCACATTGGCTGCGGTTTGCTCGCTCGATGAGTGAGCATAGCCGGAGAAGGCGGCTGTCGCTGGGCGCGGTTGGGACCCAGGACATGGGTCTGGACAGGGACGATGGTGAATGGAAAGGTTTTAGCGCGGTAAATGAGTACGTGAAACCGGTCCCAGGCAATGCTACGTTCTGTGACGGGTTCGGGGCTAGTGATAGAGACGGCGAGAGCGTCGGAGGCGATCCGGAGGCGGGCCGGGACACCGCAGTGAGACGGCTGTTCCCTGGAGACGGCATCACCCACGCGGTGCAGGCGCTGCTCACTGACGAGTGCAAAACGCTGCGGGACGCCGCCTTCTCCCGTCTGCTGCTGTCGCCCAGCCGCGTGCTTCGTCGGCGGGCCGTCTCTCCGGAGCTGTGCGGAGCCAGCAGCAGTCTACAGCGCGTCACACCAGCTCTCCAGCCAGGCCCTGTGGGCGCCACCCGAGCCCGCTGCAGCGCCGTCAGCATGCTGCGCCGCGGCTCCCTGGACTCGGCCATCTGCCGCACCTACACCAACGACGCCCTGCTGGGCGCCGGCGTCTCCGTTCACCGGCAGCAGAGGCCCGACCGGCCGCACCAGCTCTGCAGCCTGCTGGCCGACGAGTGTAAGACGCTGCGCGGCCAGGACTTTGTTCGGCTGCTCAACAGGTCAGCCCGCACCACGCGCGGCGGTGCGCGGCGGGACGAGTCCGTGCCCGGTGCCGGTCCGCAGCGGTCGCCGCCGGTGGTGGTGCGGGTCCACTGGCCGGGATTCGCCCGGGAGCCGGTCCACCAGACACCGGTGAAGCACCGCCGCCTGGCCGGGCAGGGTGAGCGGGCCGGCCGCCGCCTGCCGGTGGTGAGGCTGGCACGGGTGCTGGACGCCTGCGGACGGCCGCTGGACGGCGGCGCTCAGCTGTCGCCGGCGCCGGGCAGACCTGGCGTGTTCTTGGTGCGGCCGACAGACGTGCCCAGCGATCGCAGCGACAGCGGCTCCCCGGAGCAGCCGCATGGTGAAGAGAGTGACTCCAAGCCGTCCTCGTGCGGGGACACAGTCCCGTGGTCTCTCTCTACCATTGAGCAGTTGGCTCCCGCTGCGGTGTTCGAACCTTTCGGCGTGTCGGCTGCATCCGAAGGCCAGTCTCCTGGTGCCAGGCGGCTGCCCCCAGTTCAGTCTCCTGCGACCAGGCGCAATGGTAGCATCCCTGGTACTGCACCTGCCGCCTCGAGGCCCAGGAGGTCGGCCGCAGGTGCGTTGGAGAGGTGTCCGTCACCTGCTCAGTCGGGTGAGGACAGGAACAGTTCTGTGATACATGGTGCTACACGCTCTCAGACGAGGGGAGCGGGCAAACTTCAGTCGGTGACCGGGGAAGCTGTTGCACATATCCCAAGGGAGGTAGCCAGTGCAGCAGGAAGCGTGTCAGGACTAAAGACTGATGCTGAGAAAGGGGACACCAAGGCGGGGACTGTCGTCAGGCGGCTGTCGTTTCGGCCCAGCTTCAGTGAGCGGCTGCTGCGGGCGGAGACGCGCTCCTCCTCGCCCTCGTCGGCCTCCCTGTCGCCGCGGAGATCGCCGCGCACCTGCCGAGAGAACGGCCTGGCTGTCGAGAGAAGCCCGCGGGGACCCGAGCGTCGCTCTGCCGAGCCCGCAGAAGCACAGCCGGGTGGCAGGTCACGGCTGTCGAGTGGGCTGCACAAACACCGCGGCATACGCCGGGATCGATCGCCGCTGTCCCGTTCGGTTGCAGCACCGCCGAAGACGGGGCTCTCAAGAGGCGGCAGCGTACGCGGAGAGCTCTGGACTGGTGGCCGTTCCAAGAGGACTGGCCAGAGCTCAGACGCGGGTCCACGGGAGCCGGATGCAGCGAGAGTGCCGGAGGGTGGTGTCAAAACAGGGGCCGACTGTGGTTCGTCGGAAGGGCAGGGACCGGATACAGAGGAGTCCGCTCAGTTCGCCCCGAACTCCCAGGAGGCTGGATCGTTGACTGGATATGACAGCGACTGGAAAGGCTCACGTGGGGATCAACCTGCGCGTATCTGGTCGGGAACCAGTAACAGGTCAGGGAGAGATCGAGCCCTGAGCTGGTGCGATGCCCAGCGGGCCCGTCAGACCAAACCATTCGCCTTAGCAAGTACTCAGGAACACTGTGATATCACCGACTTGACAGAAGCGAACGCGAAAGACATGACGCCGCGAGAATCCCACCTGAAGCCTCCGAAGTGGTTAGAATCGTTGCGACCGAACGGGGTCGATAACAGGTGGGCCGACGGCTCGTCTTCGTGGAGGGCTGGGCGCAGGAGGAGCGTGGGCGCACTGGCGGAGCTGAGGCGGGCTGTGCGGCCTCGGTTCTGTCGCGTCCGCCTGACTCGGCTGGGTCTCAGAGATCTGGTGCCACCCAGCGGGCCGCACTCGCCCCTGGCACCCTCTCAGGTGAGCGGGCTCGCCACGCCGGCAAAGACAGGTACGAAAGGTGACGAGGCTGTATCAGAGCCGCCGAGTCTCAGAAAGTCCGTTACTAAGCCTAGTCTCAGCGGCTGGCGCTCCATGACCCTCGGCGATTTCCTCCAGAAGCGGTGGTGACTCCACCGCACTGCTAAAGACCACATGGGTGCTTAACAGGGGAACACAGGGTGCTCTTTTTAAAGCGTTCGGTGGCCTGAGGCCGATTTTGGTTAGATATGCGCTATTAACTACTACCGACAGGGCACGGGGTCGTGAGGTCTACTTCTCTGACTTAGAAAAATATACAAACGACCCGACTCGGCCTGGCCGTACTGCCGCTTTTGGCGAGCTTATAATTCTGCGAGTAATTGACGTGAGGAAATGTTCGTTTCAATTCAATGCATCCCATTTTCAAGCAAGGCTTTTATCTTACATGCCAGGGGTGTGCGCATTTCTCGGAGACCTTGCAACACCGCTAAAATTGATAAATGAGATGAGCTTAGAATTCAGACCAATCAATTTTTGCAACCAAATGGAAAGGGATTATTCCATAGACTGAATTTAGGTCTTAGGGCCAGTTACTGATATTAGGGGGGCTAGGGGCTTAAGCCCCCCCTCCGAAATGTCAGTGTCTATAGTTTATGCATATGGTTACATGTTTATGGTTATAGTCGGAGGCTGTTTCGAGGTGATGTTGAGGAAGTCTCGAGCCACCTAGCCACCTATAATTACAAAGCCCCCTCCCCTCCCCAGTTGTCCGGGATCCGTCACTGCTTAGTGGCCTTTATTTTCAACTTTAATTTGTGTGCAAATTCGCTTTGGGTGAAGTGAAATATGTCAGTAGTCGTTCAAATCCTTTCTAAAAGTGGAACATGCATGTTAGTGTTTGTTGGAATGGCATTGGAAGCGACCGTGCGTAAGGAGTGGAGGTGTAACTTTGTATACTTTTAGAAGTGTGCAGCACGTCTAAACATTTGAAAAGCATCCCTAAACTTCGAAAAGTTTTCGTAAAACTTCCGTTATGCTTAAGCCGGACCTATTTTTTTTAAAGAACAGGTAGAGGGTGAAGGGCGTAAAGGAAGGCGCGTCCCTTGTCAGTACCCGACACCCAGAGTTTTCATCTGATATCCCTGCCCCTGACTGGGACACGTAATGCCCGCGCCCATAGATTGATGTTACAGGCTCGGCTAGAAGGTTAACAAATCCTTCAACTTAAATAAGCAAGGAAACGAGCATAATCTATACAGAAAAAGAAACAAGGAAAAAAACTTAACTCAAAAGAAGAGAAAGTCTTACACCACATTGCAGGAAGAGAGATGTATACAGCTCACTACTAATATTGAAGCAACATCCAATGCAAGCTCCTATACAATGGAATAGGACAGGGAGTGCTGTAGACTCAGAGCTTCCTTTCAGTAACAATTCATTTTGAGATTTATCCCCATAGAGTAAAATATTACTTTAACAATTCGGAAGTTCAATAGAACCACGTGCTCCCATGTTTAAGCGGCGGAAGTAACCCTCAAAATTAGAAAGCTGTCACGACCAGAGCTGAAAGCGCGCGCTTGTTGCCGAAAGGTATCAGCAAAACGACAACCGAAAGTACAGCAAGAATAATTGTCCGTGATTTGAGCTCGTTCTTTTTCAAAACTATTGCTGTCGTCGTTTCTTTAGCAACGTCGTGTCTTCCGGAAAGTAAAAATCAGGGTTTCACTGCTGAACTTCTTACTCACAAGGCCTCGGTAGGTGCTGCAATTTTTCACTAAAGTCATTTAGGTTGTAGATCAAACTTGTCCATAGTTGCTATGCATACGATAGCAGGGCCAAATAGGCAACACATGTAAAGGATGCATCCATTGAAATTGCCTTAGAGAGGGAGGGAAATTATGGCTAAGTTCTGGAAAACGTGTTTTTTGTTTAAACTTGTGGTTTGGAGACTGCCACTCAGTCATTTTCCCACTTCGCCCGCTCCCCTGATGTTCGTTGGCAAGAAGGATTCGTTTTCAACAGGTCGTTCCGTATAACCTGCTGCACAGTATTTCAGATTATGTAAAGGAAACTCAATTTCTAGATCATCCTGATACTTGCTAGGCATGCACATAAGTGACGATTGATGCATTGGTTCAAGCCGCAATCCTCAGTGTTAAAGTTATTCTGCATTGAGGTCGTTTTCTGCGGCGAAGAGCATGCTGGGGACCTCTTCTAGACCCATGGAGTTTGTGGATGGGTCAACACTGACTCGACAGTACAAACCTTATGGAAGATCCAAAATGCATGGGGTACTGACCCTCTCCCTACTCGCGGATCTTCACCCATGGGCGTGGTCAATGGTCTCTTTTATAGTTATATATTTATGTTATATTCAGTCACCCATATGACAAGAGTGGCCTATCCTACAAAATACTTACTGCACGTTCAAAAAGCATCATTGCAAGTGTTCTTGTGCATTCAAGTCCAGACTAGTAGACATTTATACTTTATTCAATGCTATATTGTGGCAACTTTATGAAGAGCAACCTTTAAACCCCTGCTAAACGGTGAAGCATCAGCTCTCTTCACTGCACTCTATACATTGGCAAACTTGTCAATGACAGCCTTGGGGCCGAAGTCAGGGAACGCGTAGCATGTGAGCTAAAGCCAGGATGCCGAGGGAACCGCAGTATGGGGGCCAGTGAATTAGGTTCCACTCTTCTGTGATAGGTGTATGCAGGGGCGTAGCCAGGATTTCGCTCAGGGAGGGGCGGCGCCCCGAAAATGGCCCCCTGCGACAGCGCCAAAAGGGCCCTGATGGGTAAAAAGGGCCCTGCTTGTTATGGAATAGTGTTGAAGAGGGCTTAAGAGGGCCCTGTCTGGTATAAAATGCCAAATTTGGCCACAGAGCATAGTGCGGGCGAGCCGCGCTTCGCGCGGCTCGTGTCCTCAGGGGCCCTTCGGGGCCCTCAGGGAGGGGCGGCTGTCCCTGCCGCCCCCCCTTGGCTTCGCCCCTGGGTGTATGTCGCCGATTTCTTTACTAGGCAGTGACTTAGCCCTATAATTTCAGACAACCACGCCAGCTGCTCGTCAAGGTGCTGGTGCAAAGAGCGAGACTGATTTTCCTGATGATTGAGTGCATTGACGGACAGTATTTTTATATCTCCTATGTCGTTTTGCTATGTAAGTATTTACGCTTCTCTCTTTGCTCTCGTCAGTGATTTGAGGTGACCTCACATCCAGTCTGCAAATTATGGCACTTTCGACGAGGTCTCGTCGGTACGAACACCCGTTGGTCGGTGTAAACTGGTGCGTCCGGTGCGTAACTGGTGCTGTCCATGCCTATTCAAAGGCTCTCGGTGCGGGGCCCGAATGGCAAAGCCTACACACATCCTCCGAGTTGGTCAGAAGCACTGAGAGAAACGTGTAATGGTATAGCTGTTCCAAAAGAGGCCAGTGCTCCACAATCGTGGCAAATGTATTCGTGTGTGGTAGCTTTTAATCGACTTCTGCTGCCCCCCCCACTTTGCCAGGCAGTACAAACTGTGGTCTGTAGGTGCCGCTGTTAATGCCCGTAGGACATGGAGGCTGCAGTTTTCATTGTGCAATTTTAACAGTGATATCAAGGACTCATCACTTCATGTTTTAATAGGACTGGAAACAATTTTGGAACACATTTTAATCCGTTCGCCAAAAATGACGTTAATGGATGACTTTCTACCTACTATGTTTAAATTATTTAACCTTCTAGGAAATGTATAATAACCCGCGCCCCACCGGGGGTCCGGCGCCACCTTCGCCCCACCGGGCCATCGATGGCCCCCTAACTCCGAAAATATGGGGGTTAGCGCAAATCTGCAAAGTGCATTAGAAAGCTCGCATGAATTCAGGAAGAAATTACTTCACATGTTTAAGCGCTCAGGTCAATGGTTTGATCTCCAGAGGTCAAGTTAGGTCACGATAGGCTATTTTCACTCAAATATGCAATGCTTAAGAAAACTGGGCATAACTCTATGCCATTAGAGCTATTGAAATCTGGTAAACTACATGGGGATAGGAAAATGTCATACCCTTTTCCGTTCTGTGGAACGTAATGACCCCCCGCCAGTGGTTTGACCTCCAGAGGTCACCTGGTGACCTCATATTTTTTTCTTTTTTTGTGGCATTTAGATCATAAGACAGCTGTTTCCCATGCTTTTTCAATGGGAGAGGTCACCTCGTGACCTGACCTTGGGTGACCCGGGGTAAAAAATTTCAGGGATGATGTGAAAATGATGGGGTGAGAGATAGAACCCTCAACTGCAGTCCTGTGTTTCGTCGTTTTTCTGCTATCCCGAAAAAACCTTAGGGGGCATCGATGGCCCCCGGTGGGGCGAGGGTTAACATGCAAGAAATTGTGAAAAAAGTATTTTGCTAAATTTGATCATATTCTGCTCAGAATTATAGCAGAAATGACTATGTTTTGCCTAAGTTGCATTAAAAACGTTTCCGAGAATTATATTTAGTGAGCTCGACCAGAAGCCTATGTGTAATATTCGCCTCAATTAGCTGTTTTGTTTTGTTAAATTTATCGACCAGTCAAAACTATGAAATTTTCTTTTCGGCTAATTAGAGGGACTATTTGTCTCTTAAAGATTTTTTGAAGATCTAATAGCAGAAGTGTTTCTTACTTTGATCACCAAATTTGTATGTTGTCAGAGAGATTCGTTGTTTCTTTTTTACGTATGTCCAGAGTCTGGAAATGCAGAGTGATGGTGCTCCAGTGTTGTGGTGATTTCGGATAGTGTACAAAAGGCATGTTGGTGGGTGAGAAGCTGGTGAGGTGAGGTATTTTGAAAAGGTACAGGTATCTTAGTCGATGAGAAGTTAGCTGAGTGTAGGGAGGGGTCGGTGGTCTGATTTAAAGTGAAATAGGGTATGGTCCAGGTCCTTTTGCGAAAATCCGAAAGCTTTTGGTGCCAGGTCCAAAATTACCCAATACAAATGACCCAAGGGATGACACGTGAGTCATAATTGTCATAACCAAGAGCAAGGCAATAATAGCGCATTCGTTACATTTCTTTACGCCATTTATCTTTGGTATTTTTCAAGGCCAGTGGGTATTTCCTGAAAAAAATTCTCGCACCAGAAGCTCTCGGATTTTCGCAAGAGCACCTGAACCATCCCCATACTCCGGGTAAGAAAATAACTGCAACATATCAGAATTTAAAAGGAGTGCAATGTGTTAAATTGAGAGGGAAGTTTTCTTCAATGAGTTCTGGTGCGGACTTTCGGTGACCGGTAGTGCAAACGGTGCGGACTTTCGGTGACCGGTAGTGCAAACGGTGCGGACATTCGGTGGCTGGTGGTGCGAACGGTGCGGACTTCCCTCGATAACTGGCACATTCGTCGGACCCGGTGCCTGTTCGACTCTGTTTCTATCATTTCTGTTCGACTCTTACACCCACCGGTACAAATTAAATGGAGACGAGTTACGTCCAAAAGTTTTTTTAGAAAGAAACTGCGGCGCTGCGCGCCGCCGTAACTAGTCGTTGTTCTCTGACATCATTGCACTTCCGTGTCATATTGGGTCGGATCTACAGTCTAGGTCTAGTGACCTGACCTAAAAAAATGTTTCTAGGCTGATCACTAAGAGAAGACTGTACCTTTCGATCTGAAATTCACATATAAGAAGGTTACCGAGAACAAAAATGTGTGGTAACTGAATTTTTTATACAGAAGGTCTGAAG
>JAOTON010002077.1:0-185000 GCA_034440635.1 Lepas anatifera | reverse complement strand
CAGTCCTCACCCACACCCGGACACCGTCAGTCCTCACCCGCAGTCAGACACCGTCTGTCCCCACCCGCACTCGAACACCGTCAGTCCTCACCCGCGGTCGGACACCGTGAGTCCTCACCCGCGGTCGGACACTGTCAGTTCTCACCCGCGGTCGGAAACGGTTGCCACCAGAGAATGCGCGCTGGCCTCTTTGTTGATCTTGTCAGCCACTCTTAAACAAGCAACCAGTGATTGTTGCTCCAGGGAAGATAAAAGCGGCAGCATTGTCGGCTTGTTTGAGAGTATTGATGTCTCTGACAAGTTGAGATGTATGTTTAACTGCAGCTTGAGAGGCGGATCTCTCGCTCGCTGCCCGGAGATTGCGACGAAGAGTCCCTCGTGTATTTGCGATTTCAGAGGAGGATTTCCCGTTGGGTGGCCTGCCCACTAGGCATCACTCTTACACAGAACTTACAAGGTACTGATTGCAATCCCTCCCTCCTAGAAGCGTAGCTCCTCTGTAGCGTCATTGGCTGTCTTTACCTGCACTTACGGCCCGATGCCTACAATTTATTTTCCAAATGCTTCTTAACAGGTCGCGAGTCGGTGTCTCCCTAAGACCTCAGCAGTAGAACATAGTTAAACCCAAACAGTTGTTATTGTTCCTGTTACGGGCCATGTGGATTCGCGGGAAAGCTTCAATGAGGTTTTTGGTTTCGGTTCTTTTCCGTTTTTGCGAGATCTCTATCAGCCGCTCATTCGCAATGAGCTGAAGCGACATATGATATGCAACCTTCCCATTTATCCCCGCGAGTGATGGGAGGGATGGTTGGGAGTGTTTCGTTGTCACGTCGACCAAAAGCTACCTGTTTTGAAACCAAAATCATTTGGATTTCAGATTCGTGTGGAACTGAAGCCTGTCGCTATGGGAATAAGGATTTGATCCCAGATGGCTCGAGCCCTCAAATAAAAGTGAGAACGTGTCACCACCCCGCCATTCCCCCGATCTCCCACCCTTCAGATAGAAGTGAGAGCGCGTCACCACCCCGCCAGACCCCAATCTCCGACCCTTCAGATAGAAGTGAGAGCGCGTCACCACCCCGCCAGACCCCGATCTCCGACCCTTCAGATAGAAGTGAGAGCGCGTCACCACCCCGCCAGACCCCGATCTCCGACCCTTCAGATAGAAGTGAGGGCGCGTCACCACCCCGCCAGACCCCAATCTCCGACCCTTCAGATAGAAGTGAGAGCGCGTCACCACCCCGCCAGACCCCGATCTCCGACCCTTCAGATAGAAGTGAGAGCGCGTCACCACCCCGCCAGACCCCGATCTCCGACCCTTCAGATAGAAGTGAGAGCGCGTCACCACCCCGCCAGACCCCGATCTCCGACCCTTCAGATAGAAGTGAGGGCGCGTCACCACCCCGCCAGACCCCGATCTCCGACCCTTCAGATAGAAGTGAGAGCGTGTCACCACCCCGCCAGACCCCGATCTCCGACCCTTCAGATAGAAGTGAGAGCGCGTCACCACCCCGCCAGACCCCGATCTCCGACCCTTCAGATAGAAGTGAGGGCGCGTCACCACCCCGCCAGACCCCCGATCTCCGACCCTTCAGATAGAAGTGAGAGCGTGTCACCACCCTGCCAGCTCCCGATCTCCGACCCTTCAGATAGAAGTGAGAGCGTGTCACCACCCCACCAGACCCCCGATCTCCGACCCTTCAGATAGAAGTGAGAGCGTGTCACCACCCTGCCAGCTCCCGATCTCCGACCCTTCAGATAGAAGTGAGACGCGTCACCACCCCGCCAGATCCCGATCTGCGACCCTTCAGATAGAAGTGAGAGCGTGTCACCACCCCGTCAGCCCCCCGATCTCCGACCCTGCTGAGTACGTGTCGGCAGGGCGGCCGCAGCACCTGCTGGAAAAAGGCGCCGCATACGTGAGCCCCGGCACGTGGGGTGTCAGACCGGCCACAGTCAGACCTGTGTTGACGCTGCGGTCGACCCGACCCGTCTGCGACAGCACCGACTGCTGCTGCACCGGGAGGCCCTCTTCTGCAGCCTCCCACACCTGCGCTGATTGTCAGGACCCCGCTCTTCACGAGGATCGTCTGCGTACTGGGCCTGTCGACGCCTGACGCGGGGGCCGCTCCATCACCATCGCTGTGCGTCGGCCTGAACCCGTTGGTGCTGCGGGACGGCTAGAGAGTGGAATGTGTGTAGAGAAGATGGAGGTGGTGCGCTGGAGCCTGCTGTCCCTGGAGGCTTTCGTCAAACCACACAGTAGTGCTCGTGTCTCCCAGATGTGAGTGTTAATATGGAAGCTTTTCACTGCGGATTAGATTCGTTTTATTGTCACGTTAAGTTCACGGAGGGCTTGTTCGAGATAGGTCGACATAGAATATGTTAAAAGAGAGATGTATTTTCGCAAAACAAATAAAGTGACAGATTACTGCACCCTGTGGCGACACGCAGCTCCTGAGACTGTCTCCGAACCGGTAAAAGTAGAAGCAATGAAGCTTTAAAAGACCGACACGCCCGAAAAAACAGGGGAAGACAAAACATTAGTCCAGGAGAAGTGAAGGCGTGAAGAAGGTAAACGTAACGTTTCGGCTGTGAACCATCGTCATGTGAAGGGATGACGGGATCAGATTTTTGACTCGATCTGGCCTACTTATTAAGTTATAGCCTTGGGTATTTTTTTCCATGTTATCCTGAATATGTAGGCCTTGAACCTTGGGTTATATCCGTCATAATGTGTAAATTATGACAAATTTTACTCAGGAAGGGTCGAAGTTGTCATGCCCCTGATCTTGTTTTAGGCTTCAAAGTTTGCCCCAGGGCATGCCACCCGGCCTTCACACGGTAAGGTAAGATGGCGCCGTGTCCCAAGTATATGAACCCATTAGTTGAAGGTCAAATTGTGGAAGGAGGTCGGAAAATGGTGTGCCTGTGCCAGATCCATTTCCCAATCTATTGGAACTCGTATTATGTATGTGTATATATGACTAATAATCTCCTTAGACCCGGCTTACACATATAATATGATAGACAACAGTAGACCTGAGTTTGACACGAGGCTACGGCTTCCCCGTAAGCAGCTGAACGTCTACGATAGAGCCTAATCACAGCAAAACTTGATCGCTTTATTTATTTATTTATTTATTTTACTTCTTCAGGACACTCCACAATAGACATGTGGCTATTCTTAGCCTGGCATCACTGATTTCATAACTTATTCCATGTACAAAAGACAAGCATAATAGACACTATTAAAGATTAAGAAACACTATGGTTAAAAAAATCGGCGCAAAAAGCACATCTTGCAGTTCGGATCCGGCGGAACTAACGAATGTTTTGCGGTGGGTTTCGCGATTGAGTTCGAGAATCTTAGGCTTGATGGATTGGATGTTTATGGTGCATAACATTGTTTTCTCTCGTAGTCTTGAGGAACGCCGACCGCCACTTCCACGCTTACGCCAGGGTCGGCTTCCGCGTCTTGTTTTTGCCGGTATAGTCATAGACGGCTTTAGGTACATTGGAAGCGATGGAGCTTATGACAACGAACTTTGACACCCAGGAGATCAAAGCTTCAAAAATGTATTCCACAGAAATCTCATAACGTATTGGGGTTTCTATGATGCATGACGCTCGTTTGGTGAAAAGTGAATTTTTCTTCAAGCGCAAGTCTGAGCAATTGGACAAAGTGTTTTGCAAGGCATAGGGCAAGCTAAATGTGTTGTTTGCCTTTTTGTATTTAGGAAAATGGATCATTTGTATTTTATTTTGCTTATGGCAGACTAATAACCACTCATGACGCTGACTGATATTTGTGCTAGAGTCGTCTTGGGTCTGTGTTTTATGCAATCTTGTTTTGAAACAGACGCGAAATGACAGAACATGCTGCTTCGCTGTGGCGGATACAAGGGCTGGGGGGCTAGGGAATTCAAGCCCTTTCCCCTAAATGCCAAGAGTGCGTATAGTAGCTACATAGCCGGAGGCTGCTCCGAGCCCATGGCGAGGGGTTTGAGTCCCCTAGCCCTCCCCCGCCCAAATGAGGTCCTGGATTTGCCATTGCTTCTTTGTATTTCTATGCCTAAAGCAAAGAAAACTCACGATTTTTACTAACGTTAGCATCACTATCGCCAGTATATCATGGAAAATAACGGCGATGATTTGTTTTGTCGTTGGCTTGAAAATATGATAGGAGCGGAAAATTGCCGATAGGATGTCGATCTTTGAATTTCTTTCATTGCTCGCCTTTTTCACACTCGTTGGCTGGGGCCTCCCGTCTCCGCTACTCGATCTAGTGTGGGTGACATCACCAAGCTCTCTGTTCTGGTGTGTGTCGCTGTAGCTGTCCCTAACGATGTTCCATGCGAAGAGTTTGAACAGAAATCTCCGACAGTCATCATAGAGGGATGACCAATCGCTTGTCCTCAATACAGATTTCTCCTAGCCCGTTCTGCCCCTTTTTCACAGCATGTAAGACTTTGAACTTCCTCTGGATATTCAATCTTGGAATCGCCACCAACTCGTTTTCCTATTCGACCATCGGCTTTCATACAGGACGCATTTCATGCCGAGGTCGAAGGCTTTGGGAGAGAAAATAAATATTGCGTTGCTAGGCAGCTTTGCACATGATATGTATATTTTTCCAACCCGTGCATTTGGTCACCCAAACTGAATCTCCAGTGGTTCAGAAACCCCTCTCCTTGTCTTTGATACGCTTGGCACCCGCTACGTCTCGTAGACTTTTGAAAGTTGCGTAGCCACCGGAGGAACTGGCTGTGTACTCACCATATCCTCGTATTCGCTGGTCCCGCAGATGATTGACTTTGAAATGTTTTCATTATCACGCCTGTTGTTTCACCGTAATTTTTCCTACAGGTCGTCACGAAAAATACGCCTTACAAGCAAAATCCCTGACTAGGTTCATGAGGCTATCATGCGTCAGCAACTCCTCAATCTGTATGCCCATGCAGGCCAACGTCATAATATCGATGCCAACGTCGGTGCTATTGAAACGACGCTGACGCAAGGGCAATCCACCCGAGCCCTTCTGGCGGGACATGGAGCATCGCATGCCGCTTTTGATTCGTCCTGTCCCAGACGCCAGCGCTTGTGCAGAAGCGCCGATCAATGCAATTTGTGGAGTTGCAGCGACGTCAGCTGTGACTCTTGAGCAAATGTGAATTATAGTGTTGCTGAATGGATCTCCAGGTCGACTGCCAGTTAAACAAGGCTGGATGTGGTTTGCAGGTTCTGCTGTCAGGTAGACAGGGCTGGATGTGGTTTGTAGGTTCGACTGCCAGGTAGACAAGGCTGGATGTGGTTTGTAGGCTCGACTGCCAGGTAGACAAGGCTGGATGTGGTTTGTAGGTTCGACTGCCAGGTAGACAAGGCTGGATGTGGTTTGTAGGTTCGACTGCCAGGTAGGTTTGTAGGTTCGACTGCCAGGTAGACAAGGCTGGATGTGGTTTGTAGGTTCGACTGCCAGGTAGACAAGGCTGGATGCGGTTTGTAGGTTCGACTGCCAGGTAGACAAGGCTGGATGTGGTTTGTAGGTTCGTCTGCCAGGTAGACAAGGCTGGATGTGGTTTGTAGGTTCGACTGCCAGGTAGACAAGGCTGGATGTGGTTTGTAGGTTTGACTGCCAGGTAGACAAGGCTGGATGTGGTTTGTAGGTTCGACTGCCAGGTAGACAAGGCTGGATGTGGTTTTTAGGTTCGACTGCCAGGTGTTGGTAGGTTCGACTGCCAGGTAGACTGGGCTGGACGTAGTTTGTAGGCCCAGTTGTTTCTGGGTCAGTAAAAACGCTCTGTGTCGCATATTGTCCAGTGTGGACCGCATCACGAAAGGCTTTCGAATGGCGTAAGCGCGTAAACACGGCCGAATTCACCGCTCCGCTCAATTCGGCTCCCGCTCAAGCCAACAGCAGTCAACCAACCTCAAGGAGACTTGGCTTTTGTTAAACGTATACACTTGACTTGCTGGGCAGTACCTCACCACTTCGTAACTCTTTTGATTCATGCCACGTCAGAAGTTACCCGGCTAAATACTGTACATTTTTTCAACGTGCCTTGTAGGACGATTTGGCGATATCAGTTAAGTTCAAACATTGCTCTTAAAATTGCGTCGTGGCAGGCCATTCCTGTAAGACGGATTCGACACCAGAATTGTCGGTGCCTCCGACGTGCTGTAGGAGCTCGAGTAAAACATTAGAGCTCGAGTAAAACATTAGAGCTCGAGTAAAACATTAGACCAGTAAACATACTCAGTAAACATAGAGCTAGTAAAAAGACAGTAAAACATTAGAGCGGTAAACAAGAGCTGAGTAAAACATTAGAGCTCGAGTAAAACATTAGAGCTCGAGTAAAACATTAGAGCTCGAGTAAAACATTAGAGCTCGAGTAAAACATTAGAGCTCGAGTAAAACATTAGAGCTCGAGTAAAACATTAGAGCTCGAGTAAAACATTAGAGCTCGAGTAAAACATTAGAGCTCGAGTAAAACATTAGAGCTCTAGTAAAACGTTAGGTTATTTCAGGGCAGAGTCGTTGCTGTTATTTTTCTGTTCACACGCCTTGTTGCAGCAAACGTGCGACTCGGCAGCGTGCTAAACCTGTCACAATTAACAATCATCATTTGCTCGCGAGTAGTGCTATGCTTGTAGGCCTGAATTTAAATTATCATACACTTGGAAGTAAAGAGGCCGGGTGAGCTTAGGGGCACAACATTGTCGCCCACACTGGATTCGCTCCTGGGGAGAGCATCTGACTGTTGATATCGCCAGCTATTATCGTAAGAATGTTGGCTTTGATGTCGTCTGCTTGAAGCTGTTGAAGTCTCTGATATATCTTGACTTGCCTATGAGTGCGGGGGTAATACAGTTTTTACACTTCTCACCCTTTTTACCTGTTACTTTATGTACGGCCTTGTAAATAACGATGTCACCGCATTTTAACTGAATTTGCGTCCTAACGGCAAAACGGCTATGCACTTGCACTAACAATCGGCGGGTAAGCATTTATCTCTGGATATTAAATGTGAACCCATTTTTTCAGAATTAAATTAAATGGGCCTACAAATATATATGCATACGACTGCGCCGTATAGAAATATTGCTTTCTGTGAAATTTACCTTTAAAATACCCTCTAGCACATTTCCCACTGACAAGATGGACCCGATTGAAGGTGCCCCCCTCCCTCCCTGGACGAAAACATTTGGCCCGCCAGTGGTTCTTGTTACAGTCCGCTCGTGAAACTATTGCTATGTATACCTTACTATTTTTGCGGCTCCATTGCGTGATATTATCCGTCGGTTGGCCTCATTGACGTCATTGCACACATCACTGACGACATTGCGTCCTGATTTGCCGTATTGCATTGACGTTACTGCATTGATGCAGTTTTGTATGACGTTATACATACCATGTTGGGTTATTGCATGCCGTGTGAGACATGTTACAACTCCACATCACGCGAATTTGATTGCCTGCACACTTAAATAAAGCCACACCCCGCCCTTTCTTGTTCGAAACTGCTTACATCTACCATGTATTTAGGTTGCCCGGTTCGGATGCTCCGGATAGTGTCACGACGGCAATGATTTTCAAGGAGAACCCGTCGTGGGGGAATTTGTAGAGGAAAACATGTACACCAGCTCCCGACGTCAGCGTCAGCAAGCCCAAAAGCGGTAGCAGCTTCCATGTTACAGCTGTACAATGCACACACAGGTGAATCCAGGGGTGCAACGGGTACAGTTGCTCCCTCGCTAGACCGCATTTTCAAAACGAAAATCGGGCAGAATCTGGCGTTGGGGGAACTCCTTCATCCTGGATCCGCCTACCGAATGTGTGGTGACGTCATCGCGCCTGATCACTGCGTTTTTGAAACAGCCTTTACTAGTTATTCTCAGTGCTGCTATTTATGTCCTAGACAGGTCTTCGCTGAGAAAAAAAACATCGATGGAATATTCACTTGCACCGTTCTTTAGCGTGGAGGGAGATGTCGGATCGGGTGCACCAAGAATGCCCAATATCGTTAGATATCGCTGCTCAAGTATTATTATCGTTAAGAAAATAGCATATCGTTAAACGGTAAATACAGTACAGTGGTGGCACATGTCCGGCGGCCGCCCCACCCCAGCAGCCGGCCTGTTAAAGGGCACCCGGGCGCACACGCACAGCCGGAGCCGCCCGGGAAGTGGGCTGGAGTTCCCTTTCCGTCAGTGGGCGGCGCCGTGACGTCACAGACCGCCGGGGGCGAGACATGGCGCAATGCCGCCTGCTCATCGATCAGACTGGCCGACGATATTTGGTCCGGGTGCCGATTTCGTCTCACTTCGTCAGAAGGCTGGTCCTCCGCTGACCAGCGGCCCACGCTCTGTTTGGCTGGTCAACATTGTTCCAGCCGTTGCGTTTGCCCTCGCCAATATGGGTAATGAGCTGCCTGATACCGGGCATTAGTGGGGTGCTGAAGGCCGTCATACTCGGCTGGGTAGCCTCAGCGGTCTGAGCGGGCCAGCAGCTGCCTCTGCCCTGCCACTGTACTGTCGCGGGCGGTCCCCGCTTCCACACTAGACCTGCACTGTGTCCGCGGCAGGCCGAGTATGGCCCTGATTTAAGTGCGGGTCGGAGCGGGCACGTGACGTCGCTGCTCGGGGGCTGCACTACTCAACCAGAGCGCGGTGAAGATAACCAGTGTTACGGCTGCCTTGCTACAAGACACGCGGGTTAAGTGCGCTGACGGAAGACTGGCTGATAAAGCGACGGGCGGCGTCTTCAGGCTGTCTGGACGGGAGGTTTTCTGTGGAGAACGGCCCGGAGTGAAGCGCTGAGTGCGTGGACACGGTCAACGGTGCGAGACGGTGCCGGCAACTCCAGCTCGCTACCCGCTGTCGCAGGCGGTATAGTCTGCTCAATGACACTTCAGTGGGCCAGCTTCCCATTTCCTTTGGTGGGTGTGTGGCGCGGTAAGTAAAAGGGACAGCGTCGCGTGCGCTTCCGGCGGGGGTAAGGCTAGTCAGGGCAGCCGGCGGCCCCGTGCGGCCTCCATTACGGCCTGATTACCGTGTTGGCAGCGGTGTCCGACTGTGAAGTCCTGCGCGCGTGTGGACTGTGTGGAGGTGACGGTGTTTGGCAGAGCACGGTGTTGTTGTTGTGATATCACTGGAACTAACCAGGTGTGGGCAGCGGCGTCACAGGCCACCGCGCCGGCTCCGGCACCACAGCTTCATCTCAGTCACGCGCGCATTCGCCCACCCGAGCGCACGGCGTGCTCGGTGGTGGCGCTACAGACTCGGGAACTATACCAGGCGGCTGGTGCCGTACCGAGCTCCGCGTGTCGCCTGCCAGTCACCAGGGACTTGTTTGCCTCACGGAGACAAACAGCTGATGCCGTTTTATTTATCGGATGAGCTGACCGTATCGGCTTCGCGTTGAACCCGCGTCTGGAGGCTGACTGGTGTCTGCGGGAACGTCGCCGTCACTCGTCGACTTTTAATTTGAACTTGGCAACGTGCGGGTGTCTCGGCCGGCTAATTCAGCTCCAGCTCCAGACTAGCGCCGCTCAGAGAACAAACACAAACAGGCCCAGAACAACAGCCGCCTGTGACCCAGTATCGAGGTGGGCCTGTGTGGCATGCCAAGTCCACAGCGACCTGTCGACGGGCGACCTCTGGCACTGCCCCCGGCTGCACGTCCCCACTCTGAGGCCGCCGGAATGGTCCTGGAACGGCTGACGGCTCTGGCCTGCTGGCTGGGTGGGGCAGAAGGTCAAGACCAGCCTGTGCGACCTAGCTACTCCACAGCGGCTGCTTGGAAGAGAGCTGCCAACGCTGTTTTAGCTGCCAACTTTATCTGCTCGACCGGGTAAGTTCAGCCTCTGTGGGCCGTCTGCTCGGCCGCAGGGTCGGATGCAGACCGACGATTTAGGGGGGAGGGCAGCATCGGGGCCCAAAATCGTGAAAACATATGTTTGAAAGAAAATCGGAAAAAATCGGGGGTTGAGGCAATTGTCCGGTATGCCTCCCCCTCCCCCTTGGATCCGCCAGTACTTGACCGGGCAAGTTCAGCCTCAGTAGGCCATCTGCCCGGCCGGGTAAGTTAAATTCCTAAATGTCGCAGAAATGTGGAACAAGACCCAGAGGCGCCCATTGCCTATCGATTTGACGCAAATTGCAACTTCTAGTTCAGGTCATCCCAGGTCAGCGATTTATTCAAGGCCACGTGACTCAACCTCTAGAGGCAGAACTATGAGTTTGAAGCGGACAAGAAGGATCGACCAATCATTTCGGAGCTGTCCTCTCATGGTGACGTCATCAGGGTCTGCAAATCTGTTCTCGCACAATTTTCGCAGTCGTAACCTAAAATGGGATCAATATGGTGGCTAACCCTTTTATAAATCTCTGCATAAGATTACCTAATTGTTTTCCGTAAATACTGAGTCTTCCAACGTGAATCTGCTCCGACAAGTTGGAAGTTTTCATATCATGTTTCCTGAGGAAGGTCCAGACGATCAAGGACCAGACGATCAAATACATTTGATCTTCTACGGGTTATGTGCGCTTACTTGAGTAGGCTATGATGCGTTTGCCAATAACTTCCCGCCAAATTGAAATGGACTTTGTCATTGTGTTTGTGTTGTCACTTGGAGTCGAGCGATATACGTTATGACCATCAAAGGCAGCTTAGATATGACACTGACCTGGGTTAAGGTAAAAAACCTGGTTTAAGGTTGGGTAGTTTTTACGTTTCGACATAGAGTGGTTAGTTATATGTATATATACATATGACATACACCTAACAATATATATATATATATATATATATATTTATATATATATATATATATATATATATATATATATATGTATGTATATATAATATATAATTCGATTTTCTTCGATCAGAGGGCTCCAGTGATTCTTAAATATATTTCACGACGCTTATGAAAATCTAGAGGGGAAATATTCCCTGCTTTGTTGTAATTGTATTGAATTTGCTATGGCCGCTGGCAACCCTAATATTTACCTGACCTAAATGATTTCTATAACTTGCCTTTCGTCAGGAGCTTTCGATGTCTTCTAGAATTGTTTTCTAGTTTATTTAAAAAATGAGAGGCAGGGAGGGGCTGAAATTCGTCCCCCGCGCGGCGGAGTCCTCTGCGGCAGAGGGCAGACACCCAGCGAGCCGCGTGTTAGAGCACCTCTACGTTAAAGCAGGTACCACCCTGCCGAGATATACACGTTTCACTAATGGATGGATGTACCGCCTGTCAAAACTTCGTTCAAGCACCGCGGTTGGAACCTGTGTTGCATAGCTGTGCTTGCGGTTCGAAGATCAATGTGAACTTCTGTCCCACTGGACTTCATATGTGCTAAGCATTGCAAAGTATCTAGGAACTTTGATACCATGTAGGGCAAATGCTAGCTTCGAAACCTCAACATACGATTCGATGGATAAACTTTTTTTAAATATTTTCGCGCTCCCTTTCCCGGGAACATTTTATGTTAGTCACTAGTTTCATTCGTACAGCGCATTTGCAATATGTACATACAGAGCGGAAGTTTCCATTTGCCGGCACCCTTACGGGACAGCGGTACCGCACCCGGTGGCCCATGGGCTGCTCCGGTCTCCCCAAGCTGCAAGGCTCAGCAGGAGTTGAACCCTCACAGCTGGCACGGTGTTGATTCCACTGCTGCGGCGCGCACTCCACAGTGTACCCTCTCCTGGGTAGGAGGAGGCCGCGGAAAAGGCTGCCTCAGGCCCGCCTTGATCCAGGGGCGTTCCACACTCAGTGATGGCGCCCTTGCCAGATGCACCACGGGGGTGACTCGACGAAGAAGTCTGTTGTCGCTACACTAGGTAGTTTTGGTTGTAATGTGGATAGGCTGGGTGGCTGATGAGCTTATTTGGGCGCCAGTGAATACACCTGCGGTACTGCCGATAGTCACGTGTCGGTAGCCCCGTAATGCACACATCTTAACCCTCGCCCCGGTGGGTGGGGGTGTGTGAACACCCCCGGGTTTTTCCCGTGGTACGAAAAAACAGCGGCGTGAAGCGCCACCGTACTTGGCACACCTTATTCTTGGTCGATTTTGCAACTTTACCCAAAGTTTTAGTATTGGGTCATCTCAGGTCAGGTCACCAGTGCAGGTCAAGTGACCTCACCTCCGAAAATTTTTAAGGTGGCATAAGTAAGAAATGGGTAGATATATCGGATTGAAACTTATATTACATAATGGCCCCACCAAGTGCTACAACATATATTCCGGGATTTTTCATATCGATGACCTAAGGTCAAGAACGCACCATGACCTCTCCTCTAATGGAAAAGAATGGCTTCATTGTGTAGATAAGCGAGAATACCTCATATTCTCCAAATCGCGCATCTTAGGCCCCTTTCCAGGTTCATGTTGCAATTGTTGCCGGATCCTGAGAGGTCATCTGGGGATATTTAAGCAGTTTCAGACTTATCAATAACTTCATGAAATTATGATACGTATTTTATTTGATATTATTGCGTGCAGATTACTATTGCGAGTCGATTGATATGCATATTGACTATGCTAGGTTAAAGTGACCTGACCTTCGAGGTCAGGCCATTTTTGTGTTTTGACCTAGTATGGTCATATTACACTCACTGATTTGCCGTGACGAGAAGAAGCGAATGTGCCTAAAATGGTTCAACTAAACTCTGTTAGACGATAGAGCCCGAAAACTTTTATCAAAATCCCACTTTCTTTTACCTGTCATGACTTCAATATTGACCTGAGCCAAAAAGTGGCTAATATAGTTTTTCATGAATTTGTATGAGCTATCGACCAGCCTTCGCGTTTTTTCGCTATCCCGCATAGGGCCGAGTTTGACGGGGGTGTTTAAACACCCCCCACCAGGGCGATGTTGGTTCGGAGACCCACCGGGGCGCGGGTCAAATTGCCAACTAAATGCTAACACTTTAGCATACCTTTTCCATAACTTACACCTTGGCACGCCTTGAAAATTGTGGCAACACGTAAGAGCTGCAACAACTTGCCTTCCTTCCTACCTTCCCTTTATACAGACCACACTTACCGCAGTGGCATTCCGGTCCATTGCATTATTGGTTCGAACCCATTCATCGTCCACTTGACGGGGGCTCGTTCCGCCACTAGACTGGTTCATAGACACGAGAGGAAGTTTTTGCTGCCTTGAAATGAAGTGGGCGAATGGCGTCTGATTGAGTCTGGAGGAATGAACCTGGCAACCTCACTTCACTGCGCCAGACGACTAGGTGCAAGGCCAAAGTCAACAGGCAGGAGCAATGCTGGCCGAAGCCAAGGTTACAGCAATCGTGTTTTTTCTCATATATCGGATCATGGTGGATCCTCAACCGTTAGCTGGTCTAAGAGAGGGGGAGGGGGCAAAACGGCATTGGGGCCCACAAAAAAACGAATTTACCCGATTCTCTTAACAATTTTTGGGGGCTAATTAAGTCCCTTTGTCACCCTCCCACCCCCCCTCCAACGACCGGTGTATGTCTACCATTGTCAACAGTCTGGTAGATTGTGTTTCTGTTTTGCCGCTTCTCCGCTCGGCATGCACCAGTCGTAATGAAACGCGTTTCCGTAGGAAAGCAACTGTTTCGAGCACCGCATTCATCAATACCGCCAACACCTTGGTTCGGCGAGTTGTGTGCTTGCTTCTTCACCAGTTCTTAGCCCTGGCCGTTGATTGGCCGCGGGCGGTGCGGGTGCCCGGGATAGTTCAACCTCTGTCTGTCCCCTTGACGCTAGCTGCCATAGTCACGGTGAGTTACTGTGTCGCAAACTGTCACATGTTCGGCTGAATTCACTGGTCCGGCGGCTGTTTTTGTTGTGTAGCCCCGGTTGGTTCCAGTCCTGGGTACCTAGCTCAAGGGCGTATCGATCATGGTCTCTGGGCTTCCCAGAAAATTGGACTGAAGTGATTTAGACACAGGCACAACCTACTTTCTTTTGCCCTTCCTGCTGACGTAAATTGGCGAGGACTCATGCCACTGTACCATGGAAACTAAAATCGGTAGTTTCAGCCTAGCTTCGGTATTGTAGTGTCGGTAGTTTCAGTATTGTATAGTGTTCGTGTGCTGACCGAGGCGTCTTGATTGTTGACCCGAAGATGAATAACCAAAGACAGTGTTTGTTGTTATGGTAGATGAGGGAGGGGTTTTGCTGCTGTAGAAACATGTCTTATTCTTTTCTTGACTTTACTTTTGGATATTTCTAACATTAATGGGGTGGCCCAAAAACATAGTCATCACCAAAAGTACTGAAAAAATATTTGACTACCCATCACCCTCTTACCAGCTGTGCTACCACATTTTGAGGTCGTAAAACCAGCGCTATACGACATTGGAACTAACCAAACACGTCGTAATCTCGAATACCTGCGGCCGGTACTACGCTGAAAAGTCGTTCAAACCAGTGCAGGCGGTGGTAAATGAGCACATCCTGTCGGCTGGTTCATTTGCAAATGAATTACGACTGAGCGGCATGGATAGAATTCAGCCAAAAATATGCCTCAACTATAAATGTATTTTGCTCAGTAGTCCATTGCATCTCGAACCTCAAACTTGGTAGACTCGTAAAACGCTGTTTTTTTGTTGTACACCTGATAAATAAAGAGAATCGTTTAATTACTTCAGCAGTTTTTCAAATTTAGGTAATGACTTTTTTTGGGTCACCTGTACTCTCACCTCGGCAAATAGAAGTCTCCAGTCCCGCTCATGAATTGAGCCGGCTTCATTCCGACCCCGGGGCCTGACCTTACCGCCGCGCCGCGCCGGCGCAGGACCATCATATGGTACCAAGGACGTATGATGGTCTCTCTGACGTGTGTGCGGCTGTTGCCACAGCGCGGCGTCTGTCGCGTGAGTCAGACTGGTGTCAGACCAGTTCCATCAGCAGGGAATCAATCCGGCCCCGCAGGCGTGCGTTCAGAGACCTTCGAAACACATCAGAAGACGGGACCTCGACCGGACCTCCCCCCAATATAGCCAAAGAAGCTGAAGTGCCCTTAAACACCAAGGACCTCCCCTCCTCACACACGCGAAGGAAACTGAGAATGTGGATTTATGTGTCTTCGAGGGAAGCCGGGTCCCCTGATGAGCGCGACAAGTAGTGGTAAAATATTTTCTGCATTTTTGTGTTTTTTTCCATTGTAGGAACATTACCTCGGTTTTCTGTAATTCCGCTGGCCTGGGGGAAGGGCGTGCTGAAACATATGTTATGTTATATTACACCTAATGTTTTTGACAGTATTGTTTGCAATTTTAGCACCCGAATCATTTGTTTGGTTTACGCCCCTGAGTGAAACCCGGAGGTTGCGAGCGGTGAGCCGGTCGTGGAGCCGGAAAACTGGTCTCCCATCCAGTATTACAAAAATGTAATGCCTTTTACACCGGATGAGACCTATCGTAAGCGCTTAAAGGGAATGTGGCACCTTGGTCGAATCCTGGAATTTAGTGTAATTAGGCGTACTTATAGTCAAAAATAATGAAACCACTCATGATTTCTCTGAAAAATGTACAATAAGCTCAATATTTGTTTTTAAAAATACTCCTCTAGAAAAAGAAATAAATATCAGCCTGTGGATGATGTCACGATCTGGCAACCACTACCATACTGAAAAGCTTCAAGGGCTTGATTGGCTGATGCTCATCGTGACGTCAGCATATGTCGTCACACCAGTAGCTCACAACAATACCGCCGGCGACGGGGCTGAGGGGGCTGGTGTCAGGTAGGTTTTAGCTTTTTTCTACGGAAATATCGAGTTCCAAGACAAATGAAATATGGACTACCGGGTTTTCCGACCTGCTTTACAACTTGGCTATCTCAGTTAAAATCATGTTGTGAAGGTGCCACATTTCCTTTAAAGCAACACCCAGGAGTTCTGCCTCAGAGTGTAGTGTGGCGCGTCCCCATATTTTTGACGGAGAGGACAGTCCCCCATTTTTATGGAGGCCCATGCACCAATCGTTGAGTCCTTCGCGACGGGATGTTGAGGGCGCCCCTGAGCCTCTCTCCCTCTCCTTTATTTTGAGTAGGCTCTAAAGGACCTGAAAATGAAAACAAGTTCCTTCTAGCCCAAAGAAGGAGTTTCAGATTTGCCTGAATGTCTTTGAAACGGCCAAGAGTGCCTACAAATGTAATAGAGGCCCAAATACCAGGAAGTGGCGCTCAGGGCAGAAACGTTTGGTTTTGCAAATTTTGAGAGGCGCTATAGCTATACATAAGACCTTATGTTTGGGAGGCTCCGCAGCCCAGCAGGAAACCTCTTAACAGTTCAGGAGGCCGTAGAGGTAGAAAAAGGGAGCGCGAAGGGATCTGGCACTGGCGAGAGGCCTCGAGGTGAGGCATTGATACGTACTTGTGGCATTGAAACATAACACTATAACCTAAATTATACCCTAATGATAATTCCTGAGACATTTAAGGGGGCTCCCAAAGCCGGACAGGAGCTCCCCAGAGTCCAATAAATTTGCATGGCGGTCCACGAAATTGTAAACGAGGCCCTACTAGTGCTAACAAAACTGGCCTCGTAACTAGTTGGAGAATGCTATAAAGAGGTAGTCGGAGTCCCAGAGATTAACAAAACACCCAAACCATTCAAGGGGTGGTGATGCTTAGTTCGGGTGAAAATTTCGGTGGCTCTATGACCAACGCAGAGGGTTCTTGAGCTGTTCTGGGAGACTTTAAGGGCGCTCTGATTTTAAAAAAATATCCGAGTCCCAGACAAATGATGATATCCTTAAAAAGAACTACGGAGTCATAACGGCGTGGCAGTGAGTACTTACTCCTTGTAGAGCAGGTTCCTCTGGGTACTGCGCTGAAAAGGCTCCAGTTTGAATAGGAGACATTGAAGACTGCACGGGAGGCCCTGACGACGGAGCTGGAGGCGCCGGGCCAGCGCCAAGGGCCATAGTAGGAGGCCCCGAGCCAGATAGGTTTGCTCGCTCCAGAAGTTAGAGTATATTCTACTCTAGAATATATAGAATATATTCTACTCTAGAAGATATTCTCCAGTTAAATATATGTCACTCCAGTGCGTGGATTTCCCCTAAGTCACTCCGTTCCTTGCACCACAATTATAAATTCCAAGGTTCAACCTTGGCGGTTGCAGTCGTCTTCTCGCACTCGACGAGTCCAAAATTCTGAATTAACTCTCTTGGCTCGGCTTTTTTGCCGTTGCCACTACCATCCATATATAAGTTGAAAACGTCTTGCGACCCATTACTTGAAATACTTGCTTTGCGAAAATAAACGTTACTCGCCCTCACCTATAAAAATTTATTCTCCCACACACTTCTTTAGAGGCGGGAAAAGGTGTTATGCACAGAACGCCTTATCAAAAGTATTGATCAATCAATCCCCCTAAGAAGTCAATAGTTCCATGATCTAGTTTCGGTTCCAGACCGGTGGTTTGGGATGGCAGCAAGGCCAAAAGGTATAGTTTCTTAAGAGTATTGGCAAAAAACTCTGAGTGTGCGAGTTAAGTGCCTTTTAGCCCCCTGGATCCGCTGGTGTTATTGTGTGAATCGTATTGATCTACTGTAGCATCTGCTTGTGAATCTTCAGCTCAGCGTCAACAAGGGATGGTATCTGTCGCAAATTTGGTGCATTTCCACATTTCTGAAGCGAGAGATTCAGTCTTGCGGACTTGGAATAAGTCTGGTGTAATAAGTCAAGCCGGTAACCAGAGCTGCAAAAAATCTCAAATCTGTCGGGCACTTTCGAAAAAACCTCCAAATCTGTCGGGTGGTTAGGATAGGACTATTAAAATTGTCTAGAACCCATTCAATTGGTAAAATGTTCCTACTCTTTTTCCACATTCTTAATAGAAAATACTAAAATTAGCATAAAAAAACTTCAAGTTTGGCACCAATGGATATCATTATCCTTATTTTGTGCTCTGATCCTTATATGTGTGATATCCTTATTTTTCGTGCTCTGAAGCCGCCTATGGAAAATCTAAGTGGAATGACACAAGTCTATTAATTTTCAAAACTCTAGAACTGAGACTATTCTTCGGGTTTTCAATTATCAGACACGCTCAGGAAATTAAGGTTATCGGCAGAAACCTATAACAAATTGAATACCGAACCACCAATTCTCATTTTCTGGAGTCACCATTGGTAAAGGAAATTTATTATTGGATGTAATTTGAGATTTGTGGACGTACAGCATACAAATAGTGTGTGTCAAAGTCAGCTCGACTGGGTCTTGAATAAGACTCAGTCTTGAATTCAGATGATTTAGGTCACAGGTGGAAATATACAATAACATGAAAAGCAGCCCCCTTTTTCAGTCCTCTGCAGCCGCCATTGACAAAAAATGCTGCACTAGAATGAGAATAAGTGATATTTTGTTATTATGTTACATAGTCCAGCCCAGAATACTTAAAAATATAGTTTGCAATGGAAGAAAGCTGACCTGGTTTCCATACCATGCGGTTACTTATGCCAGCTTCTGCAGATTTTCATGATTTCAGTTTTTTGGAGGTGGGAGGGGGTAATTTGGAAGGAACCCCCAAAATTTATATATGGATTTTGCTCTGATGGCCAGACAAACAAGATTGGAGGGTACTTTTTGATATTCGAAAGTGTTTTTTAAGGATCATGGCTACTTGTAGTTGAATACAAACATGTAATATTAGCTTTCCATGACTTTAAATGCATGTTTACATGAAAAATCCTAAATTTTGAAGCTGTTGGCTATCTCAAAGTTTTTCATGCATTGCCGTGCTCATTTCCATGAGGGTACGTGGTTTAGGATCTGAAGTTCATGAGGCTAATAAATAACCTTAAGTCAGTTAGATAGTAAATGTCAAATAAATATCATGTTTCCAAGGAAGTTAAGAGTAAAAGGAATGAGTAAAGGTTGCACTAGGCTGTGTTTTTGTTATATCTTAGTCCCCTTGACATAGATCATAGGCATATTTAGGTAAGTGAATAAAATGAAATAGGAGAAATAGTTTGGTACTTAAAACTCAAATTGATGTGGAAAGGTGAAGAGTTTTGTTTCTTTGGCATTTACAAATCCACTGATGAAGGTATGCAACTTTTGTGGTTAATTCTGGACAAACAGGCATTGGATTTAAAAGAAGACGGAAAGGAAAATCAAATGTTTTAGTCTAATTTGACCAGTCTGCTGGTAAAATTCATTTTTCCCTTATTAATATCATTTAAAATTATTGATCAACAGTGAGCATAACAAACTGTATGGAAATAATTGTAAGCTGCCGAAATTACAACGAACACCACATCACTTACTTGTTTGTTTTCTCCCCACACTGTTCTGATCTGCCCGCTGTTTGATCCATGCTTCAAAACGACCTCCTTGGCCAAAACCACTGTTCCTGAACTTGCAGGGCAGCCCAGAATGCTTGATTCGCTGATGCTCCTTAAAAAAACGTTTCTCGCCAAAATACCCACATCCCTCAAATCCACATTTAAGCTTGACACGGGACGGTGGAAGGGGCTTCAGCTTAATCGAAGCCATTTATCAGCCCTTCAACTATGGACGATGAAATCCAGGCTCAACCAGTTTACTCAAGATGTATACCAAAGTAATGCAAGAGAAAAATAATCAAAAACACAACCTTGCAACGGATTGCCTCCACCACACCACGGGATTCTAGGGCCTTGGCCTCCGCCATATCCACAAGGCAACACACCAAACCGCAGCGCTGCTTTCAAACCAGATACCTTTTACACCGGCTTTGCCGCAAGGGCGCTGTTCAAACAGCGCCCTTGCGGCAGCGTTGAGCGTACTTCCAAACGAAGGAAACGAAGGAAAAAACTGTTTTGCCTGTCGCCTTTACCTTTACGGCGGCCTGTCGGGCCAAGCTGTCGCGTGCTATGGAATACAAATCGGGCCCGACAGGCCGGTGAAGGAATTTTTCCAGCAGAGGATTTTCTGGGTGACGTTTAAAAGGCCCTCTGTGCATAAGGCCCTCTATTCAAAGGTTCCTCGATTCATAAGTCTCTCGAAAAGACCCTCTGTGCATAAGGCCCTCTATTCAAAGGTCCCTTGGTTCATAAGTCCCTCGATTTTCCATCGGTTCTTGCCGCACACTGGCTTGATATGGGAGAGGTGCAAATTCATGAAAAACTTGTTGAGTGAAAGAGGTGACAATTCTAATATTGAGTTTTTTTAGAACAAAAAATATTTTCTGCTTCCTTTTAAGATTTTTTTTCTCACAGATTGTAAGATCTGTCGCAAGACCATACCGTGCCCTAAAATCTGTCGGGCACTTTATGACCCGAGAGCCCGACTTTTTGCAGCTCTGCCGGTAACACCATTGTGATAAGCTAAGACGATTCAGCCCCAAATGGCACGCTTTTACCTTGGGTAAGAGATGGAACCTATTGAGTTTGCCCCGAGGCGACTGCGGCTGTGAGATAGAGCCACCGACGATACTGCAGACGGGGACGTTTGTTGCGAGACAAAACAACTGGCATCGTGCTCAGGTTTTCTTCCCGGGAAAGTACGCAGCTTACGGGCAAATGCTCCCCTGAAACACCAGCTGTAGGGGAAGATGGCATCATGCTACCGACTCCGATTCGGTTGTGCTTAAGTCATGGACACTCAGGAAGTGTGGGAGGCCTGGGTTGAATGTTTAACACTGACATGACCCAGTTCGAGCAGGGCGGTCCGGTTTTTTCCATCCGAGTCTCGCTGGTTCAGCGACTGAATGAGCACATTTTCAAATCTGTCCCCCGGACGGCCAGTCTGCGACGCGACAGTAAATATTCTGGGGGGTCGCCGTCTGACATTGATCCAGGCACATGCGGTGGAGGATAGGCAGCAGGTGCAAAAAATGCTGCGGGAAGTGTTGGGGCGGCACAAACAGGCCACATTTCAGTTTTTAGTAACCTGCCTCATGTCATCGCAACCACAAAAACAAGTGTTTCTCCAATGTCAAGATGGAATGACCTGTTCAGTAACGGGCGCCCTTTTTAGCTTAGCTACGCATTAATAGCTTCTGGGTTAAGCCTTTCAGCCGACTGCTGCTTGAAAGTTGAGGTAAAACAGTTGTGTTTATGACTGCTCTAATTTTTGTTTGACCAAGAAAACTTAAACAATTCGGCGTCTGAAAAACAATTATACTATTGTGTGAATACTGCTTAAAATGTGGTTAACATTTCTGTCGCTTCATTATCACCCTAACTAATATATGCATACAAAGTTGCTTCGGAAGTTTGATACCGGTTGTTGCGAGCTAAGTGTGCTAAGTGTTAAATCAAATTCGAGCCTATAAAAGTCAAAGTGTCCCAAGACACGATTGGGGCTTTCCGTATTCAAATAACGCACAGTTTCTAACAAAAGGGGCCGTAAACGCGAATAAATGGAACTTTAAATAGGATGGGCTTTAGACGTGGTATACAACTCATTATACAATATGCAATATATAATAAATATATATATATATATATATATATATATATATATATATATATATGAAAGGGAATGTGGTACCTTTATAACGTGATTTCAGCCGAGATAGCCAAGTTATAAAGCGTGCCGGAAAACCTGGTATTCAACATACCATTTGTCTTGGAGCTCGAAATTTCCATAGAGAAAAGCTAAAAACCTACCTGAAATGTGCCAAAAATGTACCCAAGGAGCCGGCTGCAGTTGTCAGCTGTTGCCGTGACGACACGCTGACGTCACGGTGAGAAGTGAGCCTATTGAAGCCCATTGGATATGGTGCGAGTTGCCAGATCCTGATGTCATGCACAGGCACAGGCATATCTTTCAAAAGAAATAAACATCATGAACAGCAGAAATAAACACCACAGAGGAGCATTTTAGATATCAAAATATTGGGCTTATTGTCAATAAGCTCAATATTTTGATATGCTCATTATATAAAATGCTACCTATTGTACATTTTTAGAAAAATCATGGACATTTTCATGATTTTCAGTAAAAATACTCGTAATGCCACTAAATTCCGGGATTCGACCAAGGTGCCACATTCCCTTTGAGCATTGTACTTTGGGGCACTCAGCAGGAGTTAGTGTCCCGAAATAGTGTGTCTTGTAGCTAAAATATACTCAGCAAAGGAAATTTACTGCATCCTCTGGCATAATTTCCTTTAACACCGATTCGGGGCGGCCCCCTCGGTTTTGGGGACAGTAAAAACGGCGGCGCGTACGCCACTGGATACCTTTTCCCTCATCATTTTTACAACTTCGTGAAAATTTTAAGGTTAGGTCATCTCAGGTCAGGTCACCAGTACAGGTCAAGTGACCCGACCTCAAAAATTTAAGATAGCATAAGTAGGAGCAGGGTGAACTTATCCGATTGAAACTCATATCACATAATGACCCCACCGAGTTCTTTAACATATGTTCCGGTATTTTTATATCGATGACCTAAGGTCAGGTACGAGCATGACCTCTCCATTGAAATACATGGGAAAATGGTTTTACGGAATAACTCAGTAACGGATGGTGATAGAGCATTTATTTTAGCTGCATTAGACTCCCTGGCTTTGCGGTTCTAATATATGCATTTTATATAATTTGACCCTGACCGACCTCAGGTCAGGTCAAATCCTTGATTTGACCTAGCAAGGTCAAATTATATATCATTCGATTCGGCTTCTAAGAGGATTCATATGGTTCAAGTCGTTTTGCTCTATCTTTACTTGTTCAGATGTAATGCCCGAAAAACTGAATTTTATATGTTATCCCTATGACGGTCATGTTTTGACCTCTGTGACCTTAAATGTACCTGACAAAAAATGGTCAAATGTTTCGATGGAGAAGTGGATGGGCAGCCCAACGCCGTTTACCGTTTTCGCTACCTACCGTGGTTCTCGAGATCTTAGGGGCGGGTACCCGCCCCGTCAATCGAAGGTGGCTCAGACCCCGTCAATGCGCGTGTTAAACAATGTTTGCACCCATTACGGTACTGATTCTACTCCTATGTCTTAGTGACATGTACGTGCCGGTTTGTAGTTGTTTTTTACTGTAATGTTAATGAGCTGTGTTCCCCTGCCGTGTAATCGTCACGGAACGGTGCCTCTCCGCTTGACGCTGTGTTCCACGTGGCACGTGATGGACCCGCGCCGCGTGGCAGAATCTACCCAACCGCGCAGCCCGCGGCATCCCCTCGTCAATGAAGGTGAAAAGAGTAGTAGACGAGTCCCAAACTCATCAGATAATCCTCTCTTACTTAGCTAAGCATCGTTTTGTGATTTGTAAACTCATTCGAGTAAATCAGCCTCGTCTATTTTATCCCCACCATTCCCCATGAAAGTGGAGAGAGGTGTCGACAAGTCCCGAATTCATTACTTGGAGGGATTCAAGCAAGTCATTGTCCTGTGAACTTCAGCAAGTGTTGCACTGAGTCGCTGCCGCGTCTCCCCTTCCTCACCGTCTGCCGTCGCGCGACTCAGATGCCGCCGCTCATCGCGCCGGCGTTAATTGTCTCAATGAGCTCCATGGGATGGTTCCAGAGCCGGTGGCTGGGCAAGCTCTGCGCCGCAGTGCGAACATGTGGGTCCGAAGCTTCGGCAGCCCTAGGCTAGTGGTGGAGTTAGGAGAGAGAGAGAGAGAGAGAGAGAGAGAGAGAGAGAGAGAGGAAAAACAACGAGGCGGCGAGAGAAGGGGACTGCCCTCTTGAATTACAGCATTTGATATGCTTTCAGCGTGGTCAGCAATGCAGTGGTTCGGTGGAGGTTAGTTTGACAGTTGTTGCTGCGGCGTGCAAGCGTGTACTCTACCCTACCTAGACAAGACCCGGAACTTTGATGGAAAATTCTAGCACTGTGTGAAGTTTGCGCCAGTGGAGAAAATCAACAATTTCGCAGTAACCAAACAAATCCCATTTAGATTGGACTGCACTAACATTTGCTGCACGTGTGTCACCGCATTCGTCAATTCCACTGAGGCATTGGAATAGGGATGATGTGGCCAGCTTGATGCGGTGAATCGACCCCGGCCTCCGCTGCTTTGTCGAGATGAGAGGAGCAACCAATTGAGACTTCGCAGAAGTGGCCGGCCGTCACTGGCTCCGCGGAACCGGTGAATCGCGTGGTCTGTTCAGAGATGAGTGTGAGAGGGGGTAAGAACGCGAGCATGGGACATCGCCGATTAACGGATTTGGAGTTCTTTGAACTTCTCTGAGCTGCTGTACCCCCTGAAATATCAGCAGGGCTGTTTCTGAGTCTCTTGGGTAAATCAGTAGGATCACAAGCGGTGGGTTTGAATTGTCCCCGCAACGAGAGGGTCAGCATTTCCTAACACGAGCGAGGAGGCCACCACGTCTTTCCAGCTGACAGCCCGTTGCCGGGATTGGTCTGCGGATCTCTGACGTCATCTCGGAGTGATCCGTCACGGACGGCCCGGGCCGGTGTGTTTTGGTTGGAGGTGTCAGCGGACCGGGTGACCGGCGGGGGCGGGGGCGGGGGCGGGGCCGCCATCAGCTCCGGCTCCTGTCCCCCGCCCGCGGCGCCGCCGCGCCGCCGCCGCCGGCAGTGTCGCGCTCAAGCGCCGCCAGCCGTCACAGTCGACAGCGCGAGCGGCGGCGCACGCGACGCGACGCGCAGCGGCGGCCACACAGCCGGCGGCAAGGCCCTCTCCGCCGCCGTAATGAGTCACACGGCGGTAGCGGCAGTGCTGCAGGTGGCCACCTTTAAATGGTCGCGAGCCGGCCGCGCCGCCGCGCCGCCGCAGGGGTCACGCACTCTGCCTGTGGCGGCCGCCGCCGCCGCGCGGACACCGGCGGCGACCTCCGCCGCGACGCCTCCGACGCTGTTGTTCGACATAGCGCTGACAGGGCGCGCGACGGTCGCGTCGGCGCCGACGGCGGTCGCCGCGCCGCCGACGGCCGCTAAAAATACGTGTGAAAGCGGGCCGATCAGCTGTGCGGAGGAGGTGGAGGCTGCGAGTGACGTGGTTGACCGCTGGCCAGCTGCCCAGCCGGAGCGGCAGCCGACCAGCATGTGCGGCTTCCAGCTGCAGCAGCGGCTGGGCATGGACCGGCTGCGGAGGAAGCTGGGCCTGCCGCCGCTGAGGGGCGCCCGCGTGCGACCTGTCTCCGCCCGGCCTGTCAGCCTCAACCTGGAGGAGCATATCGGCAGGTGAGAGACGGTGCTGGACGTGAAGCCGATCAGAGGGAGCGGGTGCAGTCGCACCTGTTGCATTGTTGAGTCCGGGAGGGGGACTGTGTGACACCTGGCCGATTGTTTGGGTGTAAAGGTGTTGATTACGATATCGTTCAGTGATGGGGTCAGGTGGGTGGCTGGGGATATTGGCCGGTTCGGGTTCAGTGCTGGGCTCTTTAAATCACTACCGCTGGGATTGCTCACTTAGGTCTGGTGCCCCGGTTGTGTCGTTGTGTTCATCTGCTCGCTGTGCTAGGTGACTGACTAGTTCAGTTCGTGTAAAAATTAATGTTATCTTGTTATTATGATTGTCATTTTATTGCAAGCTGTTTCCAGTGTGGATGTCTCGACGGCTTCCTGTTTGCTTTTGGGACCTTTTTCCCCTTTGGCATGTTTTGCCTTTAATGATAGGTTTCGTGACACCCCGTTTTTCTGTGTTTGCCCCAAGGGATGAGCCGGGACGGTATGTAGAATTACCATGTTTGTTGCAGTGCTTGTCCGCGTTCTGCAGGCTTTTCACCTGCCAGCTTGCAAATCGATGTGTTGAGGGAGGGGCACGGGCGATGTGATTGGAACCAGCCGACCGGCGCGCATACCTGAGCCTCGTGCCATCGATTGTTGACACTGAGACTGGCCCGTTACCATGGAGACCAGCCGCTGCGCCGCTCTTGCACTAAGCAGCATGTGTTGAGTGTCATTGTTGGCCTGTCTGCGGGGCGGATGTGAGCCATTCAGCCCTGGTTGGTGTCGCCCGCCCGTCCCCCTCTCCTCTCAGCATGCACCCCCCACCCTCCAGGCCGTGACTCACGCACCACGTCCAGCTGGACGGGCGTCACGGTCCCAGTCACGGCTACTCCCCGTTAGATGTGCCGCTGCACCCCTCTCACAGAGCGTGCCACACCCACGCACACACATACACCTGCTCGGCACCGTGACCGTATGCTGGCGGTCATTTCCTTTGTGCTGCTTTCCCGTTCAACATCTGTGTGTTTGGCAGAGCCCGAGACGCGCTGCTGGCCAAAATAGACCGGGTGCGGCTGCCGAAGCGCCGATCCCGATCGTTCTCTCTGCCCGGACGTCGTTCGTCGCCGTCGACGGGGGAAGGGCAGAGGTCGTCGTCCGCGGCGCCGTGCGCCGGCCAGAGCGTTTCCACGGTCGACCTCAGCCGACTGAAGTCAGAGCAGCTGGAGGAGCAGCGGCAGCAGCCGCTGCAGCCGGGCCTGTCCACCGCATCAGTGGAAACCTCGCACACCTTCCGCTTCCGGCGGCCGGAGAGCTATGAGAACATCCTGTTGACGGAGCGCAGGCGGTGCAGGTCCGAGGTGTCGCTGGACTCCGGCGATGAGGTTTTGGCCCGGCTGCGAGCTATGGATAGGTCGCGGGGTTACAGCCGGCTACAGCCCGATCTCAGTCTGCCAGTGGTCAGTAAGCCAGTGGAGGTGGTGCGACCCATGCGGGCCAGAAAGGCGCCGCCGCCGCGGCCGCCGCAGCCCCGCGGCGTTCCCTCGCGGGCCACCTCGGCGACGTCGCTGCACACGCCGCTGCCGACGCTGAAGGAGGAAAAGCTGACGGCGTCGCCGCCGGTCGCCCTGAGAAATGGCTCCGGGAGGTCGCCGCAGCCCGTCACAAAGCGGAATCCTTTGTATCGTGAGCCAGTGCACCCGACCACTCCGCCCCCGCCGCCACCTCCGCAGAAACCGCTGCCAAAGTCGATGTCCTCGCTGCCAACTCCGCAGGAAAGCAGCTACGACATCACGCGACGGGGCGTCGTCGCATCACCGTCTCCAATCGCGAGGTGGCGCCCAAAAAGCCTCCGCGGAGCCGCTCCCCGCGCGTGGCTTCGCCGCCGCCGCCTCCCTCGCCGCCGTCGACTGCGCCTTCGTCACTTCTGCCCTCCGACTTCTCAGGAGCGTCGACTCCGGTCCCCAGCGGCCGAGACGACGGTGACGACGATCTCTCGTCGCCCAAGAGCTCTGGCTATGACTCACCTGGCAGTCCTGGTCAGCCCAGGACCCTGGGTGCGTCTATTTTCTACACGCTTCCGCCGAAGCCGAAGGAGTCGCAGGCAGAGTGGTGGGTGAACGCCTCGCGGTCTAGCACCCTGCGGGCGGCGTCAGCGGGGCCCGAGGGCGTGCCCACCGCGCCGCCGCGCACGCTCCGCAGGAGGAAACGTCCGCGGGTCACTTCTCCCAACAAGAGGACCAGCGTGTTCAGGGAGGCGTTTCAGTCGAGCATCCGCAACCCAGAGTAAGTACAAATATCTGTAGATATATGGGACATTGCAACCATTATTGTAGGCTCTGCCTTAATTTTTGTCTTTCGAACGATTCGAGCTTCACACTGGTGGCTGTGAATTTCGCAGACGAAATTTTCTCGTCTAGCGGATGATGATGTTTCCTGCCGGAAATTCAGTTTCCCGGTTATCATAACTCCGGGAAATGTTCCGGGGCGTTGTTTATTTGCCGCCGTGGTTTGGTATTCCCGTTCATTCGGAGCCATTTCCAGTCACAGTTAGGGATTTGGCGCTGGATTTAGCGTGCCGGGAGCGGCGAACAATAACAGGGGCTCCGGTGCTGGCTGGGTTACAGCAGGAGCTCTGCCCTGGGCCAAATAGGTGACGGACACGCCACCTGGTACCAGTCTCCTGACGCCGCTCTCGGCACAAACGAACTGCTCGAGATAGGCCACGGCCTGGCCGCCGGCACCTATTACAAACAGGGGTAAACTGGCCGCGAGTGCCGTCCCAGCTATTCTAGCTTGTCAGAGTCCCTGTAGCCCAGTCCATTGTGACCCCCCGAGCATGCTGGTTCTGATGCTGCTGCGTGGTCCTCTCACGACGCTTTTGAAGTCGGGGACTGATTTCGGATAACAGGCAGGGTTTCTATGGGCCGCAGTATCCCCGCGTTTAACCTGTCCCATGTGTTTTCTGCCCAGTGGCAGGTGATGACTAATGTCTGCGCCATGCTCTGTTTGTCCCCGTGACCTTAGAAGTTTGTTGGTGTGCTACCAGTTGGCTTCACTGACTGCCGCTGTTCCGAATCTGCCGGGCCTGCCACAGCCGCCAGAATACCACCCGCGGCGTTTGTATAGCTCGTGCGGCCATACTAGTTTGTCCCCGAGTGATGCAAAGCGAAAACAAAACAACACAATCGGCTCAGCGGGCTGGCTGGCTTCCCATCCACAGCCGGGCCAACGCCGCCGGTGATGCAACGGCACCGAGAGGCGAAAACCACGCGCTGTTGCACTCTGCACAGCGGATTTGTTTTACAACTCTCACTGTACGTTTCCTTTTTATTGCCTGAAAACTGGCTGTAGTTCCCTCCCCGTCGCTGGAGTATGACATAGGGGTGATAGCGCCTACGTTTGGCGGTATTCTGGAGAGATTGGGTATTTATACCCCGCTCCCTCCGCCTGCGGCGACAGAGCCAGAGGTGGGCCTCAGTGGGTCAGACGCCCGTCATTGCCAACACGGGGTGGTCGGCGGGCGTCATCATTCTGGACTTCAGTGGTGACGGCACGCCGGCCCTGCCAGCGCTTTATGACCGGCTCTGACCCTTTTTTGGGCAGTGCACTGGCTGGAGGGCGGGGAGAATCTCGATTCTCGAATTTTCGTGTGAACCGATGCTTGGGTGTACGCTGCAGTATTTCGGCAACGAAACTGAATAACATCAAACCGGAAAACGATCTGTTTTATATGAGGTGCCCCTTTTCCACCAAAACCATTTTCCTTTCACATTTTAGGTCAAATGGATTGAGTGGGGCGGCACTGGCACCCTGTTTGGCGTCAGTTCGCGGGGCACTTCTGCTGGCTGGGTGAACATTGTGTGTGGGTTCCGTAGAATTTGGCAATCCACCAATTTAAAGCGAATTTCCAGGAATTAAGCCTTGACCCTTTCAGTTACACCGAGTTCCCCGATCACCTGGGGCACGACTGAAATGTTAGCGCTAAGGGCTGTTGTTTGCTCAGGACCAACAATGCCGATTCTCCAGGCTGCCAGGATGTAGTCTGCCAGGCTGCCAGGCAGCAATCTGGCACTGGCCGAGAGCTGTTTCTTCCCTGGCGCACCTCAGCCCTGCCCCTGCCACCTTTCCCAAGACCCGCGCCCTAAGTCTCCTGCATTGGATCAGGAAAAAGTTTTGAGGGCAAAACATCGTTTTGGGGGCCAAATCGAAAAAATCCAAAAGCATAGGTTTAAAAAAACGGCCAAAAGTCGGTCGTTTTGGGGCAAAAGATACTATTTCGGGCTTTGGGGGCTGGCCCTGGGCCCCTGGATCCGCCAGTGGTCTCCTGCGTGGTTTGCTCTGGCCTGTTTACGCACGAAAACAGGAATTATCTGGACGTGAGAGAATACTGCAATCACCTGCGCCTCATAATTGTCGCTGTTTTAAGCGGTGCGTCACATAGCATGCAGCAATTATATAAGTGATTTAAAGGAATGCTACCGTTGCTAATTTTGACGTCACACTAACCGCTGCGGTTGTGCAGTTTGATCAGTTCACACGCCACTCGACGATAAGAGAAGTGCCCCAAACAGGCTGGATAAACTCACAACCAAGTAATCATGATATTGGTTTCTTTTACACTAGATGAATCCGATTTATAGCGCAGCTGTGAAACAATACGTACGCATATCAGCAGGCCAGCGAACAACATGGCCGACTTTTACAAAGGTCTGAACCGTTTGCCCGCTCCAGTTTGGAAGTGTTACGGTTATCTACCAGGTAGAGAGCACGCAGCGGTGTAATCAGGTGGCCGGTCACACCGGAAGATAGCTCTGCTCCAGAAATAATAGTCTCTGGTGTGTGCAGACGCCGTGTCCTGGTTGGCAAGGGTGCAGCAGCAGAGTGTGAACTGTGTCGCTGCACGTTAGACTCTGTCCACCACGGGCACTCGAGCTCCTCTATTCAGAGAGGTGCTTTCGGGTCACGACTTTTGGAAGGCATTGACCTACTTTTTGACGGGATATGGACCCCATTGTAGGTATGTGCTAGGATTTAAAAAGAAGGTGTAGTTATCAGCATTCGCACGAGCATTTCTACGGAACCGGGGAACCTACCCTCTTTTTTCCCGCAGCCGAAGCTGTGTCGAGATGAAAAATATAGTTTATAGGCCCCCGAAATCTGTTTCGTAGCAATCTGGGATATTTCGTATACAGTCGGGACAATTTATGATATCGTGCGAACTGCATATCTAGTAGGAGGCTTATCTCTCGGGGAAAATCACTCGTGTCACAGGGCCTACCAGATTTTAGACTCTGCGAAATGACACCTTGTTGTCCCGAATTTTTGTTTGAGTCCGAGATGGTGTTTTTTTACGCAAACTTATGTCGTCGTGGAGTCAGTTTAAGACAAGCAAGTCCTAGAATATCTCCCCTTACGTGAAGCTCACAGCTTACGAAAGTTCTGAAGCTTATTAACGTTTTTAAAATGCTAACGACGTCTTAAAGTCAATGATAAAATGATTATTTGATCCCAAAATTTATTCTTAATGCAAGGATCTGTATACTGAAACTCACATCCCGCTGGCAGAGAAGAGCATGTGTCCCATCTAACATACGTTTAAAAAACATCCGTTTTTCTTCCGTTTTTCTGTTCAGCGGGGGGCAACTAACCATTTCAGGTATTTTCTGAGTGTGTAGGTAGCTTTAAGTTACGTTAAGTCCCGCTTGAGGCGTTGAACAGGTTAGCGTTGCTCATACATTCGTGCAGATCATTAAGTCCGGTTATTTATGGTTCGGGAGCTAAAACACAGTTTTTGAAGTCAGTGGATTTTTGGGCTACCTCTATACCGTGTGAATCACAAATGGTTATTCATAGGAGTGGACGAGTGTTGAAATCAGCTAGTAGCAATTATCTGCTAGTAGCAATAATCAGCTAGTAGCGATAACACCAACTTATATACTGCTGGCAACCCAGTGCTAAATAGAAGATCCGACGTTAAGCAAGTCAGCGGCCTTGGAACGGCTGTTTGGACAAAACCTATTTCAGACCGCGGTTTGTCATGAGCTCAGACCATTATTCACCTTCAATGTGTAAACACAATATAAATCCACTGAAATTTCGCGACGATTTCTGACCTGGGTTATTTCATTCACGGTTCCGTTGATATGCAGCTACTCCTGTTTCTCTTTCACATACATAGATTAATTTCAATTTCCAAGCTGCGTTAAAATCGCTGGAGTGCCTGCCGCCTCGGATAGGTCGGTTACGCCCTTAAAGATGACCTGGTCAGCACATTGAAAGAGATCTGGCAGTTATTCCAACAGCTCAGGTAGATGTAATCCAGGTGTATGCCGTAGCGTTTTGTCAGGCTCGTCGCCGGTCACGTGCTGCTGTGTCGCCTCACCGGGGGACGTTCGACGGTGTAGTGCCGGGCTGGGTGTGTCCCGCCGAACAGGTGGACCCCTGGTGAGGGCGGCCAGCCACCGGAACCGCCGCGGCGCGAGGGCACGAACGCTGGCGCGGTCCCGTCTGCCGGCTCCAGCGCGGGGCTGCCGCTGTAAACAAACTGTCCGGGCGCCGGCAGAAGCCACCGATGATGGCCTGTGATCTGGTGAACACCGCAGTTCTAAACCCACACCAGTCAGAGGAGAAGCCGAGTTTGGCCGCTGTTGTGGCTTTGCATCTGCAGTGGGCTGCCGGCAAAGTACTGGGCCATATTGACTAATTTTACCGTTCCTACGCATATGGAGCAAAACTTGAGGCGTTTATAAATAGCCTTGCATAATCAAGGGATGATTTGAGACCCCAGCCTGTGGGCAGTGTTGTGTCCCGGCTCACGAGCCACGGACGAAACTGATGGCTCTGTTTTGATGCCTGCCGGTTTTGATGAAGTGGTAAGACGCCGGGTACCGTTAGGTAGGTTTCCTTCAGCCATGTCTCCTGCCGGGGGGATCGCTCCGTGCGCAGGGTCGTTGGCTCACGGCCGGGCGCCGACCACCTCCCGTGACGACCAGCGCTCCACCGTGGCGGGGATATCCCGCTTCTGTGACGAGGTCGCTGTAAAGTCGCGCTCCGAGAACGTGAAAACACGCTATCAACGGCGAAGCACGTAGACTCTAAGGAGGGATTAAACACTCTGTGTTGGATACTAGCTCGCGGTGTCAGAAGCCTTTGACGTTTTTTTATATTTTGGCGTTCCCTTTGCCGGGAGCATTTTGTGTTAGTAGCTAGTATCATTCATACAACGCACTCACACTATGTACAGAGCGGAAGTTTCCATTTGCCGGCACCCTTACGGGACAGCGCCACCGCGCTTGGCGGGCCATAGGCTGCTCCGGTCTCCCTCAAGCCGCAGCGCCCGGCACAGGCCGAGCCCTCACATGAGGGCCGCGGGCGAGAGGCCGGACCGGTGGATCACTTTAAAGGCCGATCATGCCCGTGCACCCACAGACAGGGACGCCGGCTGGCACGGCATTGATTCCACTGCTGCTGCGCGCACTCCCCAGTGTACCGCTATCTCCTGGGTAGGAGAAGGCCGCGGAAAAGGCTGCCATAGGTCAGCATTGATCCAGGGGCCTTCCACACCTAATCGTTGCGCCTTTGCCGGCTGCGCCACGGGGGTGGCTGCCGTTGACGTATTAACATTTGGCTGGAGCTGCGCCCCTGAGATATCGGAGAGGTGGTACTCAGAGCCAGGACTGGGCTCGGCTTGAAACAGGCTGCAGTTATAGAATGAGTGACACGCCGGGCTGGAGTTCTCTTCTCGGTCCAGAATGGAGGTGGGGAGGGGAGGGGGCTAGATGTGTTAATGCTGACGCTGTTATGCAAATCATTTAGGGGACTCCAAATTTAGAGGGTGCTGGACCTCTACGGGATCCCAACCAACGGCTACACTAGTCTTCATTGTCAAACTTACACCTACCCACCACAGCAGGGTCGTGGGGTGTGGGTCGTGTCATGTGCATAGGTGGTCTATGTTTCGCTAAGGAATGCATTTTTCGTAGCCGTAGCTCAGAAAGTACAGTGCAGTGAAGCTGTGCGTTGTACGTAGAGTAGGGGGATGCTTGGCTAAGTGGTAGATCATCTGCCTTCTGAGCCACAGGCCCCTGTTTTATGCCCCGACAAAGCTCTGAATAAATTGATATGATCCCCCAAACCCCTCCGAACAGCAGGGTGAGGGTTGGTGATGCCGTAGAACCCTGGCAGTTGGTGCGTCGTTAAACCTCAACAATAATTATCATGCGCAGCGTGTTGCGACTAATTGGCAAACCGTAACGTCCTACGAAAAAAACGTATCACAATATATTTTGAGTTCGAGTATGTAGAGTTGAAATAAAAATGTTTATTGGATCATCATCTGCCTTCCACTCTCGAATAGCAGAAATATAATCTACTATACCATCTCGCCACAGATGCTTTGTGAGTGTGGCGGAATGAAGCGGCTCAGTCTCTGGTGTCGAACGGAATTCACAGCTGGTGCACCTGGCCAACTTCTTATCATCGAACTTTAGATATATCCCTTTATACTTTATAGATTTCTGGCCCATACCGAGCGTTTTGGAATCCGGACTACATCAGTTGATATTGAATGAACAATTAGCCTGGTTACTGGAGACACTCCGACGGGCTGCAGTGAACAGCCTCTCAGCGAAACCGCCTGCCGGGCCAGGAGGCACGCGCTGGCTTCGTCAGAATGTGTGCGTCGGGTACCTTCCGTCCAGGTAATGTGCTCTGCTCGAAAGAGATTCAGTTGCGTCACTACCAAGCGGTTATGTAATCAAAATGGAGTGTCAGATTTCAGATATTGCTGCCACTTCTTGAGCTCGATATCGAGGTTTAGTTTCCGTGATTAAGCCCTGATCTCGTAGTCCGATATATTTCATATGGTAGCTGTAGCTAACATTTCTTAATACCTACCGTAACCCGTGCAAATTACTGCAATGCGATTCCGTAGCATCGCTTTGTCCCATGACGAATTGGCAATTTAGCGTAGCTCGGTAGCCGTCCCGGTGCGGTAGGCCATCCCTGGTCAGGCGTCAGTTAAAGCTCCTGGCGTAGGATATTAAACTAGCCGTGATCTCCACCTCCAACCGCCAGGGAAGTACGTGTGCGCCGGGAGGGGACAGGTGGCGGCGGTTTTTGTCGATCGGGCGTGACCGGTCCTCGCTTGCGCTCACAAACACACACAGGCACAGAGGCAGCGGAGGCGGCGCGGACGGCTGCGGCATTTCCGGAGTTCGCGGCGGCGCGTGCGGGCCGGGGGACTGTGCGCATGAACGCACCAGTGAACCCGGCCTGAAATAGGGCTCAGGGCCGACCACGGGATGGATCACGGATTTCTTGGTATTTCGCGAAATTCTCACAAATCCAGGTGGATATCACGGACCCTGGGTGTTAGGGGTGAACACTTCTCTAACGGTTCAGTAGCCCAAGCACAAAAAGGGCCATGCCCCGGTGCAAATAACGTTACAGACATTCGCACCCCGCATTTTATCACGTTTTAGTTGTAGGTATTCGGGAAATCCCGTTGGATATTCACAGCATGCCGGATTTTGCCAGCTCCCCAGATACTTTATACTTCGCTTTTTCTGAATTAAAGGCGAAACTTAGTACTTAATGGCTGCCCTGCGGGGAACTATCGTGGTTGACCATCCAGATCAACTTTGACAAACTCTTCGTTGCTTCAACTGCTGGTTATGTTCATAAACCCACACCCTTGGTAGATCGAATGTGCACCTACCAATTGGTCTGCAAAGCGCCATCGCAGAATAGTAGGTATATTTAACGATGCCGGTGGATGTAGAAATGTTGTGACTCCACTTTGCTGGAAAATTGTCCGGGATATGAAGATAGACGCTGGGATTCCCTGCTGGTGGGCTTCCGCGCAATGCTATTTTGTTAATGGGCTTTCAGAGCTTAGTGCGAGATATGACCAAAGTGGCGGTGTTGATGACAAATTTCTTACATCGAAACCAATAATCAAAAACAAAAGAATGACAGAAAATGTTGTGTGTGTACAAAGGCCTTTGCTTTCAAAGTTGAGGCTCTCCTATCGC
Source organism: Lepas anatifera (assembly GCA_034440635.1). Lineage (NCBI taxonomy): Eukaryota > Metazoa > Arthropoda > Thecostraca > Lepadidae > Lepas > Lepas anatifera. The sequence goes on along the minus strand of JAOTON010002077.1, from coordinate 149,882 downwards.
TTTGTGGCCCGGTTTGTACATACACGGCGCCAAAGAGTGGTGGGTTTGCATTTGCGTCATTGTCTGCACTATCCAGGAGGACGATGTTTCTTTGTTTTCGCTGGCGATATGTATATTATCTGGGGGACGAGACCCGTTGGCTCTTGCTGGCGGTGTTTATAGGATCCGGCGGCCGAGGCGGGCCGGTGTTCAGCCGCCGTGCAGCCGTTATCCAGGTAATGTAATCGGGGTCACGCACCCGGCCGCTCCCCAGCCTCCGCGCTGTGACCTCACTCCAGCTCAGTGTTGTGAGTAAAAACGGGGGTGGCCTGGAAGAAACATGGGTCAGTCTGGAGGCAATATGTCACTCGGATCGCGTGTTGATTTGTGAATTTATCAAGAGTTGCTGATGCACGCATTCTAATTGATCGGTGACGCTGCCAACTTTGTGGCGGGGTTCTGGCTAGGGTTTGACCCAAGCTGAGGAGTGCCCTGCCGAGATCTATTAAACCGACCTATGTTGTTAACAGAGTAGAGATAACTCATGAAACTGCTGCTTTTCACCCCTCCCTTCAAAACCAAGCTAATTTCTGGCACCCGGTGCGTCCAAAGATCTCTTTATACGCTTGGCTTTTTGATCGTACACTAATCGAACACATTTTTTGACAATGTACTAAAAAGAAGTCTACCTACCGGCCAAGAGCATTGTCACAGGGAAATTTCAGGGCACTGGTCGTCATCAGTAATACTTTGACTCCTCGCAGATATAAAACTGCTCTCTCTAGGTTAAAAACAATGTTTTGAATTTTGGCTCCTCGTATCCTTCCAGTCATGCCTACGTGCTTCCCCACAATTCGTAAGCTATGTTGGAATCGAACTGAGATATACCATTCTCGGATGAAAGGTGAGAGGGGCACAGGGGCGTAGCCAAGGGGGGGCGGCAGGGACAGCCGCCCCTCCCTGAGGACCCGAAGGGCCCCCCTGAGGACACGAGCCGCGCGAAGCGCGGCTCACCCACACTATGCTCTGTGGTCAAATTTGACATTTTATACCAGACAGGGCCCTCTTAGCCCTCTTCAGCACTCTATTCTGTAACAAGAAAGGCCCTTTTTACCCATCAGGGCCCTTTTGGCGCTGTCGCAGGGGCCCTTTTCGGGGCGCCGCCCCTCCCTGAACGAAATCCTGGCTACGCCCCTGGAGGGGCAGACCCCCATTGGCCCTCTCGCGGCTACGCTCGTACTTCCGGTGCCTACTGCTTTGACCACATCGCGTTCCAGTTTCGCCACCGCGTGAAACATTTGACTGGGTGTATGTAGCATAGCCGTGAATTTATGCGGTTGGCCTCGTGAATTGAGAATGCCTTCCTTATCCGGTGGCTTCGCTCAAAGACCAATGCAACGCAAGTGAAACAGAGCGTTGAATGCTATAATTGTATCTGGCTTCCCTGAAAAGCGGAGGAATTGGGTATCGGTGCTACACGGCTTCCGTCATGTGATGCCCGTCGCTGGAATGTTGAAACCAGGGCATTTCCAGGACGAGGAATGAAGTGCAGATAAAACAATTAGGGAATGCACTTGCGTCGAAATAGAAGGGACCAGGAGGCCTCGCTCCGCACTTGTATCCAAATATTTTCCAATTTCCGCTAAGGTTGGGAATGGACCGAACACTTTGTAAGCGATCAGTGCGAGAAGCAGCTTTGAGCCCGGATCCGATGAGTTTTTAGTTCTAGAGGGGAATGTTTTTTGCCAGAGATAGGTGGAATATCGACTGGCGGAGGGGACGCTTACGCCAGGATGTACGCTCCGGTTTGTGCCGTGACGGTCTGACGTGAGATCTCTACCAAGGTGTTCCTGCTGCTGTAATTCTGCGGCAAGACACCTGTTACATACAGGCTGGGATCAATTTTTGGTCCGCAGCCCCTTCGTCCCTAACGCCTCCAGTTTCCTCCATTGGGAGCAGCGCCGTTGTAGCAGGTACCAGACACCTGGAAACCTGTTCCTCATTCGGTAAAGGAACAGGTCTCCAGACCTTCCCTTTGCCAGTGGCGGATCCAAGAGGGGAGGCATTTGCCTCCCCCAACGGAAAAGCTCGGGGCAAAACTATGTTTTTGCCCCCCCAAGCGGTCGACCTCCTTTATGCGCCGACTCCTTTTTAGTGTATAAGCAAGATTTTGGCGCTTCAACTCTCAACTTCAAACAGAACCAGTAACGTTCAGTGTAAATATTGGGTCTTGGATAGGATTAAAAGTATATTGAGCCCATATTTTTCACCTAATTGCGTTTTTTTTGCTCTTCACCTCAAATATCCCAAATTGTACTGTCAAGTCATATTGTTGTTGCACAATTTTTCACTGCGTGACGTTTTTTCGACTTCGGTTTACCCCTCCCAAACTGTCCGGCTAGATCCGCCACTGCCCTTTGCTGAAGCCTTCTATGACGCCCTTACTAGATTTATTGAGCAGAACAAGAAAACAAAGTGTTCACCAAGGAAAACCAGAATAGTTTCCCATTCCGCTGTCGAGACCTCATTATCATTAGAGTACCCCTTTCCCCCCTTTATCCCCAGTCAAAACTTTAGAACAGTGCACAGTTTTGGTGCTCTAAACTCGATCTAAAAGGAACCTCAAGCTCGTCGTGCTTGTGGTATTCTACCTGGACTTTTTTCGGACTAAAGTATTGACGATACATGTGTGGCTCTCGTGAAAGGTCCTGCAGTCCAGACTACCATCGACCCTGGTTTTTATTAGCGTATGTCAAGGAACTCCTGCTGCTGCAACTAGAACGGCATTGCATGGACCATTCTGTGTTGAGTGCGTGTAATCGCATCACACCCGTGCATGGAATTCTGAGTTTACTTGATATCGCGCTATGCCTGCCGCCGGGGCCGTAGCACACGGCCCAATGCTTCCTGTTAGATTCAGACTCGTATGACAGTCGTTACGTTTCTGCGTTGCCGCGTGGTGACAGTCCCCAGTTTTGCGTAGATGTATTGACGTGACCACCAGGTTTAAGTCTGTTTCTAAGCTGACCTTTTATGTTGCATAGCGTGAACTGATTGGTTGTTTCCCGTGCTCAAGCATGTCATGCAGGTGCATGATTTCCGTTGTCGCACTAAAATATGTCCTCCAGTATATTTTGCGGAAATACTTATGCCGTGACGTTTAAAAAATGGTGACTGTCGAACGTCGTGTAGCCCAACGTAGCTATACTGTGCAGCCGAACGTAGTTGTACTGCGTAGTCCCACAGCTCAAGCACGCTCCATCATCTAGGGCCCACAATGACACTCTTACCGGCATTTAGTCACTAGCCAATTGAGAATGCATCTATATCCGCATCAGAATTTCTACGCAGGATCAGAAAAATGCAGTTTTACAAGAATGAGTAGTTAGAAGACACGACAAACCTTTGGGAATATTTAATAGGTTTGAAAACACGTGCAATGCTTAGAATAGTTTCTTTTGTACTGGAAGATCTAGATGTGAGGGCCAGGTCGATTTTTCGGTAGCGTAACGTCCGCTTAACACGTGAAGTCATCACCCGCCAAATCACCTATATATTTACACTAGGCCGAACTGGTGATGACGCTGACACTCTCCCCGTGCGTTTGTTAGAGTGCAGGATGTGGACAACGGCTTCTTCGAGAGCTTCGCCCAACTGCCACGCCGTCAGGAATACCTGAAGCAAACGTCCCTAGACCAAGCAGAGGAGTCACTCCGGGACCTGGTAGTGCCCCTCTCCTTCACCGATGGTGCCGTCCGCCTCCGCGACGAAGAGGCGATCACTCCGGAACAGGTGAGGCCGTGTCTCGGCTGCAGGAGGAACTTCGTTCCATACAGGTGAGGCTGTGTCTCCGCCGCAAGAGGAGCTTCGTTCCAGACAGGTGAGGCCGTGTCTCTGCCGCAGGAGGAGCTTCGTTCCAGACAGGTGAGGCCTTGTCTCGCCGCAGGAGGAGCTCGTTCCAGACAGGTGAGGCCGTGTCTCTGCCGCAGGAGGAGCTTCGTTCCAGACAGGTGAGGCAGTGTCTCTGCTGCAGGAGGAGCTTCGTTCCAGACAGGTGAGGCCGTGTCTCCACCGCAGGAGGGGTTTCGTTCCAGACAGGTGAGGCAGTGTCTCCACCACAGGAGGAGCTTCGTTCCAGACAGGTGAGGCTGTGTCTCTGCCGCAGGAGGAGCTTCGTTCCAGACAGGTGAGGCTGTGTCTCCACCGCAGGAGGGGTTTCGTTCCAGACAGGTGAGGCAGTGTCTCCACCGCAGGAGGAGCTTCGTTCCAGACAGGTGAGGCTGTGTCCTCCGCCGCAGGAGGGGCTTCGTTCCAGACAGGTGAAGCCGTGACTGTGGCACGGCACAGGTAGCCTTCATACTAGATCAAGTGAAATCGTGTCTCCGGAGCAGGGGATCTTCGCTCCGGAATGGATAAGCTTATGGCTCTGAGACGAGGGATCTTCACTTCGGAAAATATGGGGTTATAGCTCTATGATGGGCATATTTACTCCAGAAGAGTTGTGCTGATAGCTTTTGGACGGAGAGATTTTCACTCCGGAACAAATGAGGTTACTGCTCTTGGATCGGGGATCGTCATTCCGGAACAGATGAGGTTATGGCTCTGGGACGGAGGTTCTTCACTCCAGACCAAATAGGGATATGTCTCCAGGACAGAGGGTCCTTACTTCGGAACTGACGGTGTGGTTCTGGCTCTGATGGAAGTATTCATTTTGTAGACGAGGCTATTTTGGAAAATCGATACGATCACTCCTGTTTATATTCGAACCTCGTTCGCTTAGTTTTGTATGATAATAAACATCTGAATACCGGCGGGCTGTAACGAAGCGAACAATGGCGATTCGAAGTTCGGACGCAGTCTTGCGAGGAAACTGCAGATTTTTGAGGAAATAGTGTGGACTCTGTTTAACGATGCTTAAAAAATGGTCAGGTGCATTTGTGTGCAGCAAGGTGTATCCACAACCTCCTCTGGACTTCGTGCGATATTTTCTGGCCCGGAATTTTCACGGAGGTAGATAACCAGAAATGCTGGTTACTGCCGGTGGAACTTTTTTTAATTATATCTAAATTCCGCTCTGGTCTCAGACTGAGTATCGATTTTGATGACGAAGCAAGTTGTTGTATTTGAGACCTGCTGTTCAGTTATTGAAAAAATGCAAACTAAATAAGCGTAACCTGGGCTCCATGGCCATGGTAGACGGCATGCTCCTTGTAATGGCTGAATTTCTAAACGAAACCCGATTTCACACTTCCAGTTGAAAGTCCAGAGCCCTGTCATTTGAAAATCGTGTATAACTCTGATTTATGCGATTCTTGAGCTCTATAAATCAACCCCGTTTTGGTTAGGAAGGTGGTATCATAACATTCTCCAACACCCTGTGTTTTTTTAGAATTGACTTTGAGGAGGCGTTCCAAGCTTAATCACGTTCTTTGGATGAACCAAGGTCGGATTTTTCAACGAATTCAAATGCTGCGTTTTTGTTCCATTTATTTTCTTGACTAGGATTTTATTTGTATCCGGTTTCAGTTTTTTGTTTCGTGCAAAATTGCCGCATTCCATTTGGCGTATTATTTTCGTTTGCAAGTGGTCCCAGTACAATGTTGATTTGAGGGCACTGCCGGTGGAGTGTTGAGCTGCCATGGCGGCCGGGTCGGACGCGGGCCGTGGCTGCGCCAGCTCACCGGCGCTGTGCCAGCCGCCGTCAGCGCCCACCGATGGCTCGGCCACCGGCGCACTGCGCGCGCCCTCTAGCGGCACTCGGCGGCGCGTCTCGGCCTCCCCCAGCGGCCACCGGTGGCGCCCTCGCGAGGACTCTGGAACGCGCTAACCGTCAGCATGAGCCTCAAGCGTCCAGCGCCGCCCGCCGACGCGCGCCGGAAGTCCCGCCGCAAGAGCTCGGCCATCGAGAGCACGGAGGTGGAGAGAGAGCCTGAAGCGCCGAGCCTCCCGTCCCAGCTTCCGACGTTCGACAATGAGGTGTGTCGGAGTCACCGAATTCGACGTTTGGTGCGGTTGATTGGATGAAATGTACACGAGAAGGCTGCGGCCATGATTAAGAGGCGGTGGCGCTGCAAAGGTTAGTTTTCTTACATTCTCTACTCAGAGGTATCCAAACCCCATCTGTATTCCGTGTGTATTGGGACTGGTCCGGTCAACAGATGCCATGGTACAGAAATATCGGTCAAAACCGGCGGTGACCTTTTGCCTGCACGCACTGAATGATCGTCGACACAGAGGCACAGACACAGGAGGCAATATTACAGGGAATTTGGAGGTAGGACACCTTCTCAGTTTTATTTTGGACATCCCTGGTGGCTATCCCTGGTACGGAGTTGTCTTTGACGCCTTGCGCTAAAACTGGAGAGTCGACTGGTCCGCGCTGGTGTTGAGCACGGTGTTAATTTCGCAATACTTGTAATATTTTGCTCGAATATTTTGTAGATGTTGAGGTGGCTCCTTAAAATAATTAAGTAGACAACCACCACTAGACTAGAGGAAGAGGACCCGGCAACTTCTTGGCGTACGTGACACCCATTCGTGCACCATTGAGGTATCAAGCCCAATATTCTGATCAGAAACTTTGGCCTGGTGTTCTGCGGTATGCCATAGCTGAGATAGCCGTCAGATGTGTTAACAGCGATGCCATTCGCCGCTCGGGGGCTTTAGGCTGGGAATAAAAATCCAGCACTTTTCTTCTGCATTTTAACAAAGTGTGAGTTCAAAGGCTGAAAGTGCTAGAAGCAAGCAAACTAGGTTCTCTGGGTGACTCAGAGCCGCCTTAACCCTCGCTCCACCGGGCATCGATGGCCCCTAAGTTTTCTTCCCAATAACAGAAAAACGACGAGGTGTCGCACCGCAGTCGAAGGTTCTACCTCTCCCCCATAATTTTCCCACGGTCCCTGAAATTTTTACCCCGGGTCACACTAGGTCAGGTCACCAGGTGAGGTCAAGCAAGGTCACCACTTCACTTTTTGAGCTGTACCATAGCTATATTTCTAGGCCGATCGATTTATAACTTTCTACACTTGATAACCCTTCAAAGGGGCTACAAAATTCATATATGGGATTTTTAGATTTGGTGGCCTGAATTCAGGTCACGAGGTGACCTCTCCCATTAAAAAAGCATAAGGAAAAGCTGTATTATGATCTAAACGTCACAAAAATAATTTCAAATGCTCCGATTTCTCAGAAAAGCGTTTTTGGCCACCCTTTGACGGATTCCAGGGGGAATATTTTCCCTTTGATCTATCTGAGGTCATCACAGGTCACCAGAGGTTAAAAAGAGTATTTTGACGAGAGCTTTTGACCTAATCAAGCTAGAGGATGAATTAAACGTCATCGTGTATGTCTCGTCACTGGCTTTCATTTGATATTCGGCAAGGTCACTTTCTGACCTTTCGTGACCTCAGGTCATTTTAGGTCAATAGGTGCCCTCTGGAGGTGAAACCACTGGCGGGAGGTCATTATGTTTCACATAATGACCTCCCGGCGGAGAACGCCCTGACCTTTCCTACCAAATGCACTATACCAGATCTCAATAGCTCTAAGGGCATGATAGCTATGCCCAGGTTTCTTAAGCATTGCATATTTGAGCGGAAATAGCCTATCGTGACTTAACTTGACCTCGGGAGGTCACACCATTGACCAGAGCGCTTAAACATGTGAAGTAAAACATTCTGAATTCACACGAGCCTTTCAACGCGCTTTGCAAATTTGCGCTAACCCCCATATTTTCGGAGTTTGAGGGGGGCCATCGATGACCCCCGGTGAGGCGAAGGTGGCACCGGACCCCCGGTGGGGCGCGGGTTAATTCTCCCGAGCCACAAGATTGAGTGACGGAGTTGTGTACGTCTCAAACATGACTTATTCGGAATGAGAGTAACCTCTGGCTGTGTAAGTCGATAGGGTAAGTCTAAAGAGAAGTGATTCAATTTGTCTCTTTGTGCAGTTTTGTTTGTCCACTTAATTCCACAATTTTTTTAAGCGTATTCAAATATTGTCGTTTAGAGTAAAAAAACATCTGAGTTTATGGTGACTTGGGCGCAAAAGGACTGCAGCTGGCGAATTGTCCAGAAATACCAATGAATATTTATTTATTTACGCTGAGACTTGATTCTGACTCAATTCCAACTCAGATACGTTTTTAACTGGATACGATAATCATCTGTTGATGGCATGGCACGCGTACTGGAAGAGGACTTCAGAGGTCCCCACCATATTTTCAAGGTAGTCGGAGAACCGCTCGTAGCCGAAAAATGATACTCGGTCAAATATGAGAACATTTAACTATGCGTAGATTGCTGAAAAAATAAAAAAGCGGTCGATTTTTTTTACCATTTGGCTTTCAAAATCAGACTTACATTTCGAGATCGCCACAGAAGGGCGGTCAAACTTGTTTGCTTGCATTTGAGAGCGAGTGGTGAGATAACGACATATAAGCGGGATGATGTGTCAAGGTCGCCTCACATGAAGGTCGAGGTCAAAATTCACAGGTCCAGGGGGGGCACAGGGGGCACGTGCCCCCCACCGGTGCCGGAGTGCCCTCTTGATCGCTAGGTGGTGTGCCCCGTTTGTGGTGTGCCGCTCGAAATTTTGTGCCATACGCCGTTGAACCTAGGTGCAACTAGACGGCATTTAGCGATTAAAACTATTGTTTGATAATTTAGTGCCTTCTTTGGTCAGCTAAGACATTCTGTCGCCTTTTCAAGCACCCGGTAAGAGTATGGGCACGTAATCCGTTTCAAGCTAATGCCTCATCGTCGCCAATAATCGTACGGTTGGAGCTAATCTGGTGCCCCTTGAGCTCATCTGGTGCCCACTGAGCTTGGTCTTGGCCTCTTAAGCTGATCACGTGCCCTCTTAGCTAATCTGGTGCCCCTGAGTCAATCAGGTGCCCCCTCAGTAAATTATTGTGCCTCTTGAATCTATCTAATGCTCTACAAGTTAGTATGATGCCTCCGAGCTTGCCTGGTGCCCTATTAGCTTTTTTAGTGCTCCTTGAGCTGAACTGGTCCCCCTGGCCTGGTCTCAGGCCTCCCTTAGTTGATCTACTGTCCCCTGAGCCAATATGGTGCTTCCTGAGCTGATCAGGTTCCCTCTGAGCTGGTTATCGATGTCTCCTTAGATGATCTTGTGCCCCCTGAGCTGGTCTGGTGCACCCTGAGCTGATCTTATGTTCCCTGAGCTGATCTATGCCCTGCTCTGGTCTGGGGGCTAGGAACTGATCTGGCTCCCGGGCTGATTAATCTGGTGAACCCTACGCTAAACTAATGCCCCCCTGAGTCGATCTGGTGCTTCCTGAGCCCATCCCATGCCTTCTGAGTTAGTCTGGTGCCCCCTGAGCTAGTTTGGTGCACCCTGAGCCTATTTGGTACCCTTTAAGCTGATCTGGGCCTCCTGAGTTGATTAAGCAATTTCCTTAGCAGCTCTGGGCCCTGAGCTGAGCTGGGCCCACTGAGGGACCCCTGAGCTGGTATGGTGGTATGGGGCTCCTGGACTGAAGTGCCTCCTGAGTTGATCTGGTACCCCCGAGCTGATCTGGGCCCCGAGCTGGTCGGGGAATACTGAGCTAATCCCTTGTCCTCGGAGCTGATATGGTGCTCCCTAAGCTGATTAGACCCCGCTCTGGTCTGAGGACTAGGAACTTATCTGGACCCCAGAGCTGATCGATCTGATGCCCACTGAGCAGATATATTGCTCCCTGAGCTGAACTAATGCCCCCTTAGCTTATCTGGTGCCTCCTGAGTCATGATTGTGCCTCCTGAGCCCAGCTGATGCCCTATGAGCTAGTCTGGTACCCCCTGAGCTAATATGGTACCTTTAAGCTGACCTGGGGCTCCTGTGCTGATTACGTGATTTCCTGAGCAGCTCTAAAGCCCTGAGCTGAGCTGGGTCCACAGAGGCTGATGAAGGCCCCTAAGATGGTATGGGGCCCCTGATCTGATTAAGTGCCTCCTGACTTGATCTGGTACCCCCGAGCTGATCTGGGCCCCGAGCTGGTCGGGGACCACTGATCTGATTGTTTGTCCCTGAAGCTGATCTGGTGCCCTATGGGCCGATCTGGTGTCCCCTGAGCAGCTCTGGGGCTCCTGAACTGATTGGGCCCCGAGCTGGTGAGGGGATCCCTGAGCTAATTTGGCGCCCCTGTCTGAGGCCCCTGAACTAATCTGGGGCCCCAGGAACTGATCTGGGGCCCAAGAGCGGATCTGGGTTCTAGGGATACCCTTGAGCTGGTCTGGGCGCTGAGCTTCTGAGAGCACCTTAAGTTGGCCTGAGGCCCCCTGAGGTGATCTGGCGCCTTAAACTGTTCTGGGGCTTCTTGAACTGGTTTATGGCCCTATGAGCCTATCTGGGCCCCATTGAGCTAGTCTGATGACCCCATCTCTGGGCCCAGTGAGCTAGCCTAGTCCCTGGGTGAAGCATGAGCTGCTCTGGGGGCCCTGATCTACATCTGGGGCCCCTGAGGTGGTCTTGAATAGACAGAGAATAAGAACACAATGCCAACTCCCATCATGTCGGGGCGAGGTCACTGAGCTAGTATAGTCCCTGGAGGCACAACTGGGGGATGGGGAAGGTGCTCTGGAGGGCTCTGATCCACACTTGGGGTCCCAGAGCTGTTCTTAAATAGATGGATAATAAGAACATCATGAAAACTCATCTTGTAAAATGGAGCTAACGAGGAATGAGGCATCGCCAAAACGGCTTGTGATGCCTAGGCACCCCTGGTTATATAAATTGCGTATTATACTGGTGGATTCTTGGAAGGGTTGATAAAAAGGCATGTGCCCCTGAGCTCAGAGCACGGTCCCCTAAACCATGATTTCTACTAATCAATTTAAAGTAAGAACTAGTTTTCACAATTTTCAGCCCTGTCACACCTTCCCCATCCAAGCCATCGGCCTGTTCACCTTTTCTTTACTCTTAACTGGGACCGATCCTTGAGAATATGGAACTTAATAAACGTGTTCAAAAGGTATCTCCCAAATTATTTCGGGAGCAAAAATGTGTTCTTCCAAAGTCACTATGCCACTCCTCGTCCCACGGCGATTGTGCGAGGCGAGGAACTTAATCCGCGTTCAACCAGGGCTCACTCGTCACGACAAAACTGTGGGCATAACAAGTGGATTTTCGACTCCAATATGCCTTAACCTGCACATTGTAACAGATATCACAGGCTCCATTGATTTCTCTAATGTTAAATACTTGCATGAGTTGGCTGATTTGCCTCTAAATATATCCAAAACAGTCGTGTTTTGGCTTCTTCCATGCCATTTTGGTGATAACTTTTTCCTTTTTTCGGTTTTAATCGAGTTTTCCTTCTCCGTAAATGATTGATTTGCATTTTTATTTAACGAAAGATGCCCAAAAATGATATAAACCAATATATAGTAAGGTTTTTAGGTTACGTTAAAAAGTGCCCTTGTTCTCCCGGGGTGCCCCTCAAAGCTGGTGTGCCCCCCATAACAAAGCTCTGGCTGCGCCCCTGCACAGGTCAAGGTAGTATCAGTTTTTTTCAAAGTAATTGGCCCCCTTGCTTCCGGTCAAATGGTGTTACTCAGTCTGACGTAGATTGTGTTATGGGGTCATAGTTAGGGAACTCAATTTAAGGGTCAAGGTCCAAGGTAAGGGTTAATCCTCACTTGCCGCCCAACGGTTGCTATAGTGTTAGTTATGGTGTGCATTAGGTACAGGTACAGGAAGTATGCCATATTGTGACGCCATAGGTAAATCACATTGAATGACATTGATCCCAAAATCTAAAGCAAGATCCCTTGCGACCTTTCCTCAATGACCCTGGTCTGCCTTTGGCATATTCCCGATTTTTGCCTTCATAAGTACGGCATTCTCCACTTGGTCCCCAGCACGGCCAATATTTGATATTTTTACCTCGTTTGACCTTAAGATATTGACCTAGGTCGATGAAAATTGCCCACGATGTAGACCGCTATAGTCCCCGCCCACCCCCCATCCCGCGTTTTTCTAAGCTATTTAGTATTCTAGATCTCAGGGGGCCTACCAGGGGTCCCCTCTATTATGCGTTAGTGCCAAACGTCTCTCCAGTGCAAATTTTAAAGAAACTTTGGGTTAAGTAGCCAAACGATAATATGTTGAGCTCAGGGGAACCATACAATGTTTGTGGAGATGTGAGGGAACCACGCAATGTTTTCGTGGTGCTGCTAGTTTTCCTTCGCGACTCCGGGAAGTACGCCTGCTGTATCTGTGGAGCGGTAAAGCCTGGTCCATTGGAGCCGAGGGCAGGAAGGATGCGGTCACCTCACCACCACAGCAGTGATAGACGATGCTGCTTTTCTGGAATATCAAAACCACAGAAGGCTTAGTGTGGACAAATGGTGGCATTGTTCTGTCCAAGGCTGCGTTTTGATACCCAGTCGAAGAAAATATAATTTCTCTCTCTCTCCTCTCGCTCTCTGTCTCGCCTCCTCTCTCTCTCTCTCTCCCCCCCTCTGTCTCTCTCTCTTCTCTCTCTCTCTCTCTCTCTCTCTCTCTCTCTCTCTCTCTCTCTCTCTCTCTCTCTCTCTGTCTCTCTCTCTCTCTCTCTCTCTCTCTCTCTCTCTCTCTCTCTCTGTCTCTCTCTCTCTCTCTCTCTCTCTCTCTCTCTCTCTCTCTCTCTCTCTCTCTCTGCCGGGACCGGTGTTTCTCAGTTACAGCCGTCTGCCTCTGTAGACCACCTGCTGGTAGCAGAGAGGCAACACTCCCAGAAGAGAGAACCCACCTTCCTGCAGGGTGTGGCTCCCAGAAGAGCTAGGACGCGGGAGTGGCACCATTTACTACACTGCTGATTTACGCGGCTCACGTGTTGTTCAAGCCAATTGTAAGGCATGGTGTAGCAGTGACATCACTAGTGGTTGGTACAGGCCGTTGTCGGTTCCGACTGTCCGTGGAGGACGGTTGGGGGGGGGGGGGGGGGTCGTTGGCTGAATGCAAGGGCAGACCCGCCCTGCGGCTGCTGATTGGCCACCCGAGCGAGAGCTAGCAGATAGTCGCATCGCTGCACTTTTCCACCAGGATTCTGGTTGGAAAAAGTCTACGGGAGTTTTTTCCTGACATTTTACTTCCTCCAGCCAATTCGGCCCTGGTCTGCATTTGGATAAAGCCGAAACGCCTTTCTCGTGATAAGCGTCTTCACCGAACGAATCTGCATCTAGTTCCTCGCGAGCGATTGCCTGTGGGTTTAAATATTTATGTATATATCTGTGGACTTTCTTTTGAGCACGGTTGTTCACGCCGTTGCTGCACTCCCCCGCACGGTTTAGGTCTTGTGTCAAGGGCATGGCTTAGAGCATGTGACCGATCGGCTGACCCTTATCTTTGTGGAAGACAAATGGGCGGGTGTCCTACTCTACAGTTATTACTTCAACGGCGAATGGCATTCCGGCATCGCATCGCTATTTCTAAATGAGCTAGAAATTAAGTGGCTTTGAGTATCGGGGCCAGGTGACCTAGTGGCTTCATTGCCCATCTTCAGATCGGAGAGCATATCATACACCTAACATATCACGGAGAGCATTACATATTACCTAATAGCTCGGACTCGAGTGCGTCATACTTCTTTAGCTCTGTTATGGGGTTCCGATTGTAATTTCGTACTCTGGTTGTAACATGGCTGTACGCTTCCGCGAGTCTTCCGCTAGCAATCTAGTTGAACGGGAAAAGTTAATTCATTAAAGTTAACATCGAATTTGCATGACCATAATGAAGAAAAGCTTTGTTACAATGCCGTGACCAACCCCATGACTAGTCTTAGACTTGCTCAATGTTTTCAGTAACTGGTGTAAAAATGTAATGATATATTCGATCGAGTTTGCTTTATTCGTGCGCCGAGCTGGGGAGACTGGATATGAGTAGTGGCGTTCGTGAAGTATCTCAGGACCAGGCCCCGTGCGTGCCCGCAGCGTTCTGTATCTGCAGATGTTTTGAACGCTGATGTCAGCTTCCCTGGTCGTGACGAGGCACAATTTTGAAACGGCCTTGAAGCGGCTGGAAGTTAGAAATGAGGACTCTTAAAGAATCTATAATGCAGTTTTACTTGGACAATATCTAGCATTTGTGACAAGGAAGTTATGCAGTGAATCTTATCGCTAACCTGCGTCTCAGTGAACAATTTATCTAAATGCCCGACCAGTCAAGCCGAGGTAGAAAATCTGCCAACTCACCAACAATGTTGGTGTCAAAAATATGCGTGACAGGAACGGCAAGATTGTGCTTACCTGAGTTTTAGGAGTTAACGTTCTGTCTTTCACTCAGTTATTTAAGATTTAAAAGGACTCAGAGGCTTTGGAAAATGATCCACATTTGGTGGATCATTGGATAATTGGATCACACCATCATCATCATCGTTATCGACCTCAACATTTTCGGTCATACAGATTTGGTGTTGGTAATTCCGTAATTCCCGATATTTAGACCGTTTTTCCCGACCTCTGTAGTCAAGGTCAGCGCTGTCGACCTTATGAGCAGCGTTGCGCCACCATTTGTGGCCGCCTATGGTCCGAGCACGGGTATCAAATTTGCCTATTCCTCTCACATTACGTGTGCTCCGCGCGGGGTACGGGGCTCGCTGTGCTGGGCTATTTTACACCATGTTTCGCCCCTCTTCTTTCTCCCGCTGCGTGGTTTTGCAATGGTCTGCCGTCTGCCCCGCAGCCGCGTGAACGGCGGCAGAGAGTGCGGTCTGTGCCTGGTCTTCTGGTGTTTTACCCTAGACGAATCCTGTCGCCCTGGGCTTTGCACGGGTGTCCCGGAGCGTTCGCATCACAGTCTGGGAGCGGGAAAACCAGCTGAGTGTCTGGACCGGTTCCGCCCAGTCGTGATGCTGGCCGTCGGGGAATCCCTTGTGTCCGACCACTGGATAGAGTGAGTCGGCACGGTTTTTTAGTGGCAGGAGCCGCCCAGCTACCCTGGAACGTCCGGTGATGACGTCACGGAGAGCTGGGAAGCTCCGTGCGGACTGATAGAGCGCGGCTGGAGCTGCAGTGCTGGTGCGGCGCGGGGGTGGGGCAGCCGTGTGCTGTCTCCATGGCCTGCGGGCACACTCGACCGAGAAGGGCAGCTCTCGCGTGGTGGTAGAATGTGGCAGATGCCGACCAGGTTGTGAAGCAGTCCAGGCTTGGCGCCTTGGAGCAGTTGTTGGATGTAGCCATAGGTGGTGTGGAACCAGCCACTAGAGTCGTCGCCGTCGCGCGGTGCACTGGACCAGCAGTGCGCCTGCTGGCGGCCACAGTGGCAGTGTGAACTCGTCGTAATTCGTGACGTGCTGTTTTTGTGAATCCATTGTCAGGCCACGGTTCACTGGGCGATACGCACACAAGCAAAATGAGATCACGCCAATCGGCCTCAGATTCGCCGTCGTCGTCAGCATCATCGACGTCGCTATCGTCAGCGTTATGGATACCGACAGCAGCAGCAGCGCTGGAGGCGTCGTCACCCGGGCCTGACTACAAGATGTCGATAATGTCGCCTCAATCGGCATTGGCGCCATCGCCGCCATCATCATCATCATCTAAGCCTCCGCACAGTCAACCGACGCCATCAGATCCAAACCCACCGCCAACATCATCTCCACTGTCTACGTCTCTTAAGACCGGAGTGGTGTCTTCTGCATGGTATGGGATGTCTGTGAAGCTGTGGGACGGCCTGTACAGAACGTCCCAGCTCCTCGTGACCACGCTGGACACTGTGGATCGGGTGGTACCCTGGCTACTGAAGTCGCCCAAGGACATCCAGCTGGGGGAGCTCTGGTGGCCGTCCCTGCCGGAGGATGACATCATCAGCCTGGATTCGTGGAGTGAGGGTCTCGAGGTTGACGTCCTCCCATCTTTAGAGCTAGCTCAGGAGGAAACTGGATTTGACGCCACGGTAAGAAGCTTAGTGTCTGCTTTCTGGTCGTCTTTAAATTTATGTGGTAAATCTCAATCATTCCCAACGAGATCCTGTAGGAGAATTTGGTTTATAAACGGTGTCCAAAATTGTATTCAGAAATAACTGGTGGGCTGTTGAAATGTTCCCGTGTCGAACTCGGTAAATCACCCGATGTGGTATCGAAGGTCACAAGTCGGGATTGTCAGATGTTCTTGATTGTCTAGGATAGCCTGCTGAGACAGCCTTTGAACATTGAAGTTCGACACATTCCTGAGTGTCGCCGCTGACAGGGCGGAGATAGGGCGAACAGTCTTTGTCGTGCTCCGCAATTAGACCTAGGGCGTGACACCACCATGTCGTCCGTCATCGCCATTTTATCAGGAAACTCAGTTGCGTCACTTAACTTCGGCCTTATACGTACTCTACGTCGTTCTGAAATGAGCAGGGCGCAGCTATGCAGCCTGATGGTAAAGGTTCGCGGGAGCTCTTGGACACCATCGTTGGTTCACCGAGGCGAGGGTTGGTTCACCATTCAGACATATTTGTAATTACTTCATAGCACATAGTTATCAAATTTTATGCGCACTATCCTGAAGAGTCGCCAAGATGTGCTGAAGCCTCTCAAAGCCGAGGAGTCCGAACTTTTGCTTTCAGGTAGGTGCACCATCAAATGACTGGGATGGCTGGCATTCAGAAGTTCGATTTCCCAAGAAATTGCTCATGTCTTATAGTGCAAAAAGAAGAAGAATCCTGAGTTTATCACACCCCTTCACAAACTCCATCATCCTACTGACTACAGAAAAACTAAAAAATGGCAAGTCGCTTTAATGGTGCAGGATCCTCCTCTGATACATTTGTTCAAGTACTGTCCCAGAACAACCTCAGTCACCAGGACCAAGGATGACTGGACTTGTTATTACTCCCTTCACCGAGTAATGGGTCCTGAGGTCACGATCCTCAATCAGTCACCAGTCACAGTTGCAAGCAGTCGCTGGAGAAAGCTGTGTAAATATGTTAGGTGTCACAGCAGAATACCAATTCCAGAGGGTTTCAAGAACATATCCATTGCATTGGATGACTTAGGGGGGAGGAGAAACGAGTCAACAACTCATTTTGAAAAAAACTGTGCTTGGCTCGATGAGTATCGAGCCGACTTATTTGAGCTTTGAAATAGCTGTGTCGGAAGTTTGCAGTCCCAGGAAGCTCCAACATGAAGCAGACGGTTCCTGGGCAGCCTCGCATTATTTAAGGAATAGTGGGAGGCGAACGAACGATTAGTTTTGTTGTCATCCAAAGAGTAAGCAAGGCGCGGAAGCCCTTCAAAGACGCCGAAAATCTGGCAATTACGTTCGCGAGTGACAAGGCATCAAACGTCATATTCAAGGAAGAAAGTTGTACATGTAAGTGACAGGACTGGCACCGTCCAATTTACTGCCAGTGGCAGTAACGCAGGTCTACACACCATTTCGGAAATGCCCTAGTCTCAGTGGCAGGAGGTCGCGTCCCCAATCCATCAGCTTCTGATTCCATGCTCGCACATGGGCTGAGTGAAGGAAGCATGACACGAAGCTTCCGCACATACACCGCATATACCAGAAAAATATGCTCTTGAGATGTAGAGTGTATTCTACTTATTGCACGTTCAATTCCCTGGCTGAATTTGCCTTCGGGCATCTTTACTTCGTCTAATGCATTGAACTGGGTTCGGCTTGGTCGCTTTGCCTCCGTTCCTGATTCTTGCATCGTTGCAAGGTCAGAGCACCGAGACCTTCACCGCCGTTGTTGACCGTGTGCAAGCCGTGTTGCGCCTCGAAAGATCCCGGTTTTTGTTTGCACGTGCCACGCGGGCGTGTTTCGCCGGCGTCTCTAAAAATACGCGGGCCACGCGCGTGGCGGCGGCGGCGCCTGGACGGTCGTCGTCGCCGACGCGTCGGTGACCAGTGCAGCGTCGGCGCCGACGACGGCATGTGCGGGTTTGGCAGGCGGCGGCATGAACCCGCAGGTGAGTCCTTCCGATCCGCCGCGGCAGAGCCACGAGGTGGAGCTGGTGTGGTGAGCGCCCAGAGGGTGGTGTTCGGGGATTTGTGGGGCCACATGGTGATGATACCCGTACTGGCCAGCATGAGGTGACAGTAACACACCTCCGAACTGAGTAGGTATTAGGACTGTTTTTGTATCGCTGAATTGACGCAATTAGTTGTGCTCTACACGTTGGCTTTCATTACTACGTCAAACTCTTAATGTTTTGTTATGTCCTATGCATTGTAATTCAAGAAAACATCTGCACTCGCCATGGGCAGATCCAGGGATGGATTGAGGGAGGTGCCTCCCCCGATCGGCCCATGCTGCATCCACCGGGACCAACCGGTGCCCCTTGATTCGTCCTATTTCAGCCTCCCCATCTTTAATGTAAGTATTGTTGGCCCTCCGATAGATTGCACTCTAAAGAATAGCGCCCGTAGCCTAAATTGCGCCCCTCCAGGGTCAAATGGCGCCTCCTGCCGAAAGCGCCCCCTCCCATCGCAAATCAGGGAACTGCCTATGGTGCGCACTTTTGCCAATGGAAACCGTTCTAGTTTAGCAAAACTGCGCCACGCGTGAAAAACCGATATCTGGCTACCCTCTTGTGAATCCCGCCGGCGCACTCCGCCTGGACCTATTTCCACTGTTTGTCACTGGTCGGCTCTGTACGTCACTGACACTGACACGCCCTGCCGTGACACCGGTGACACTGGCGCCCCGCGGCAGGCGGTGGAGCTGTACATCCCTGACACTGACACACCCTACCGTGACACCGGTGACACTGGCGCCCCCGCGGCAGGCGGAGGAGCTGTACATCCCTGACACTGACACACCTACCGTGACACCGGTGACACTGGCGCCCCCGCGGCAGGCGGAGGAGCTGTACATCCCTGACACTGACACACCCTACCGTGACACCGGTGACACTGGCGCCCCGCGGCAGGCGGAGGAGCTGTACATCCGTGACACTGACACACCTACCGTGACACCGGTGACACTGGCGCCCCGCGGCAGGCGGAGGAGCTGTACATCCCTGACACTGACACGCCCTACCGTGACACCGGTGACACTGGCGCCCCGCGGCAGGCGGAGGAGCTGTACATCCCTGACACTGACACACCTACCGTGACACCGGTGACACTGGCGCCCCGCGGCAGGCGGAGGAGCTGTACATCCCTGACACTGACACACCCTACCGTGACACCGGTGACACTGGCGCCCCGCGGCAGGCGGAGGGGCTGTACATCCCTGACACTGACACGCCCTACCGTGACACCGGTGACACTGGCGCCCCGCGGCAGGCGGAGGAGCTGTACATCCCTGACACTGACACGCCCTACCGTGACACCGGTGACACTGGCGCCCCGCGGCAGGCGGAGGAGCTGTACATCCCTGACACTGACACACCTACCGTGACACCGGTGACACTGGTGCCCCGCGGCAGGCGGAGGAGCTGTACATCCCTGACACTGACACGCCCTACCGTGACACCGGTGACACTGGCGCCCCGCGGCAGGCGGAGGAGCTGTACATCCGTGACACTGACACACCTACCGTGACACCGGTGACACTGGCGCCCCGCGGCAGGCGGAGGAGCTGTACATCCCTGACACTGACACACCTACCGTGACACCGGTGACACTGGTGCCCCGCGGCAGGCGGAGGGAGCTGTACATCCCTGACACTGACACGCCCTACCGTGACACCGGTGACACTGGCGCCCCGCGGCAGGCGGAGGAGCTGTACATCCCTGACACTGACATACCTACCGTGACACCGGTGACACTGGCGCCCCGCGGCAGGCGGAGGAGCTGTACATCCCTGACACTGACACACCTACCGTGACACCGGTGACACTGGCGCCCCGCGGCAGGCGGAGGAGCTGTATGTGGACGCGCTACACACGGTGCGACACCCTCTTGGCTGTGACGCTCCCGACGCCGAGCTGGTGAAGATCATCGAGCAGCAGCTGCAGGAGCTGTTCAGCCCCAGTGACGACCAGCAGGCGGCCTGTCTGCGCAAGCTGGACGACCTCGGCGTGAGTACGCAGGCGAAGCAGCAGTCCGGCCGCAGCGCTGGGTCAGACCGCCGCCGCCTCCGACTCTTGTATTGGCGCTGCTGTACACATTCTGTGTTGTCACGTGACTGTTGGTAATGCTGCCAGGAGCCGCTGCAGCAGCGGAGGACGGGGTAACTGCGGTGGTTCCGGGAACTAGTCGTCGCCCCTCCCGCGTGGCGTGTGAGTTGGGTTTGTGCGTTGAAGCTGATGCTCCGCGTGTTGGCAGACGCCCGACATCTGCCTCAGCTGCACCGTGCTCGGCGCCAAGGGCCTGAAGGCGAAGGACGTCAACGGTAACTACCCGCTCACGTATTTGTGACAGGAGGTTTCGAGTTTTGTTACAAGCTTAGCACCATTTGAATGTGGGGGTGATAAGCAAGCGGGAAGGCTTCGTTGCTAATATGCCGTTAGATTTAATTCCCATCATCCTGCTGATGAAAACATTTTTGGGCTTGGACTAGGTATAATTTTTTTTGATATCTTCATTGGCACACATACATTTTGAAACATCGTTTGAATTTTTATGGATGAAAGTATCTAGAGCTAAAAGAATGATTTGAATGCGTGTTTCCTGTGCACACTGTTCTGTGCCTTATTTTATTAAACAACCACAAGTGATTGCAATGGATCTTGGCTGGACAAAATTATTTTTTGCTGGACACTGTTTCTGCTGGTGAAGTGATATTGGCTGAGCATTTCGACTTTCCGATTCAGGGCTTTCACCGGAGAGCTGGCCTTCTCCCGGGTGAAAACTGTTTATTCCATGGCATGGCAGGCTAGCTCTGTGTTTACAGAATTGTGCGTGTGCGTTGGGATGTTATTGAAAGTAGGCATCAAAGAGCAGATTTTTACTGGTCTGTGGAAGGTTAAGTAGAATAGAGCTAGAATAGTGCCTGGTAGATCCGCTCGTGTATTCTTTGCGACCAAGGGCGGGCAGCATTGGCGTTATCCATTGCTTTTCCGGAGCCATGTTCAGTGCAGACGTTGATATTTGCATGATGTGACCATTGCGAAAGGCCCGAGATTTTTGGATGTATCACGACTTTTCTTGTTTGTGTAGGTCTTTTCAAGCTGATTGGTAAAAATGGTAAGACAACTGGAATGCGCGTTGGTATGTAAATTACACTGCAGCTGGAATGATGGACACATTGTAAAAAGCACTGTCTGCCTGTTATTGTTTGACTGGCAATACTCCTTAAAATCAACGACTGGGAACCCCTTGCACTTATTAAGTATAAAGCTTCGTCTTTTCACGATGCGCTTATTTTATTTACCGATCTCATCACGTTTCCAACACTACTGTTCTCCTCCTTGCGGTGCTAGATGTCTATCGACAATGGTAGGTTAAGCGTTTAAAATTAGACTTTGAATCAACAGTTTTCGGCGGTGACTTCAGTGCTGATCGAGTGCGTGGTTTCAGGGCTCAGTGATCCGTACTGCATGCTGTTCATCAACAACGAGGAGAGGAGGGAAACCCATGTCTGTCAGCGCACTCTCAACCCCACCTGGAACGAATCCTTCAAACTGTGAGCATATTTTGTGCTATCTAAAGATATATATCTATAAAGTTATAAAGCAAATTAAAAGCGAGCTTCGTCCCCACGTTTCTGTCATTGGCAGGACATTCGCTCGTTCCTATATTCACAGATTGTCTTTTCTGTCTGTTCACAACAGATTGTGAGTGATGCGTCACAGGTTCGGGCTTTGTGCTTGATTCAGTCGAAAAACTTTCCAGTAAGAAGGAAATCCCAGTGCCATAACACATTTTGTTTCTCATCGATTAGGGCCCATCGTTAAAACTGGTTTACCTTTAGCCCGTTTCACCTTGTTCAGGCGGCAAACCTCACGTGAGTTCTGTGTATTTTCCCTCAGTGACATGGGTATGTTTCGTAGACCTGTCATACCATTGACAAACGGTTAGCCTCTGAACATGCCGCTCTAGGGCACTGCTGCCCATTCGAAGCTTCTTTCGACGCCATTTTTATATACGTATTGCTCGGTTTTTCAACGACATAAACGGCATTGCTCCTGCGCTCAATTCTCGGCGTTCTTGACAACCTGAGAGTGTTTTGACCATGTTATCAACCGGGTGGCGTCCCCCTTTCAGGGCGTTGGACAACACTCGCACTGACGTGCTCAAGGTGGAAATATGGGACTTCGATATGGACGAGAATCTAGCTCAGCGCATCGGAAAGTTCAGCGACATCAAGGGCGTCAAGGGCTTCACTCGCTATATGAAGGAGGTGGCCAAGGGGAAGAGCCATGACACGTTGGGACACGTTCTCATACCGCTTAACGTGAGAAGCTCTTTCGGAAATTCGGCCGGCGTCGCTTAGTTGGAATGAAACCTGTCCTAGTTGGACATTGTGGCTGCTTGCTCATGTGTTTGAAGACGAGCGCTGTTTTTAATATCGTATTCGTTATCTATGTTTTTTGTGTTACACTTATTTTTAGTATCTAATTTCTTTCTCACGGTCCATTTACCGTACGCTTTTATATATATATATATATATATATATATATATATATATATATATATATATATATATATATATAACCTTACAGGCATCCTTTTCCATATGTATAGCATGAAATAAGAAGACTGTTGTTATGCACCGTGAGGCTTTCACTCGTGACCTCTACCCCTCCCACATTTCAGAAAATCAGTTCAGACGCCCGGTCCACTGTAGCAAATCTACCTTTACCATCAGCCTGGCAGCTTTTTGAGAACTACCGCAGGTGTTTTGATAGTCCCGCCTTTTTAGTGACTAAGGCATCCATCGATACATATTCCAACGCGGGTGTTATTTCCCTATTCTCTCGGTTGGAAGCTCGGCCGATGCTACCATTAGGTGGACGAAAGCTCCAGCTATCAATTAGAACAGCCGTGTTAGAATGACGTCACCCATTCATTCTTACCTAGGAAGTAAACCCCGCTGACTGGTAGCGCCACCTGAGCACCAGAGCGGCGAACTTACAGTGCCAGTGACTGGGGTTGTCTTGATTTAGCGCTTTCCGTGCGGGTAAATGCACGCACAATTCACCAGCAGGCCTCTTATGCATATGCTAGGGCGACGAAACCAGTGTGCAAAGCATTTGGCAAATATGCTCAGCTGGTTCCAAACTTAGCCGTTTGTGATGGTACGGCCTAGGACCGTAGTTCCGCAAGTGACGCCCTCGCCATTGTTGTGACCTCTGCTCCCTCGATCTTCCTCAGGAGCTGCCTGCACTGGGCACAGAACAGTCCTACAAGCTGCAGGGGCGAGCGCGCAACCCCTCGGCCAAGGAGAGGTCGGGCCGCGCCGAGAAGGAGCGCGGCAGTGTGCAGCTCAAACTGCGCTTCCACAACGTCCGCGTGCCCGAGAACGACCCGGAGGCTATCACGCGGCACGAGAGGTATGTGCCCGCGGCGCCGACTCTCGGACAGAGGTGCTGGTCGGATGGAGCAGCCGCCCAGCTTCCTAACCTGTTAGATATGCCACGCTCGTCGTGGAATGGTGTAGCCGCCCAACTTCCTAACCTGTTAAATATGCCACGCTCGTCGTGGAATGGTGTAACCGCCCAACTTCCTAACCTGTTAAATATGCCACGCCCGTCGTGGGATGGTGTAGCCACCCAGCTTCCTAACCTGTTAGATATGTCACGCCTGCGTGGGATGGTATAACCGCCCAGCTTCCTAACCTGTTAGATACGTCACGCCCGTCGTGGGATGGTGTAACCACACAACTTCCTAACCTATTAGATATGTCACGCCCGTGTCGGATGGTGTAGCCACCCAGCCTCCTAACCTGTTAGATACTTCACGCCTGTGTCGGGTGGTGTAGCCGCCCAACTTCCTAACCTGTTAGAGATGCCACGCCCATTGTGGGATGGTGTAGCCGCCCAGCTTCCTAACCTGTTAGATATGTCACGCCCGTCGTGGAATGGTGTAGCCGCCCAGCTTCCTAACATGTTAGATATGTCACGCCTGCGTGGGATGGTATAACCGCCCAGCTTCCTAACCTGTTAGATATGCCACGCCCGTCGTGGGATGGTGTAGCCGCCCAACTTCCTAACCTGTTAGATATGTCACGCCCGTCGTGGGATAGTGTAGCCACCCAGCTTCCTAACCTGTTGGATATGTCACGCCCGTCGTGGGATGGTATAACCGCCCAACTTCCTAACCTGTTAGATATGCCACGCCCGTGTCGGATGGTGTAGCCACCCAGCCTCCTAACCTGTTAGATATGCCACGCCCGTTTTCTGCCCGCTGTAAGACACCTGCGGTTGTTAGAGCAGTAGGGAGGTAGGCGGTCCATGGCCCTAGTATTTCGGGTTCGCAGCAGTCCCTGTTGGCGTTTGGGTGATCCAGAGTACAGAGGGGGCAGAGACCCACCACCCCGGCTCAAAATTCGACATCTGTCAGTGACCGCTGAGACGTGGGGGCCCTCTCCCATCCCCCAGGGGCGAGACATCGCGCCTCCACGTAGCGATTCAGCGCCTCTCCCCCCTCATAGTCTGCACGTTAACAAGTAGCGCCTCTCTTGTCCAAGTAAGGCCCCTTTCACGGAAATTTAGAAACCCCTTTCCACCAGAAATCCTGGATCTGACTGTGCTACCGCCGGCCTAAAGCTCGGAATACTCACGGGGTTTTATAATGCAATTATTTTTACTGCCGACATCCAAGGAAGGAAATGGCAAGCCTGACAAACTTCGAGGAAAGAGCGAACCTGACATATTTACATATCATACCTGAGCACCACTGTAGACATTCACCGGTGGTGATGTCCTCGTGCAGTTTCTCAAATAACACAGAAGTAGCTTAGCACACTGCGGCTTTAGCATACTAAAGCCGTGGTAACTAACGACAAACATGCTTATGCGCCTCTAACAAGGAGTGGGCAAACCACTGACCATCTATACAACCTCGTGCAAAACATGGTTCCCAAAAGCCGCGGACTTCTAGGTAGTTTTTTTACTTCTTTGTAGTTACTACATACGGGCACGCACATTGTAAATTAAGCGTCGCGCTGTTCTGATTAAAGCGTTTTCACATGCGTCATCTGGTGTGATGCGAAAAAATCAGAGTTTCGATAATCGAGAATGACTGGCTTTGACTGCCATTGAGCAGAACTGCATAACAAATTTCCTCCAGTATTCATCATAAATTTATGCAAGAGACGGAAATAAAATGACTCTCCCGCCCTCATATTCAGTGATTTTGCACGGGTATGCAGGAACCTCAGTTAGATATGGGCGCCCCCATGACCTTTACAAGTTAGACAAAGTTTTCCCTTCACCCTGAATTTAAGACGACTTGCTACGTGTTCGCACATTGTTTGCTGGACATTATCATTAATGCTGCTGACTGATGAGCAAATGTGCTGTTTTTTTGTTATCGACACCGGGAATTGTCCCATCAAATGTCCTCTTTTGATACTGATACCGTACGTACCCAGGGGGAAGCAGCTGCGATACAATATAATATCAAGGAGACTGATGAATATGTCCAATATTTTTATAAAGGCCTAATTCTCTGGTAATGTGGCCGTGACCCGTCGCCCTCTGTCGTGACACACCCCTTGCAGCGCACATGCCTATTGGTGATGCTGGTGACGTGTTCTTGTGCCAGGCTGCGGCTGGCAGTGGTGGGGGCGGCCCGCAGAAGATTCGACGGCGCCGCCTACACGTGGCAGGTGGACTTCTTGCCAGCGGCGGAGAGCTGCCTCCTCAACCAGCACGCCGCCAGGTACAGACTTTCAACCAGCACTCTCCTATCTACCAACCCTCAACCAGCACCAGGCATGCACCCTTAACCAGCACGCCGCCAGGTACAGACTTTCAACCAGCACTCTCCTATCAACCAACCCTCAACCAGCACCAGGCATGCACCCTTAACCAGCAGGCCGCCAGGTACAGACTTTCAACCAGCACTCTCCTATCAACCAACCCTCAACCAGCACCAGGCATGCACCCTTAACCAGCACGCCGCCAGGGACTGGATCTTAACTGCTGCTCTGTCAGGCTGGTACTTCAAAAAGTACTCTGTCAGGCACACACTCTGAACCAGCACTCTGTCGGGTACACACTCTCTAGTAGCACTCTGTCCGGTACGTTCTCCAAATCAGCACGTGCAGGGACCCTCCACCAACACGCCGCTAGGCATGGAACCCCTCAGAGGCGCATGCGAGTGTCCTCTGCCCTAAGATGATACTGCCGAAATAAAGATAACGGTAAAATCCAGAATGTTTATATAGGGGTATATTATTTGTCAAATTAATGTCATTATTCTCAGTGTACATACCTAAAGCTCAGCTTATCACTCCTCACGGACCAAAAATGCGGAGATTCTAGCACGTCCTACATATAGTATATCAGTAAATTTAAACGCAGTCGATTGCTCAGCAAAGCCAACACCAGCTTGACATGCCATGCGGCTGCCGTGTGGTCCAGGTGTAACCTGAGCCGTGCCGAGATCGTGGTGGCCGGGTGGTGCGCCTACGTGGAGGTCCACTGCGCCGCGCCCATCGACTACAAGTTCCTCTTCGCCCAGCTGCAAAGCGTGAAGCAGTGTTTCGCGGAAGGCGACGCCACCGCACGTGACGTGAGTGTCTAGTGGAGATCGACCTGTAGTACCTGTGGCTGTGACGTCAGCTGTGTAGTACCTGTGGCTGTGACGTCAGCTGTGTAGTACCTGTGGCTGTGACGTCAGCTGTGTAGTACCTGTGGTTGTGACCTCAGCTGTGTAGTACCTGTGGCTGTGACGTCAGCTGTGTAGTACCTGTGGCTGTGACCTCCGCTGTGTAATACCTGTGGCTGTGACGTCAGCTGTGTAGTACCTGTGGCTGTGACGTCAGCTGTGTAGTACCTGTGGCTGTGATATTAGCTGTGCAGTACCTGTGGTTGTGACGTCAGCTGTGTAGTACCTGTGGTTGTGACGTCAGCTGTGTAGTACCTGTAGTTGTGACGTCAGCTGTGTAGTACCTGTGACTGTGACATCAGCTGTGTAGTACCTGTGGCTGTGACGTCAGCTGTGTAGTACCTGTGGTTGTGACCTCAGCTGTGTAGTACCTGTGGTTGTGACCTCAGCTGTGTAGTACCTGTGGCCGTGATATTAGCTGTGTAGTACCTGTGGTTGTGACCTCAGCTGTGTAGTACCTGTGACTGTGACCTCAGCTGTGTAGTACCTGTGGCTGTGATATTAGCTGTGCAGTACCTGTGGTTGTGACGTCAGCTGTGTAGTACCTGTGGTTGTGACGTCAGCTGTGTAGTACCTGTAGTTGTGACGTCAGCTGTGTAGTACCTGTGACTGTGACCTCAGCTGTGTAGTACCTGTGGCCGTGATATTAGCTGTGTAGTACCTGTGGTTGTGACCTCAGCTGTGTAGTACCTGTGACTCAGACCTCAGCTGTGTAGTACCTGTGGCTGTGATATTAGCTGTGCAGTACCTGTGGCTGTGATATTAGCTGTGTAGTACCTGTGGCTGCGACGTCAGCTGTGTAGTACATGTGGCTGTGACGTTAGCTGTGTAGTAGCTGTGGCTGTGACGTCAGCTGTGTAGTACCTGTGACTGTGACGTCAGCTGTGTAGTACCTGTGGCTGTGACGTCAGCTGTGTAGTACCTGTGGTTGTGACCTCAGCTGTGTAGTACCTGTGGCTGTGACGTCAGCTGTGTATTACCTGTGACTGTGACGTCAGCTGTGTAGTACCTGTGGTTGTGACCTCAGCTGTGTAGTACCTGTGGCTGTGATATTAGCTGTGCAGTACCTGTGGTTGTGACATCAGCTGTGTAGTACCTGTGGCTGTGACGTCAGCTGTGTATTACCTGTGGCTGTGACGTCAGCTGTGTAGTACCTGCGGCTGTGACCCCAGCTGTGTAGTACCTGTGGCTGTGATATTAGCTGTGCATTACCTGTGGTTGTGACGTCAGCTGTGTAGTACCTGTGACTGTGACGTCAGCTGTGTAGTACCTGTGGCTGTGACCTCAGCTGTGTAGTACCTGTGGTTGTGACCTCAGCTGTGTAGTACCTGTGGCTGTGACGTCAGCTGTGTAGTACCTGTGGCTGTGATATTAGCTGTGTAGTACCTGTGGTTGTGACGTCAGCTGTGTAGTACCTGTGGCTGTGACGTCAGCTGTGTAGTACCTGTAGTTGTGACGTCAGCTGTGTAGTACCTGTGGCTGTGACGTCAGCTGTGTAGTACCTGTGGCTGTGATATTAGCTGTGCAGTACCTGTGGTTGTGACATCAGCTGTGTAGTACCTGTGGCTGTGACGTCAGCTGTGTATTACCTGTGGCTGTGACGTCAGCTGTGTAGTACCTGCGGCTGTGACCCCAGCTGTGATGTACCTGTGGCTGTGATCTTAGCTGTGCATTACCTGTGGTTGTGACGTCAGCTGTGTAGTACCTGTGACTGTGACGTCAGCTGTGTAGTACCTGTGGCTGTGACGTCAGCTGTGTAGTACCTGTAGTTGTGACCTCAGCTGTGTAGTACCTGTGGCTGTGACGTCAGCTGTGTATTACCTGTGACTGTGACGTCAGCTGTGTAGTACCTGTGGCTGTGATATTAGCTGTGTAGTACCTGTGGTTGTGACGTCAGCTGTGTAGTACCTGTGGCTGTGACGTCAGCTGTGTAGTACCTGTAGTTGTGACGTCAGCTGTGTAGTACCTGTGGCTGTGACATCAGCTGTGTAGTACCTGTGGCTGTGATATTAGCTGTGCAGTACCTGTGGTTGTGACATCAGCTGTGTAGTACCTGTGGCTGTGACGTCAGCTGTGTATTACCTGTGGCTGTGACGTCAGCTGTGTAGTACCTGCGGCTGTGACCCCAGCTGTGTAGTACCTGTGGCTGTGATATTAGCTGTGCATTACCTGTGGTTGTGACGTCAGCTGTGTAGTACCTGTGACTGTGACGTCAGCTGTGTAGTACCTGTGGCTGTGACCTCAGCTGTGTAGTACCTGTGGTTGTGACCTCAGCTGTGTAGTACCTGTGGCTGTGACCTCAGCTGTGTAGTACCTATGGCTGTGATATTAGCTGTGTAGTACCTGTAGTTGTGACATCAGCTGTGTAGTACCTGTGGCTGTGACGTCAGCTGTGTAGTACCTGTGGCTGTGACATCAGCTGTGTAGTACCTGTGGTTGTGACGTCAGCTGTGTAGTACCTGTGGCTGTGACGTCAGCTGTGTAGTACCTGTAGTTGTGACGTCAGCTAGTACCTGTGGCTGTGACGTCAGCTGTGTATTACCTGTAGTTGTGACGTCAGCTGTGCCGTACCTGTGGTTGTGACGTCAGCTGTGTAGTACCTGTGGCTGTGACGTCAGCTGTGTAGTACCTGTGGCTGTGACGTCAGCTGTGTAGTACCTGTGGCTGTGACGTCAGCTGTGTAGTACCTGTGGCTGTGACGTCAGCTGTGTATTACCTGTGACTGTGACCTCAGCTGTGTAGTACCTGTGGTTGTGACCTCAGCTGTGTAGTACCTGTGGCTGTGATATTAGCTGTGCAGTACCTGCGGTTGTGACGTCAGCTGTGTAGTACCTGTGGCTGTGACGTCAGCTGTGTAGTACCTGTGGCTGTGACGTCAGCTGTGCAGTACCTGTGGCTGTGACGTCAGCTGTGCAGTACCTGTGGCTGTGACGTCAGCTGTGCAGTACCTGTGGCTGTGACGTCAGCTGTGCAGTACCTGTGGTTGTGACGTCAGCCGTACAGTACCTGTGGTTTTGATGTCAACTGTATGATACTTGTGGCTGATGGTATCATCCGTAAGGTACCTGAGGTTGAGCCGGTGTTTTCCAAACGTACTGGTCTTGAAACCAACCAAGCAGCAACGCTACGAATATGTTGTGGCAAGCCAAGTGTGAAAACTTACGTGTGGGGCACTGTGTCTGTAATAGTCAAAATCAATACTGATACAAGCAAGAGAGAACTTTACAATCAATTGGACCATGCTTTACCCTGCCGTGCGATGGAAGAACGGAATGTATTTCTAACGAGAGAATGAAAGGTGCCTGTGGCTGTGGCTTTCCTGTGGCTTTCCTCCACAGTACTGTGCCGATAGTGTAAAACAGGTAGATTGCGTTGTAATTGTCCCCCAATATCTTTTTTAAGCATGGGGTAGGACCTGGTGTCTCGGCCCCCGGATTGTGTTTTTTTAGAGTGATTTGGAGTCTGGTTTGCAGGTGTCGCGGTTCCTAGAGACTTTCCAGCGGTTCACCGACCACTGTTACGAGGCCATTCACATGCACCGTCACCTCTTCAACCCTCAGAGCACGGCCACCTACTACAGCATAGAGTACCTGCTCAGGTGAGCCGGTCGGTCGGCATGGGCAGTCCATGGATTTCTGATGGGGGGTTGTCATCCGGACAAGGGTACGCCATTTTTGGTGGAAAATCTATCAGGTGGGCGCCAAATCCTATGCCGGGGGCGCCTATACTCGCATACTGGGCGAGGTTCCGGGGTGGGAAGCGAACTTTTAAGAGGAAGCGCCATTGACCTTTCAGAAGACACCGAGGTTCGATGGTGGAAGTGCCTTCCTCCCCCTCCCCTTTATGGACCTGCTTATGTTGGTTGATGAGAAAACTGGATGGGTGAATTGGCATGCAAATGGCCGCGCTCTGATTCTGTTCTTTTCTGACGCTCAGGCATCAGAGTGATGAAAATCCCCGTGATCGATATGTATGTGTTGAAGCTGTGTTTCTCCCGTGAGAAGGCTGACAACAGGAGGTCCCCACCGTGCCTGCAGGTGTCTTGTGATCATGTCCGAGTTTTCTGACATCATCAATAAGATGCCGGTGCTGAAGGACCTACCGACGCACTTGTCAACCGTGGTGGTACCCAACGAAGAGAAGGTGACCAACCCCAAACGGCACGTTCTCTCCGCGTTGCGTCACGGCAATGAGGATTGGTGAGTGGTACAGGCCAGGCTGCTGACCTTCCATTTACACGTTTACATGGTGCATACCCTCATTATTATGCATCGGCGCCATGCCTCTTTCACCGGCTTTCATTTGGCGAACGCAACCCCAAATAAATAATTCCATGGATGTGTTTGATCAGTTTTCAGCAAAGCTCCCGCAATTATTTTTATGCAGCTCTCCCAGTGTCCAGCTGCAACAATGACATGTGTCCCAGCACTCACCCTTGATCACGTGCGAGGTGTCTGTACCTGCCTATTTGTCTTCCAGTCTGTTCTGGTCTGCCCGTACCGTGAGTACCGGTGTCTGGCCAGCGTGCCCACGCGCCTCCGCAGTACTGCAAGTACCGATAGACCGGTACTCAGTTGCGCCATGCCTCCGCAGGTACCGCCACGTGTACGCGTCCACCAAGAGGGAGAGCGAGGAGCAGACTGGCCAGGACGCCCGCTGTCAGAGCCTGATCCTGCTCATCAACATGCTGTACGCCGACGTCAAGCGCGGTCTGGAGAGCTACAACCAGATCTTCAGCCGTATCCTGGGCATCAACTACTTCTCCATCGCCTACCTGCAGTTCGCCGAGAAGGTGCGGTGGCGTGGACTTTGTGGTTCACGGCGGCTGGTTGTTGCATGCCAAATGTTTTCCTCCGGGCCTTAACACCCGCACTGGAGAGGGGTCTGGCACTAACGCGCACTGGAGGGGGCCTGGTAGGCCCCCTAGGATCTCGGAAACTAAGAGGTGTAGAAAAACGCCATGTGAGAGGTGGGTGGGGGCTATAGTGATCTACATCATGATCGGTTTTCGTTGACCTAGGTCAATATCTTCAAGATCGAACGAGGTCATAAAGGTCAAATCTTGGCCATGCTGGGGACCGATTGGTAAATGCCGTGATTATGCGGAAAAATGGCGGGAATAAGCTAAAAGCGGACCAGGGTCATATCGAGAAGGCCTCAAAGAGCCTTCCCTAAAATTTTGGGGTCAAGGTCATTCAAGGTCATTGACCTTTTATGTCACAATATGGTATACTACTTATAATGTACACTTTGACTAACACTATAGCCACTGTTTGGCGGGAAATGAGGGTTGACCTTTCCAAATGACCTTTGACCTTGACCTTTGACCTTTATATTTGTATTGGGGTGCCTTATCGATGATGTCATAGCATAATATACGTCAGACCGGGTAACGCCATTTGACCGGAAGCACTGTGGTCAGTGACCTTGAAAGTGCAGATTTGACCTTGAACTGTGATCTTTGACCTTGACCTTCATTTGATGTGACCTTTACATATAATCCCGGTTATATGGCGTTATAACTTCACCACTCGGTCTCCAATGCAAGCTAACTGGTCCGACCGCGCGATTACGGCGATCTCAAAATGCAGGTCTGACTTTGAAAGCCTATAAGTCAAATAAATTTAGACCGATTTTCAAAAACATTTCACCAATTGACGCGCTATTAAATTCTATTAAATGTCGTCAAGTATCGTCTTTCGGTTACGAGCGGTTCTCCGGCCACCTTGGAAAAACAGGTGGAGGGGGGCCTCCGAGGCCCCCTCCCTCCAGTGCGCGTGTTAAAGAAATGCAGATCTTATTGCTTATTTAGGGAGTTGTTCCTGTTGCTATCTGGACTTTTAATCTAAGGAAAGTTCCGCGTAGCCCGAGCGTTTTCACCAACGGTATTTGTGTTCTCCATCAGCCTACGTTGTTTTCTGGTGAAGTTTGTTTGCTGCATTTAGTAAGCTGCAGGCGATCAGCCAAACTTCTGAGTTGTAATCTACTTGTTCAACACTGTACAGAGGAGTGGCCCTGGGAGAAATATTTATTGGAGCCTGTGTCACACAGCGCGCTGAGGCGCTGGTTGTACCGGCTGTGACGCGGTGGGTGTGTGTGGAGCCCGTGTCACACAGCGCGCTGAGGCGCTGGTTGTACCGGCTGTGACGCGGCGGGTGTGCGGAGCCTGTGTCACACAGGGCGCTGAGGCGCTGGTTGTACCGGCTGTGACGCGGCGGGTGTGGAGCCTGTGTGACACAGCGCGCTGAGGCGCTGGTTGTACCGGCTGTGACGCGGTGTGTGTGTGTGGAGCCTGTGTCACACAGCGCGCTGGGGCGCTGGTTGTACCGGCTGTGACGCGGTGGGTGCGTTTCAGCTGGAGCAGGAGATCGGCCCTATCGTGGCCGAGATCTCGCGCTCCCTGCCTACAGTGGAGTACCGAGAGGGCGCCGAACAGGACCTGTCATCGCCCGAGGGACTCGACATGGGCACCTCTCTGTTCGAGCTTTACCTGGCCGTCCAGCTCTTCACCAGGTGAGAGGGAGACTCGCGCTGCAGACTTGGTATCTGGCCTGACATCATGGAAGGCTAGTGCAACGAGTCTATCGACTCGGGCTAGGATTGGGGCTCAAACTGTATGGCTTTGCTTGGAAGATTTAGATGTTTGGATAACCGTTCTAGTGAAACTTCACAAGCCATAGAGAGTGCGCTTTCCACAATTAGAAGGCACTCATTTGTTCTTGGAAATAGTGCTACTTCTTTGGTTGAGAACGCGAATCTGACTTCATCACGATCTAACAATCTTCATTGTGTATTTTTATTTGTCTATTGCTTATTATGGACTCTTTTGGAACATACGTGTTTGATTGTTGACGTGTTCACTGTGCTCTTGTCTGATAAATTATCTGCGCCTGATTCTTTGTCATTTTTGTGTGTCTTTCCGATCCTTGGTCCCGCCTCTGTGTCTAATTGTTGGCCCGCCTCTGTGTCTAATTGTTGGCCCGCCTCTGTGTCTGATTGTTGGTCCGCCTCTGTGTCTGACTGTTGGCTCGCCTCTGTGTCTGACTGTTGGCCTGTCTCTGTGTCTGACTGTTGGTCCGCCTCTATGTCTGACTGTTTTGTCCCGCCTCTGTGTCTGACTGTTGTCCCGCCTCTGTGTCTGACTGTTGGCTCGCCTCTGTGTCCAGTCTGCGGGAGCAGCTGCCGGAGCCGGCAGCGCCCGGCGAGGAGCCGCCTCTTCAGAACGCCCACCTCTGGTTTGCCGGCGCTGTCAACCGGTGGTTGGACATCGCCTGCTACAAGGCCATGCACCGCATCAAGAGGGCCATAGAGCTGGACCAGGCCACACAGGTCAGCTGCCAGCCTCTCCGCTGTACCTACAGCTGCATTCTATCGTACAGCTGTCGGCTGCTTATTAAACAGTAATCTGAAAGTGGAAAGTCAGAGAGGTAACAGTAGCGACATTATTCTGGTTCTCGTGTGCGTTGAAGAGTCAACTTCATGCCGATACCGTCTGTTTTCATGTTCTTGTAAGAGAGTTAATTCTTCAGACCTCCTCCAAGCTCAGAAGTTTGGTCGAGATACTGGTACATCATTAGTGGAAGATAATTTGTATGTTGTTTTTGCTATCAATGTAAGGCTAGAATAACTGTGAGTTTTGTTTGTTTTATTTTCCTAAGCAGAATTAAAAACCCATAAAATGTAACACCATAAAACAGTGGTACCGAAACGATGTCGTTTCAGCGTCGATTGGCAAATATTTTCTGAACGATACATACTGAAACAGCCCACGCGTTGTATTTCAGGTTCACACGTTCGTCAACCACAGCAGCTCGGCGGTGGACACCGTGGCAGTGTTTTATCAGATCAAGACTTTCTGGAAACAGCTCAGTTGGCCTGACCCCATCGGCTCGTATGGGTTCGTCACCAAGGTGAGAATTACGGGCGCTTCGCACTGGAACAGCACCTCCCTTGCAACGCATTTAAGAGCAATAGTGGTAAATTTCCCAAAAATCGTGAAGCTATTATAGTATATTGTTGAAATCTGGAATCATTGGAGGCAAACTGGCAGCAATCTGGCGAATGTTTGCCGTAGTCCCTGTTAGCAGTAACTGGTCCTGCGGTTGTGGTCGGGAAGCTGCAAGTTTTCAGCTGTAATATAGGGATGCAGTATATCTTAGAGGAAGTTTAATACATCGGAATCATTTGCGCTATTGTATTTATTTTGTTAAATGCCGGCGGCAAATGTGACAAATCCTGGCGTAGATTGCTGAAAAATAATGGATCCCACTGAAACTGCAACATTACTTTTCAATATATCTGCATAGAGCACGCGCAGTTACGCTTTGGCGTCTTCGTTGAAAACCACTACAGAGCTATTGTAGAGCTGTTAAATCCGGTGCGAACCACCCTTAAGACTCGTGAATGTCACCAGGCAGCTGATCCAGTATCCAGGGGCATAGCCAGGATTTCGCTCAGGAAAGGGCGGCGTCCCGAAAAGGGCCCCTGCGACAGCGCCAAAAGGGCCCTGCTTGTTACAGAACAGAGTGCTGAAGAGGGCTTAAGAGGGCCCTATCTGGTATAAAATGTCAAATTTGGCCACAGAGTGTAGTACAGGCGAGCCGCGCGAAGGGCGGCTCTCGTCCTCGGGGGGGGGCGTTCCTTCGGGCCCTCAGAAGGGGGCTGTCCCTGCCACCCCCCTTGGCTACGCCCCTGCCAGTATCCAAGGCTATACGCTCAACCTGTGGCTCCCCAACCCTGCGTCAGGGCCCCATGTGGTCACAGGGCCATGATGTGAGGATAAAGAATACACCAAGGAAATGTTTTAACGGTGTAGCTAACGTTTTTTAGCAGTAATTTTCTAATAATCGATGCCAATATTCAAAAAGTTTGGCCGTGTAGTCCTCTGACTGTTGAAACGGTATCATCATGCCGGAATGGCTGGAAACCACTGCTGAATCTGCCGACGCGTGTCGTTGTTGTGGCTTGTTGTGTAGTCGATCTGTGCGCACCGTTTTCAGGTGTTGGACGACATAACGCGGAGCGCCACCTTCTACGTGGCCCAGATGCACCGCCACCTGAAGACGAACCGCTACTTCTGCACCGCCCGGCCCTTCAACTTCACCCAGGAGCTGTGCCTGGCGCTCAACAACGTGGAGTTTGTCCGCGAACAGATCAACCCGCTGCCCAACGAGCTAGGCTTTGAAACCGTGAGTAGAGGGCCTCAATCACGGGCTGTTTGCTGCGGCGAGAGAGAGAGAGAGAGAGAGAGAGAGAGAGAGAGAGAGAGAGAGAGAAGGCAGAGCGAGCAGAGGCGAGGCGAGAGCGAGGCGAGAGAGAGAGAGAGAGAGAGAGAGAGAGAGAGAGAGAGAGAGAGAGAGAGAGAGAGAGAGAGAGAGAGAGAGAGAGAGAGAGAGAGAGACAGAGACAGAGACAGAGACAGAGACAGAGACAGAGACAGAGACAGAGACAGAGACAGAGACAGAGACAGAGACAGAGACAGAGACAGAGACAGAGACAGAGACAGAGACAGAGACAGAGACAGAGACAGAGACAGAGACAGAGACAGAGACAGAGACAGAGACAGAGACAGAGACAGAGACAGAGACAGAGACAGAGACAGAGACAGAGACAGAGACAGAGACAGAGACAGAGACAGAGACAGAGACAGAGACAGAGACAGAGACAGAGACAGAGACAGAGACAGAGACAGAGACAGAGACAGAGACAGAGACAGAGACAGAGACAGAGACAGAGACAGAGACAGAGACAGAGACAGAGACAGAGACAGAGACAGAGACAGAGACAGAGACAGAGACAGAGACAGAGACAGAGAGACCCATATTATAAGAACGGTTATTAATTGAAGGGGATGGTGGTATGCTACATATTAGTCCTATTCTGTTGAAAAGGTGTGCCTCTGCCACGGAAGAGAAGTGGTTGATTACTGTTAAAAATCCAGAGGGGTTTTCCGGAATAGCCTGGTGGATAAGACCACGGGCTTCCATGGCGAAACGGCACGGACTGGTCCTATTCCCACCCCACACTATGGGTTTCTGTGTGCCGGCTGGCCCGAGGAAGGTGTGGGTAAAAGTCCCTCAAACCCAACACCCATCTCCTGTCATTGGGTACATGGCTGTTAACGACCAAATAAATGAATGCATGTCCTTTTATCTTTGGCTGCCATGATTACACGGTGGGAATACTTGGACCCGTTTCTGTCCGCACCTCCGCCTGTGTTCCGTCAACCGTGAACGGTGCGTGACTTCGCCTGACGTTTGTGTGGCAGTCCGTTTCTGTCCGCACCTCCGCCTGAGCTCCGTCCCCGCCAGATTGTGTGTGACCTGACCTGCCGTTGGTGTGGCGGTCCCAGGTGTTCTCGGCCATGGAGGAGCAGCTGGGCTCACAGGGCACGATTCAGTGCCGGATGACACTGCAGAACGTCATCGACCAGGCGATCGAGGACATGGAGCACGGCATCGCCGACATGGTGGACGGCTCGGTGGCGCAGGTCAGCTCGCGCCCGCCCGCTGCCTCCGCCTCCTCGTTTTACTAGTTCTGTGACTGTCCCGGGGAGCTGATGGGTGATATGATCACTACCCGTTGTATAGGTAGGATGAGCCTCCATGTTCAGGCGTATGACCTCTGTCACGGTATGGCCTGCATGCGGTGGTAGGTACGGTGTGGCGACTGTGCAGCAGAGTGAGACGGGTGTCACGTTTGTGTGTTCGGTGGGATGGGCGATTTGATGAGTGTGTCCGGTAGGATGGGTGAATTAAGGACTGTGTGAGGGGTGGGATGGGTGGTTGACGGCAACGTGTCGGATGGTAAGAGCGATTTCATAGTTGTGTCGGATGGGACGGGTGATTTGATAGCTGTGTTTCGGGTGGGACGGGGATTTGATAGCTGTGTGTCGGGTGGGACGGGTGATTTGATAGCTGTGTGTTGGGTGGGACGGGTGATTTGATAGCTGTGTGTCGGGTGGGACGGGTGATTTGATAGCTGCGTGTCGGGTGGGACGGGTGATTTGATAGCTGTGTGTCGAGTGGGACGGGTGATTTGATAGCAGAGTGTCGGGTGGGACGGGTGATTGGATAGCTGCGTGTCGGGTGGGACGGGGATTTGATAGCTGCGTGTCGGGTGGGACGGGTGATTTGATAGCTGTGTGTCGGGTGGGACGGGTGATTTGATAGCTGCGTGTCGGGTGGGACGGGGATTTGATAGCTGCGTGTCGGGTGGGACGGGGATTTGATAGCTGCGTGTCGGGTGGGACGGGTGATTTGATAGCTGTGTGTCGGGTGAGACGGGTGATTTGATATCTGTGCGTCGGGTGGGACGGGTGATTTGATATCTGTGTGTCGGGTGGGACGGGTGATTTGATAGCTGAGTGTCGGGTGGGACGGGTGATTTGATAGCTCTGTTTCGAATGGGACGGGTGATCTGTTAGCTGAGTGTCGGGTGGGACGGGTGATTTGATATCTGTGTGTCGGGTGGGACGGGTGATTTGATAGCTGAGTGTCGGGTGGGACGGGTGATTTGATAGCTGTGTCGGGTGGGACGGGTGATTTGATAGCTGCGTGTCGGGTGGGACGGGTGATTTGATATCTGAGTGTCGGGTGGGACGGGTGATCTGATATCTGTGTGTCGGGTGGGACGGGTTTGTCTGACGGCCCAGCGCCGTCGACAGATGTTGCCGCAGGTGCATTCGTACCTAGCGCAGCTGGCGCAGCCACACTGCCACCTGGTGCCGGCCGACAACATCATCTCCTACCTGGACGGCAACCTGATGCTGCTGTACCCGCGCCTGCACCCGCTCAACCTGCGGCGTGTGCTGCAGTCCATCTGGCTGCAGGTGCTACAGGCCGTGGTCGACACCACCTCCCGACAGAGCAAGGTAAATGGAGCAGGTGCTACAGGCCATGGTCAACACCACCTCCCGACAGAGCAAGGTAAATGGAGCAGGTGCTACAGGCCATGGTCAACACCACCTCCCGACAGAGCAAGGTAAACGGAGCAGGTGCTACAGGCCATGGTCGACACCACCTCCCGACAGAGCAAGGTAAATGGAGCAGGTGCTACAGGCCATGGTCAACACCACCTCCCGACAGAGCAAGGTAAATGGAGCAGGTGCTACAGGCCATGGTCAACACCACCTCCCGACAGAGCAAGGTAAACGGAGCAGGTGCTACAGGCCATGGTCAACACCACCTCCCGACAGAGCAAGGTAAATGGAGCAGGTGCTACAGGCCATGGTCAACACCACCTCCCGACAGAGCAAGGTAAACGGAGCAGGTGCTACAGGCCATGGTCGACACCACCTCCCGACAGAGCAAGGTAAATGGAGCAGGTGCTACAGGCCATGGTCAACACCACCTCCCGACAGAGCAAGGTAAACGGAGCAGGTGCTACAGGCCATGGTCAACACCACCTCCCGACAGAGCAAGGTAAATGGAGCAGGTGCTACAGGCCATGGTCAACACCACCTCCCGACAGAGCAAGGTAAATGGAGCAGGTGCTACAGGCCATGGTCAACACCACCTCCCGACAGAGCAAGGTAAACGGAGCCGGTGCTACAGGCCGTGGTCGACACCACCTCCCGACAGAGCAAGGTAAATGGAGCAGGTGCTACAGGCCGTGGTTGACACCACCTCCCGACAGAGCAAGGTAAACGGAGCAGGTGCTACAGGCCGTGGTCAACACCACCTCCCGACAGAGCAAGGTAAACGGAGCAGGTGCTACAGGCCGTGGTCGACACCACCTCCCGACAGAGCAAGGCAGGTGAAGCAAGTGCTACAGGCCGTGGTCGACACCACCTCCCGACAGAGCAAGGTAGGTGAAACAAGTGCTACAGGCCGTGACTGATATGTGTCCGCGTTTTGGATTGTTAATATTTTGAATTCTGACTCTAGTTTCTCCCGCTTTTATTCTAGCGATACAAAATCATGCGGCTGTCCCGATGAAACGCAGTGGGTGTTGTGTACACTGTTACAGGTATAATGTTTTATTTAGATGCCCTGCAGCCTGTGACCAAGAATAATTTTATAAGAAATGCATGATCGAGTGAAACCGCTCAATCCTAAGAACCATTTCCTACTTGCAGAAAGAGACCGAGTATTTCGGCACTATCTCTAGCTTGGTGAACGCTCTGGTGGAGTTTATCAACGGTGACGACAAAGGCCTCTCCATGGATCTCATTCACACTGACACCTACAAGAAGTTCGTGCATTGGGTCAACGTGTACAAGTGCGATCCGGAGCGGCTCATCGCCATGTACTACAGGTGAGCGGCTCATCGCCATGTACTACAGGTGAGCGGCTCATCGCCATGTACTACAGGTGAGCGGCTCATCGCCATGTACTACAGGTGAGCGGCTCATCGCCATGTACTACAGGTGAGCGGCTCATGGTCATGTACTACAGGTGAGCGGCTCATGGTCATGTACTACAGGTGAGCGGCTCATCGCCATGTACTACAGGTGAGCAGCTCATCGCCATGTACTACAGGTGAGCAGCTCATCGTCATGTACTACAGGTGAGCGGCTCATGGTCATGTACTACAGGTGAGCGGCTCATCGCCATGTACTACAGGTGAGCGGCTCCTGATCATGTACTACAGGTGAGCGGCTCATCGCCATGTACTACAGGTGAGCGGCTCCTGATCATGTACTACAGATGAGCGGCTCATCGCCGTGTACTACAGGTGAGCGGCTCATCGCCCTGTACTACAGGTGAGCGGCTCATCGCCATGTACTACAGGTGAGCAGCTCATCGCCATGTACTACAGGTGAGCAGCTCATCGTCATGTACTACAGGTGAGCGACTCATGGTCATGTACTACAGGTGAGCGGCTCATCGCCATGTACTACAGGTGAGCGGCTCCTGATCATGTACTACAGGTGAGCGGCTCCTGATCATGTACTACAGGTGAGCGGCTCATCGCCATGTACTACAGGTGAGCAGCTCATCGCCATGTACTACAGGTGAGCAGCTCATCGTCATGTACTACAGGTGAGCGGCTCATGGTCATGTAACTACAGGTGAGCGGCTCATCGCCATGTACTACAGGTGAGCGGCTCATGGTCATGTACTACAGGTGAGCGGCTCATCGCCATGTACTACAGGTGAGCGGCTCATCGCCATGTACTACAGGTGAGCGGCTCATGGTCATGTACTACAGGTGAGCGGTTCATGGTCATGTACTACAGGTGAGCGGCTCATGGTCATATACTACAGGTGAGCGGCTCATCGCCATGTACTACAGGTGAGCGGCTCATGGTCATGTACTACAGGTGAGCGGCTCATCGCCGTGTACTACAGGTGAGCGGCTCATCGCCATGTACTACAGGTGAGCGGCTCATCGCCATGTACTACAGGTGAGTGGCTCATTACAGGTGAGTGGCTCATCTCCATGTACTACAGGTGAGCGGCACATCGCCATGTACTACAGGTGAGCGGCTCATCGTCATGTACTACAGGTGAGCGGCTCATCGCCGTGTACTACAGGTGAGCGGCTCATCGCCGTGTACTACAGGTGAGCGGCTCATCGTCATGTACTACAGGTGAGCGACACATCGCCATGTACTACAGGTGAGCGGCTCCTGATCATGTACTACAGGTGAGCGGCTCATGGTCATGTACTACAGGTGAGCGGCTCATGGTCATGTACTACAGGTGAGCGGCTCATCGCCGTGTACTACAGGTGAGCGGCTCATCGCCGTGTACTACAGGTGAGCGGCTCATCGTCATGTACTACAGGTGAGCGACACATCGCCATGTACTACAGGTGAGCGGCTCATCGCCATGTACTACAGGTGAGCGGCTCATCGCCGTGTACTACAGGTGAGCGGCTCATCGCCATGTACTACAGGTGAGCGGCTCATCGCCATGTACTACAGGTGAGCGGCTCCTGGTCATGTACTACAGGTGAGCGGCTCATGGTCATGTACTACAGGTGAGCGGCTCATCGCCGTGTACTACAGGTGAGCGGCTCATCGCCGTGTACTACAGGTGAGCGGCTCATCGTCATGTACTACAGGTGAGCGACACATCGCCATGTACTACAGGTGAGCGGCTCATCGCCATGTACTACAGGTGAGCGGCTCATCGCCGTGTACTACAGGTGAGGCGGCTCATCGCCATGTACTACAGGTGAGCGGCTCATCGCCATGTACTACAGGTGAGCGGCTCATGGTCATGTACTACAGGTGAGCGGCTCCTGATCATGTACTACAGGTGAGCGGCTCATCGCCATGTACTACAGGTGAGCGGCTCATCGCCATGTACTACAGGTGAGCGGCTCATCGCCATGTACTACACTGCCGTCCAAAGGCAATGAGACGTACGTGCATTTTTGCTACTTTTCAGGAGAGCTGATTTAGTGTTTGACCTCATAGCTCTTAGGAGTTTTAACGGATTACTGTCAAATTTATACAGGATATTCAGTCGCATGACAGAATTATGCTGCTGAAATTATTTTTTATGTATTTTGTTTTTTTCATTATAAAAAGGCAACAAGGCCTTTTGCCATTGTTTTTTTGGTGACCCAGGACCGAAATAAACCAAGCAAAAAGGGCGTGTGGAAAAGAGAGCGCAAAAATTGAAGAAAACTTAAGGCAGAAAGACGTATCCGTGGCATTACGTCCTTCTGCCTTTGAAAACCCAACTAAAAATCACGCATTCTGAGGAAGGAGTTTCATACAGCGTGATGCGAGAGTACCATAGAAATGCATATTTTATTTTAATCTTTCACTGATACGCACATGAGATGGTATGTGCCGCGAAAAGGTTCCACTACTAACGCCGCTCTGAACTTGCTGATTCAGTGTTCTGACCAAATAAAGAAAGCATGCTTCAAGAATGCTGTAGTGAACCCCATGGACTTGCATTACTTCGCCTGATAAGTATCTCGTATTTCCAATTTCATGCCTGCTTATGGAATAACTTTGAGGAGTTTGAAGTGCCGTTTTGAGCGTGATAGTCATGATGATTATGATATATAAAATTAACCGGTAATCGCCCATAATCTAATGTGATAGATTATGAGCAATTACGCTCATAATCATTGTTATCAATGACTTTCAAATCCCAAACTTTTTTCTGGCGAAGACGCGTTGTCGAAATATTAATATACTCTTTGGCGTTTTCACTTACTTTAGATTATGAGCGATTACCGGTTAATTTTATATAGCATTATCATGATGCTTGTGGAATAGTTTCTATTTTTTGTGAAAACGTTCAGTCTTTCATTAAGCGCGATCCTTTCGCGTATGTCCCACTCTCTACCTGCAGAATATAATTTCGAAAGGCAGGCAGCAGCTTACACGAGCTTGATGATAAAATTGTACACACGGGTAGCCTCTAGATCAGCCAGCTGTATTTCATCAAATAAAATCTTTCAGGCTGCAGGGCTCACTGGACCAGGTCAAAACTTCCGTCCACTATCAGCTGAGCGGCGGTAACTTCTACGACGACAAATTCTGCGAACACAACGCACAGTTATACCGCCGTGACAGTCTCACTATATCAGGACACCCTCACAGCTGCAGCTCCTTGTGTTATGCACAACGTACCCTCTGAACATTCTGAACACCACTGATGCCCTCTGAACGCCAGTCAATACTCACTCATTTACCAGATCCTTCAGCCCTGATCTCCTTTCCAACCCCTCCCAGAACTTCTTGTGAATGGGCATCAGCGGCAGCAGGTTAGCCACTATCCTTTCATGCTTCTCTTTGTTCATGCCTCGGGGCTGGGTTCTTCCTGGAGGAAGTTCTGTTCTGAAGCCATCTTTGATGATGTTGAAAGCCTTCCATGTCGGCTGATTGAAGCTGGTCTTTGTATAAATACACGTGTCTCCTCTCCGGAGCTGAACCACCTTGAGATCGCGGAGGTACGGCCTCATGCCTTCCTGTTGAAGTCGGCGGATCTTAGCCGCACTGAAGCCATCCTTGATATCCAGGAAGTCCTGGGGCTGCATTTCATGCACCGGCAAGGAGCAAGAAACAACAGAAACGTAATCGCCAAAGTCGCAGACTTCCCTTCGACGTTTAAGACGCTTATTGATCACCTGGTGATGCGCGTCAGCACTCATTGAGGTATGTCCTTTGGTGAGATATTTGACAGTGATAGTGTCTGTCGCGATTTTCTCATCATGAACCGCATGTATGAGTGCAGTCAGTGTCACCCAGCACTTATTTTGCGCTGCACAATTGTCAGCGTACAGAGTCACCCTTTTCGTGTCACGATGTTTCCTCAAGAAGACTAGCAGTGCGCTGGCAACATCGGCTGAGTTCCTGGCCGCAGTGGCTTCATGCCATAGAACGGCAAGCGAGCCGT
The DNA here is from genome assembly GCA_034440635.1 of Lepas anatifera. NCBI lineage: Eukaryota > Metazoa > Arthropoda > Thecostraca > Lepadidae > Lepas > Lepas anatifera. The sequence continues at coordinate 105,952 of JAOTON010002077.1, read as the reverse complement.
CGCGATGCGGCCTGGCTGGATCCTGTAGCATGCTGAATGTTTCGTTAAAAGCAACCAGCCTTGGGGTGAAGAAGCAAATTTTGAGCGGCAGCGCTGGCAACATTGTCACTTTCATCATATCGCAGCTCACTACGACTTCACCTTCATCCCACTGGCGGGCTGCATCTTTGCGATATTCTGCTCGTGCCTGCGCTGCCTCTTCAATGTGAGTCTCATACGACTGGCAAGCTTCACATTCTTTGCTGTTGTGCTCTTGAGTCCGGATGTTGCTCATATGTTCTCCGTGTACTTTGCACGTACCGCATTCTTCGCCAGTCAGCCGGGTAAATCCAATATTCATAGCCTTGACAACTTTCCTATAGGTTTCAAGACTGCAGCTTCTACCCTGTTCGGTGAAGTCCTGGTGCATTTCCGTGATGGTGAGCTCTCCTGGGAGATAGCGTCTGTTGGGGGCGTGCTGGTAGCGGTAGTGAGGCGCAGCTGGTGCGTATGAATTCACATGGGCTTTGATGATTTCATCATTTATCTTGTTACTAGGTTCGTGCCGGCCTCTTCTGTCGATATCCATCGTAACGCCATGCGCATCACATCGGAGTGCGTTTTGCACTGCCTTGTCGCTTCCCAGCTGTAGGCCTAGCGTGGAAAGGAAAAATCCTTTGCACACTCTTTTTTCTCGTTTGTGGTGGATGGTAGGTGCCATTTGAGGGTCCTCTGTCTCCTTGATGTTTCACGCGTCCGCGTGGTATCCGGCTTCTGGACGATTCCAAACTCCCGGTACCATTGGCGCCTTGATTCAGCTGATTGACTATTCACTGCGTTGTTTATTGCTTTCCTTCTCTCTTCCGGTATCAAGGTAGTGCACTTCCACTTGCAATCACGGCATGACTGTGGAGTAGGAAGAGTTGGGTGCGATTCTGCATAACGGGCGATTTTTTGTGCTGGATGTCGTGCCCTCTGCGGCAGCTTCTTGATGCCTTCCCCTGCGGAGGCGGTCTGTCCCAGTATCTGTCCAGGAAGGGCACTACTTTCGAGGTGATCAGGCTCTTCGCTTCGTTGACTTTTCGAACACTGGCCCTGCTTCTTTGACACATCAGATGAACTGATAGTCCCAATTTCGAGCAGGTGGTAGTCCGCACTATCTATCTCCCCCCATAAGCATACTTGTGCTGTCCGCAACAACTGCTGCGAGTCTCGAAAGATCAAAGCCACTTTCCTCGTGAGGGGTCCTTACTGGCGTACTTGATAAAATACTTTCGGGAAAATGTTCACTAAATTCGTCCCAGTCGTCAGCGTTCGGTAAAACTGAACCAGCATGGGACTCTGGATGTGCGGAAGCAGAGCTAGCGCGCTCGGCATCACCTGTTACACCGAGGAGGGTCACCGGCGGGGCGGACTCTGGAGCATCGGCGAGAAGCGTCACCGGCGGGGCGGACTCTGGAGCATCAGCGAGGAGCGTCACCGGCGGGGCGGACTCTGGAGCATCAGCGAGGAGTGTCACCGGCGGGGCGGACTCTGGAGCATCAGCGAGGAGCGTCACCGGCGGGGCGGACTCTGGAGCATCGGCGAGAAGCGTCACCGGCGGGGCGGACTCTGGAGCATCGGCGAGAAGCGTCACGGGCGGGGCGGACTCTGGAGCATCAGCGAGGAGGGTCACCGGCGGGGCGGACTCTGGAGCATCGGCGAGAAGCGTCACCGGCGGAGCGGACTCTGGAGCATCAGCGAGGAGCGTCACCGGCGGGGCGGACTCTGGAGCATCAGCGAGAAGCGTCACCGGCGGGCGGACTCTGGAGCATCAGCGAGAAGCGTCACCGGCGGGCGGACTCTGGAGCATCGGCGAGGAGCGTCACCGGCGGGGCGGACTCTGGAGCATCGGCGAGAAGCGTCACCGGCGGAGCGGACTCTGGAGCATCAGCGAGGAGCGTTACCGGCGGGGCGGACTCTGGAGCATCAGCGAGAAGCGTCACCGGCGGGCGGACTCTGGAGCATCGGCGAGAAGCGTCACGGGCGGGGCGGACTCTGGAGCATCAGCGAGGAGGGTCACCGGCGGGGCGGACTCTGGAGCATCGGCGAGAAGCGTCACGGGCGGGGCGGACTCTGGAGCATCAGCGAGGAGGGTCACCGGCGGGGCGGACTCTGGAGCATCGGCGAGAAGCGTCACGGGCGGGGCGGACTCTGGAGCATCAGCGAGGAGGGTCACCGGCGGGGCGGACTCTGGAGCATCGGCGAGAAGCGTCACGGGCGGGGCGGACTCTGGAGCATCAGCGAGGAGGGTCACCGGCGGGGCGGACTCTGGAGCATCGGCGAGAAGCGTCACGGGCGGGGCGGACTCTGGAGCATCAGCGAGGAGGGTCACCGGCGGGGCGGACTCTGGAGCATCGGCGAGAAGCGTCACGGGCGGGGCGGACTCTGGAGCATCGGCGAGGAGCGTCACCGGCGGGGCGGACTCTGGAGCATCGGCGAGGAGCGTCACCGGCGGGGCGGACTCTGGAGCATCAGCGAGGAGCGTCACCGGCGGGGCGGACTCTGGAGCATCGGCGAGAAGCGTCACCGGCGGGGCGGACTCTGGAGCATCGGCGAGAAGCGTCACGGGCGGGGCGGACTCTGGAGCATCAGCGAGGAGGGTCACCGGCGGGGCGGACTCTGGAGCATCGGCGAGAAGCGTCACCGGCGGAGCGGACTCTGGAGCATCAGCGAGGAGCGTCACCGGCGGGGCGGACTCTGGAGCATCAGCGAGAAGCGTCACCGGCGGGCGGACTCTGGAGCATCAGCGAGAAGCGTCACCGGCGGGCGGACTCTGGAGCATCGGCGAGGAGCGTCACCGGCGGGGCGGACTCTGGAGCATCGGCGAGAAGCGTCACCGGCGGGGCGGACTCTGGAGCATCGGCGAGAAGCGTCACGGGCGGGGCGGACTCTGGAGCATCAGCGAGGAGGGTCACCGGCGGGGCGGACTCTGGAGCATCGGCGAGGAGCGTCACCGGCGGGGCGGACTCTGGAGCATCAGCGAGGAGCGTCACCGGCGGGGCGGACTCTGGAGCATCGGCGAGAAGCGTCACCGGCGGGGCGGACTCTGGAGCATCAGCGAGGAGCGTCACCGGCGGGGCGGACTCGAAATCCCCTGCTGCACCGAGGAGGGTCACCGACGGGGCAGACTCGAAATCCCCTGCTCCACCGAGGAGGGTCACCGACGGGGCAGACTCGAAATCCCCTGCTGCACCGAGGAGGTTCACCGACGGGGCAGATTCGAAATCCCCTGCTCCACCGAGGAGGGTCACCGACGGGGCAGACTCGAAATCCCCTGCTCCACCGAGGAGGGTCACCGACGGGGCGGGCCCGGAGTCTTTAGGAAGCTTTTCACTCCCAGAATCAGCAGCGGCAGTGGCAGTGGAGTCAAAGCCAGACATGGTGTCCGTCTCATCTGGAAAGAAGAACATACATCAAAATTAAATTTAAGAATTGTGGCATACACTGTCCTATATGCTTAGGCGGTGACAGGACAAATCCAGTGGTAGGAGAAACATCTAGATATGGCTTGGGTATATGGGAAAGAACAGAAGGTCTACTTTTCGAATTTTCGGGTTAATCATACTTTCGGTCCTGACGGTAAGTAACGCTGGTAGACTGAACCTGTTCCGGTCACATCCCGATTTCTTATTTTAGTCACGGCATCGGTTTGGACGGAAACATATCATTTTCAGGGGCATAAGCAAAAATACATAACATAGGAAACATTTCCGTTTAATATCAGCTTTGGATTGAAGAGGTTTCAATATTTGTGTCCGATTTTTAGGAACAGTCTTTATCACGAGCGTTTTTCTTTGTTGATTCAATATTGTTGATTTTTATTTTGTTTCAATATAAAGTTTATTCCCAATTTTAATGTCATACCAAATTTTGGTAACTTGGGTCACAGTTTGTAGTTTTTGCGAGCTGCAAATCTGTCAAATTTATCATAATGCAAAAGGTGGCAATGCTGTTGCTCAATCCAGAATTTACATCGTTCGCAAAAAAATGGAGGAGGGGTGAAATTAACCAGCACTCAAACATAGGAAAATTAAGAATGATTCACCTAAGGGTGAATCTAATCGCAATTTATATCGTCTAAATGCCAAATCAATACCAACCGTGGAATTTATCAATCTATCAATCTGGTAAACAGTATTCATAAAAGACAACAGCTGCGAGTCACATGAATATGCTCCGAGGTGAAATCTACTTACCAAATGCAAGAATTCGTCTCTTCTTCGACGCAGCGATAGTACCGGTCCATTGCTTGCCGTTGTGTCTCATCCGGACCCTTCCTCCAGCATCCAGGGAAGACCCTGGCACAACCCGCAAGTCGGATATTGGCACGTAGTGCCATTCTCCAGCAGTTATGTCGTCCCAGTCCACTCGGACCAATCTTCGTTTCTTGCGCTTCTTTTCATCCATACCGATTTTTTATCAGAGTTCAGAACTTAAATATGCTCACAAGGGTTGTCGAGTACTTTAAACTAGCGGTTTGTTGTCTGATTAGGGATGCAACCCAGGTTTAACCCGTTCCGCTTGTAAACAATGTCTAGACTGATTTAATTAGCGTAAAATATGGGCGGGGCGTAGTAAATATTAGAGATGCCATATAAAGTAACACCGAGGTACTGGACAATCTGAACGGTAAATTTTGGAAGAAACCTAATCTAATGTCGCAGGACTTTTTCTTTCTCTGGGTTATTCACACAATTGACTAATTGCAAGATCTAGTTTTGTGTTTTAAGTACGAAAATCGTGGAATTTGACGCTGTTTTTCATCGGCCTACGAAATAGCTATCTCCAATCCATGGAACGCACGTGCAGACCACTTTCGATATTGCTAACCCCAACATTAATCCAAGGTAAAAGGACGTATATACTCATACGTCTTTTTGCCTTGGGTAGATTGAAGAAAGGGATGCGTTAGTCCCAAGGCAAACAGACGTATGAAAAATAATACGTCCTTTTGCCACGTTGTATGGTAAAATTACGCATGCTTGCTTCTAACACCCACGGCAGAAAAGACGTATTATGTCAAAAAGACGTATGTTACAGACCTGTCTTTTTGCCTTGGTAGCGATGCTTGATTTTCTTGATCGTCACAAACTAAACCACTCATCCACGTCCTTTTGCCCCAAAAATTCAGTGTATACGTCCAATTGCCATGGTTTCCCTGAATCATACGTCTAGGCGGAAAATTTTACCCCCTATAGCACCCCCATTTTTCAAAAGATGGATGTAAAATTTTTGGAGGAGATGCGTCTCGGCGAGCCGATTCGAATGATGTAAAAAACCCAATTTCGAAAAAAATGTCGATACGTCTCATTGCCTTTTGGACGGCAGTACAGGTGAGCGGCTCATCGCCATGTACTACAGGTGAGCGGCTCCTGATCATGTACTACAGGTGAGCGGCTCATGGTCATGTACTACAGGTGAGCAGCTCATCGCCCTGTACTACAGGTGAGCGACTCATCGCCATGTACTACAGGTGAGCGGCTCATCGCCATGCACTACAGGTGAGCGGCTCATCGCCATGCACTACAGGTGAGCGGCTCCAGATGCCAGTTCTGCGGCTCGATGACGTGCACTTTGGGAGCGCGCTATCGGAAGCGAATGCTGTGATTTGGCGAGACGTTTTCCAAATCAGTTTGTGAGAGATGTGCTGGAGAAAAATATTCGCTGTTTTATTTTCTCTTTTTTTAAGATATATTGTCTTTCAGAAGTATCTTCACATACATAACGGGAAAATGTGCGCACTAATTATGTATGTAGTTGTTGTGCCACTTTTGATAACTGGGACATAAATATCGCCGTCAGCCGGAAGTACGATCTGCAACAAGCTCCCGACAACCCCGACTACGGCCTGCTGGCTGTCAAGGCCTTCTTCATCGACAACGTGCTGAGGGTGGAGGTGCTGAACGCCCGGGGCATCAAGTCGTCAGACCCTGACAGTGAGTGTTCGACAACGCAAACTGCCTTCACTTACTCATTTCTCAGTCTGTTCCAACCCAAACTCATGTGAGGTCATGTGAGTGTGACATGACCTCAAAACGCGGGCGCGAATTTGGAGGCGCGCCAAAGCAACATCTACCAGCGGATTATTTGCAAACTTCCACCGTATGATGAGGTCTTTAGAGTCCACCAAATCTGCGCTGTCAGAATACTGGCACTGTCGGCCTGAGGTGGGGTCAACGTTTAGTTATTCCATTAAAGTCCCCCCCCCATAATGGTCCGTGATGTGGGAAAAGAGAAATGGTTCCTTTCAGTGAATACAGACCAGATCAAGTTGGAAGTTCTCATACCTTGTGTCCTTGACGTTTCTGACCCTCGAGTTGAGTATCTGAACATCTGATCCCTCAAAGGTTATCTGAGGTCGCCTGGACAGGTTCAAATTCATTTGTCAGAAATAAGCATTTCATTGGGTTATTCTTTATTTTAATGTCATTGAGTTCGTCGTCACGGGGATCGATTGATATACATCATTACCATACCAGGCTAACATGTGACCGATCAGCGGATCCGCTGAGAACAAGTGGAAGCACTCCCTCCCGATCGACCCTGGGCGCCCCCTGAAACAGTCACGTCGCCCCCTGAATTTCTCCCCCCCCCTACACACAGGATGCGTGTCCTGGGCGGGTTCGATCGGGAGGGGGGGCATCGGGACTAGGGGGCCGCCACTTGCGACGGTAAAGCCTATCAGGAGGGCGCCAAATCATATCGTGGTACGCTGATACCCGTATCTTGGTGAGGGTGGGAAGCGATATTTCATGGGGGCGCCATTACCATTTTAGGGGGCGCCGAGGGTCAATGGGGGTGGACAAGTGCCCCCTTGATCCGCCTATGATGCGAGTATCGGCGCCCCTGCGATAGGATTTGGCGATTACCTGATAGGATTTGGCGACTACCTGATAGTATTTGGCGACTACCTGCTAGGTTTTACTGCTCAAAGTGGCGTCTTCCCTGGTCTGAATGTCCCCTTCCCTATTCGAGATCCTGGATCTGTCTGTGCGACCCTGACCGAACTCGAGGTCAGGACACGTTCATGGTTTGACCAAGCATACTTATAAAATATGTATAGTTTGGTTCGCCACGATGGCAGGACTCAAAAAACCTAAATGTCTACTTATGTACCGCTTAATAGGAACGTAGAGTAAAAACTGCGAGACCCCGTTTAAAACAGTTTTCAGTATACAGAAGTACTCAGTATTTCTTACTTCTGGTACACGTAATATTGACTCGATCTAAAAACATTAATAATTTCGCTGTTTTATCAAATAGCTTTCCAACACCGTGCGAAATGTTCTCCTCGCCGCCCAAACCTGCCACCGTGTTAGGACCGTGCGTGAAGGCGCTGCAGTGACGTGCGCGCTGACACCGTCTGATGCCGTTGCAGCCTGCGACGCATATGTGAAGGTACAGCTGCTGCCGGAGACGCTGGCTCCCACCATGGACAAGGTACAGACCAAGGTGCAGAAGAAGACGGTCTACCCACTCTTCGACGAGGTGTTCGAGTTGTAAGTAATGTCGCCGTCACCCCCGAGTACAAATGCCGGCGGGAGCAAAATGACTTCTGCCATTCCTGCATAAAGCCACAGTCAATACCACGTCCATTTCCTTCCAATGTTGACTTACTGCATACTCTCAGTCATTTGGAATGCCCTCACTAAAATTTCCCTGCTGGAATGTGGAGTTCGATCGCGCGGGTACTTACCCAGCAACAGGAATAATACGGGACGTCAGGCTTGAAACGTAAATCTCTAATACAAATTCCAGGTTTCAGCAAAATTGGGAAGAAATGGGACGATTTTGTAGCCAGCCGGTGCGGAAGGCTAGTGAGCCCAAATGTTGGCCCCAGAGGCGCAGGTTTCATGTCACGACCGGATGGAGATGGACTGCCCTCTCACTTTCTGCCGCTGGTGACACTCGTGCTGGTGAACATCCCTCCTGACCCTTCTGCTAGCATCCGCCTGGTACTGAACCCTTGTAACACTACCCTTCGCCAGATCAGTGGACAGGCATCTGTCCGTATCTGGTACGGACCCTCAGTAACGCTACCCCTCCCCTTCCCAGCTCGGTGGTACAGACCCTCAGTAACGCTACCCCTTCCCAGCTCGGTGGTACAGACCCTCAGTAACGCTACCCCTCGCCAGCTCGGTGGTACAGACCCTCAGTAACGCTACCCCTTCCCAGCTCGGTGGTACAGACTCTCAGTAACGCTACCCCTCGCCAGTTCGGTGGTACAGACCCTCAGTAACGCTACCCCTCGCCAACTCGGTGGTACGGACCCTCAGTAACGCTACCCCTCGCCAGCTCGGTGGTACAGACCCTCAGTAACGCTACCCCTTCCCAGCTCGGTGGTACAGACCCTCAGTAACGCTACCCCCTTCCCAGCTCGGTGGTACAGACCCTCAGTAACGCTACCCCTCGCCAGCTCGGTGGTACAGACCCTCAGTAACGCTACCCCTCCCCAGCTTGGTGGTACAGACCCTCAGTAACACTACCCTTCCCCTTCCCAGCTCGGTGGTACGGACCCTCAGTAACGCTACCCCTCCCCAGCTCGGTGGTACAGACCCTCAGTAACGCTACCCCTCGCCAGCTCGGTGGTACGGACCCTCAGTAACGCTACCCCTCGCCAGCTCGGTGGTACCGACCCTCAGTAACGCTACCCCTCGCCAGCTCGGTGGTACAGACCCTCAGTAACGCTACCCCTCGCCAGCTCGGTGGTACAGACCCTCAGTAACGCTACCCCTCCCCAGCTTGGTGGTACAGACCCTCAGTAACACTACCCCTCCCTTCCCAGCTCGGTGGTACAGACTCTCAGTAACGCTACCCCTCGCCAGCTCGGTGGTACAGACCCTCAGTAACGCTACCCCTTCCCAGCTCGGTGGTACAGACCCTCAGTAACGCTTCCCCTTCCCAGCTTGGTGGTACAGACCCTCAGTAATGCTACCCCTCGCCAGCTCGGTGGTACAGACTCTCAGTAACGCTACCCCTCACCAGCTTGGTGGTACAGACCCTCAGTAATGCTTCCCCTTCCCAGCTCGGTGGTACAGACCCTCAGTAATGCTACCCCTCCCCTTCTCAGTTCGGTGATACAGACCCTCAGTAACGCTACCCCTTCCCAGCTCGGTGGTACAGACCCTCAGTAACGCTACCCCTCCCCTTCCCAGCTCGGTGGTACAGACTCTCAGTAACGCTACCCCTCGCCAGCTCGGTGGACCGGGACCTGCTGGTGTCGCGGGACTGCCACCTGGTGTTCACGGTGAAGGACCACCACACGCTGGTGGAGTCGGAGCTGTTGGGTGAGGCGGTGCTGCCGCTCTCCCAGCTCCGCGGCGTGCCCTTCAACCAGGCGCGCGGCGTCGAACAGCAGCTGCTGCCTCTCTCCCCCATACGCATGCGAGGTGAGCGCCGCTGCCGCAGACGGCCGCGCCTGTGGCCATCGTAGACGGCTATTCTTAAAGCATCAAAGTATTTCACAACACGCGACCATTAACCCAAGATTGTTTCTCGACCATCTGCCATTTTTGATCGATGTGACAATTTCAACACGTTTCCCTGCCGCAGCTGAGCAACAAGAAGTTCACCAGGCTCTGCTTGACAAGTCGGCCTGGAGTCCTGTGGCTGCCGAGTTCATCCGCAAACTCAGCAAGCGGCTGCAGCCGCGGCGCGGCCAACCCGGGCGCCGCCAGCGCTTCCATCTCGCGGCTATTATTTAAGTCCTAGTTGCTACATACGCCGCGCGTCTACTCTGTGATACCCCACCTCCTCCAATGCTCATCTGCGCGAGACTGGAACTTGCCTCATGTCCCCCTGCGGCCGGTTTCAACGTGATTTGATGTATATTGAGTGTGTTTGTACTACTGTCTGCGCCAGGGCGGCGGGAGTGTTGTTCTACGTCACAAAGGGAGGCGGGCAGACTGTTTTGCGATGTCCGCTAGTCTGTCTGTGTAGGACGTGAACGTTTACCGCAAAAAATTATTTCGAGGTCAGGACACACGCTTAAGCTGTGACAGTAAGGACGAGTTTGGATTCTATTGAGATTATTTAGTCGCCCGTTTATGTTCGTTATCATGATGTACCCGCCGAGTTGTTATTCCGTTGACTTTCGAGATGTAGATTTTTGGCTCTGTGCCCGTATATTGACTGTGAAATGAACACGTTTGATGTTGACATAAGAGTTTTCGTCGATACCGGGAGCGAGCCTCCTGGTGTCCCACCCTGGAAGCTCAGTTGGTGGAGCGTTGCCACTGCTCTGGGAGTCGTGCGCGGGCGGTGCATTGGTGGAAACTTGGGATCGATTCCCTCGAGACGCTCCGGCGCTTAATATTTACCCGACATATATCTACCAGCAGCTGACTGGGTAGAGGCGGCCCTCCATCTTCTTTGTCAAACGTGGGTTTCAAATTTTTAGTCATTGCTGGAAATGTTCATTCGGATGGTAGGGATGGCTTGGAAACAATGTGAAAAGGCGGATAAAAAGGATGCATTAGCGGATTGACCCGTCAGGGGAATTGAAAAGGAAGAGAAAAGAACATTTGATGAATAAGTAGACATTAATAAAATTCAATAAGAAACAGATATTACCATATTGATACCGTTCAACTTCACAGGCGCGTTTCGTTTACTTCCTGGGCCTGGGAAATGCGAGCTAGATTGTTGGACCGTCGCTCAGGTTTCTCACGCCAAGAAAGTTATGAAACAAGCGGGTCCAGGCTATCTTCATCAGCGGAATCAGTTTTTTCACTGTCTTTTACCCACGGAAGAGGTATCCTTCGTGATTTGTGACACAGGAATCTCCAGATGTCTCTGGTAATCTTTCTCCCGGCGGTGGAGGGGGGTTCAAAATGGATCGAATGGGCCACACTAGCCATAACGCACACTCCTTTACGAAGACCGGGAGGGGGGGCCTAATTCAGCAACAGAAGAGGCAAACAACACCGGAAAACTTTGCGACATTTTTTCGAAAACGAGTTGGGTCGGGCAATTAACCACTATAAAATCAAGATAATTTAGTCGCGGGAGATTCTTATATACTGCGATCAAATTGAAAGAGAAGTGGCACAACTCCGGCGAAATGCCGCGAATTTGGGCAGGGCCGGTCCGGCGCCGACGGAGGTGTCCGCCAACACGCCGTCCGTCCAGCCACCGCGCCATTACTGCACCGCAGATTCCGGAGTCAAACAATAATTTATTTTCAAAGACAGAGTGCCCTCGCTGAACGCTCTCTCGACCGACAAAGTGCAGCGTTGAACGGAACGGGCCCGGAAGCGCGCCGGACATTAAAGCCTGTGTGATGGCGCCGGCGCCCGGCGGCCCGGCGACCCCTGCAGCCGGCAGCCACCCGCCTCCCACTGCGCGGCTGTACAGCCGGCACACCAGCTCAGTTACACACCCCGGAGTACACGCCGGGTCTTCTTCACACGACTCCACCCTCACCCAGCACCGATCCAGATGCCAAAGGCCTTTCAACAAAGCATTTCAGTGACGCCGCGGTCAGACTCTGGGCGTGCTGGTGGTGGGTGGTGATTGGCCGGATCGGTGGGATGGGAAGTAGCCGCCTTTACAGTGGACACGGCCGCCGGGGCCGGGCGCGGTGCACGTGCGCCCCGCTGTAGGAACATAGGACAAGCTGCTGGGACACTGGCAGCCGCAGTCGACCGACTGCCGCCGACAAAACACGCTCATCTCTCCACTGATGCGCATACCAAAATAAAAACACTCCAAACTCAGGCTCAACGTGAAAACTAACGCCGGGCTTTTGGGAGGCACTAACCGCTGCTACTGTGGCCCAAATATGAATATACCGACGGCTGGTGCTCCCTGGCTGTGCGGAAATGCATAAGCGAGTGTCGGAATGACGGCGGCGCACCGCACCACCGCCGAAGCCAGAGGCGGCGCACCTTCTTCACAAACCCCGCCGGCGCTACACCAGAGCTCACCATCAAGACACAGAACCACGGCGCACCATTCCGGTGACCACCATTGGGAACAAATCATAAAAAAGCGTGGAGGCACGCTGGGCGGCGATGAGCAGGCCGCAACAGGCAGAACAGCTCCGCCACCACCTGAGGGGGCAGAACAGCTCCGCCACTACCTGAGGCGGGCAGAACAGCTCCGCCACCACCTGAGGCGGGCAGAACAACCCCGCCACCACCTGAGGCGGGCAGAACAGCTCCGCCACCACCTGAGGGGGCGGAACAGTCCCGCCACTACCTGAGGCGGGTAGAACAGCTCCGCCACCACCTGAGGGGGCAGAACAGCTCCGCCACCACCTGAGGCGGGCAGAACAGTCACGCCACTACCTGAGGCGGGTAGAACAGCTCCGCCACCACCTGAGGGGGCAGAACAGCTCCGCCACCACCTGAGGCGGCAGAACAGCTCCGCCACCACCTGAGGCGGGCAGAACAACCCCGCCACCACCTGAGGCGGGCAGAACAGCTCCGCCACCACCTGAGGCGGGCGGAACAGCTCCGCCACCACCTGAGGGGGCAGAACAGCTCCGCCACCACCTGAGGGGGGCAGAACAACCCCACCACCACCTGAGGCGGGCAGAACAGCTCCGCCACCACCTGAGGCGGGCAGAACAGCTCCTGCCACCACCTGAGGCGGGCAGAACAACCCCGCCACCACCTGAGGCGGGCAGAACAGCTCCGCCACCACCTGAGGCGGGCAGAACAACCCCACCACCACCTGAGGCGGGCAGAACAGCTCCGCCACCACCTGAGGCGGGCAGAACAGTCCTGCCACCACCTGAGGCGGGCAGAACAGCTCCGCCACCACATGAGGCGGGCAGAACAGTCCCGCCACCACCTAAGGGGGCAGAACAGTCCCGCCACCATATGAGGGGGCGGAAGAGCCCCGCCACCACCTGAGAGGGCGGAACAGTCCCGCCACCACCTGAGGCGGGCAGAACAGTCCTGCCACCACCTGAGGCGGGCAGAACAGTTCTGCCACCACCTGAGGCGGGCAGAACAACCCCGCCAACATCAGGGCTGAGTGTGGAATGTAAAGACGCCACGAGCGTCCACCAACAACGCTGGATCACCACCTCTCCGGCACGGCGCAACAACAAATAAACACAGCTGCACAATCCGGCAACCAGCACTCTCCTCACTAAAGCAGGAATGGTAATGAAAAGGGTAGCGAAAAAGGTTTGATTGAACACTAGCGTGAGCGCCACGAAAATGCAGACGTAAAATTGTGACAGCGCGCGCAACTTGCAAACAGCATCCGACTAAAAGTTCTCACACGCCAGACCACGGGCGCGTGAACAGGGCGGCGGCGGATAGGGAGCTGGCGGCAGGGCTGGTCAGCACCGTCGGCGAGTCCGGCTCCACCGCCACCTGGCGTCCTCGCCGCGCCGCCGCCGGCGGGCCGCGTTTGTGCACTGGTCACCACTGCCGCTGCCAGCCCGCCGCCGCCGGCCGCCGCCGCAGTAATATCATGGGTGAGGCTGGCGGGGCCGCGCGCCGACACCGACCCGTTACGACACGTCCTGCTCCTCCACGTCCTGCACCGCCGGCGCCGCCTCCTCTCCTGCCGCACGCGCACGCACAGTGAACACAGTGTCTCCTCCCCTGCCAGATGAACAGTGAGAGCGTACACAGTGCCTCCTCCGTGCCAGACGCACAGTGAGAGCGTACACAGTGCCTCCTCCGTGCCAGACGCACAGTGAGAGCGTACACAATGCCTCCTCCGTGCCGCACGCACAGTGAGAGCGTACACAGTGCCTCCTCCGTGCCGCACGCACAGTGAGAGCGTACACAGTGCCTCCTCCGTGCCAGACGCACAGTGAGAGCGTACACAATGCCTCCTCCGTGCCGCACGCACAGTGAGAGCGTACACAGTGCCTCCTCCGTGCCAGACGCACAGTGAGAGCGTACACAGTGCCTCCTCCGTGCCAGACGCACAGTGAGAGCGTACACAATGCCTCCTCCGTGCCGCACGCACAGTGAGAGCGTACACAGTGCCTCCTCCGTGCCAGACGCACAGTGAGAGCGTACACAATGCCTCCTCCGTGCCGCACGCACAGTGAGCGTACACAGTGCCTCCTCCGTGCCAGACGCACAGTGAGCGTACACAATGCCTCCTCCGTGCCGCACGCACAGTGAGAGCGTACACAGTGCCTCCTCCGTGCCAGACGCACAGTGAGAGCGTACACAGTGCCTCCTCCGTGCCAGACGCACAGTGAGAGCGTACACAATGCCTCCTCCGTGCCGCACGCACAGTGAGAGCGTACACAGTGCCTCCTCCGTGCCAGACGCACAGTGAGCGTACACAATGCCTCCTCCGTGCCGCACGCACAGTGAGACGTACACAGTGCCTCCTCCGTGCCGCACGCACAGTGAGAGCGTACACAGTGCCTCCTCCGTGCCAGACGCACAGTGAGAGCGTACACAGTGCCTCCTCCGTGCCAGACGCACAGTGAGAGCGTACACAGTGCCTCCTCCGTGCCAGACGCACAGTGAGAGCGTACACAGTGCCTCCTCCGTGCCAGACGCACAGTGAGAGCGTACACAGTGTCTCCTCCCCTGCCGGACACACACGCACAGTGAGAGCGTACATGCACATTTCTGGACCTAGCCAAATCCCCGGTTAGAATGTCTTTAAAATGTCGTCACCGGCGCTGTGGCCTGCGGCTGGTTGCGCGAGTATGAAACGGAGAACTAGCTGTAATCGAGGCCGCCCCTAATCTACCGGGTCAAGCAAGGGTCATACGTTTAAGATTTTGATCCAAAGACGATACAGATCTGACCTCTGGTCTGGATGCAGATTCGGAGCTGGAGTTTGGGTATGCGGCCTAGGACGCATTCTATGAAGTTTCTCTGCGCTTGATTCCATCACCGGCTGAGTGCTTCATAAGCCGAATATAACAACGTGTTCACAGACTGCGAGTGCGGATCTGGATCCGGGCCTGAGCCCCAGATCTGGATTGAGGTCGGGTCAAGAGCTCTGGTTCTAAACGTTTTACTCCTCTTTGACTGGAAAAATTAGGGGAGGCCAAATTGCACCTCGTTTGACCTAGTTGTGTCACACTTTAGGAGCCAAGTGCCAGTAAGGGCACGGCAGGTGCCATACTGTGTTAAAATATCTGGCGACCACGACTATAAGTGTCTCCTCCTCTAATGAACACACACGCAGCCAGCCAATGCTACCTCTTCCCTCCCGGGTACCCGCAATCAGGGAAGGCCGCGTCCCCTGGCGTACAAATAAAGCGGGCACCATTTCCTATCGGACACGCAGCGAAAGCTACAGCAGACCAAACGCAAGGAGGGGGATGTGGCAGCGACATCAGTTCCACGCACGGCCTTGTGTTCTCTTCCTTGGACTGGACACCCAGCCTACAGCTCACTGCCCGTCTCACTACCCAGGGGAGGGGTTAGGGCGCTCCAGCTGCAAGGGCGATACAGCACGTCTCACTACCCATACCGCACCGCCACGGTACGTCTTTCCGACTCGTGTGGACCCAACTAAGGGACATGAGTTTGAGCAGTCAAACACCAATTCCTACAGAGGGACATGAGTTAAAGCAACACATAAACAACCATTAACGACATTATAATCTAATGATAGTGCGAAATGATGTTTCCGCTGCAGAAGCGCGGCACATTCGCTCGGACTCCCTTCGATCCATGGATAGTCCACAATTGCTTAGATACATTCGTGACAATCTTAGATTTTATGGCTGTAACATATTGTGACCAAACAGAACAGTATTGTGTGGAGAATGGTCATAAGATAACTTGTTACCAATGCAATGGAGGCGTAAGTAGTTCCATCCCAATGAATTAGGTTGTCAATAGTTCACATTTGCTTTCCCTGCCGAGGATAGTAAAATCCGTGGCCGGAAGCACGTCGCAAGCCGTTCACATCCAGCACGCCCCAGCATGCGATAGCTGCAGCTAAGAAGTTGCAATATCCGCAATAACACGAACGTGTAAACCTACCGTTTGGAAAGTGAAAATGTCTCAGCCCGTTCCGACTCTGTTCCCAAGAAAGATACTGATCAGGAACACAGGAATAAAACATGCCGGTCAACGTTCGGGATATTTAACAATTAAAATACCCGGCAGCAGCCAGACCACTAGGAGCTGGTCAAAACAAAAACTATGCCCGAACTGGGGCCAACGATAACAGCTGTTCCAACCTGTGGGTCATCAATCCTCCCCACCCGCGGAGCTGACTGCATCTTTCATTTCTGGAGGCAACCCGGGAGGATTCCCGTGCAAATGAGATTGCAACGACATTGCATCAACATATTTTTGAAGCGAAGCCGGAAAGCGTGGTTTAGGTTAGTACAATCGAGGTCCGACAACCACGCTAGGCTTCAGGGCAGATAGCTCGCGTCTCGGCCCGCAAACCGAGAATTCCGGGAACCCTCGGCCCCATTCGCAGCCGCGGCAGCAGGTCCTTGTACAGTTGTTTGACGTCACAGGGGAAACGATACACCGTAATACGGGTTCCACCCGGCTGCTGACTTGGGGGGGCATCACTCTAGCTGCCGACCCAACCGGGTGCCACGGGCGAGGTTAGAGCGAGAGCTGAGAGTGCAGGACATCCACCAGCTCAGTATTGTTCGTAATATCAGCCCAGTTAACGTGCCACACATTAGTTCTTGTTTGGGAATTCAGCGCGTTCCGACTGCACAGTCATTGCATTGGCCATTTAGCGTGCAGCTGTGATTTGGGACGAGCAGGAGGGAGTAGAAGCCACGTCAAATTCTCGCCAACAAACACTGCGCGAATGAAACAACAGATATCGATGGAAAGAAATAAAGAAAAACAAACAAACATGCTCAACTACCTTTCACAGCTCCTGCCAAGCATAGATGAGACGTACAAAACCGATCGAGTATTTCATTCAAGTGGAGCCACTTGCGTACAACCCGAGAAGCTGACGAGCCCTTACACCGCAGCCACCGACACTGCCGGAGCGGCCGGAGAGCAGCACTCACCCTCCTTGCCGTCGGCCTGCATGTCGGAGGTCCACAGGGTGAGGTTGTCCCTCAGCAGCTGCATGATGAGCGTGCTGTCCTTGTAGTTCTCCTCCGACAGCCGGTCCAGCTCGGTGATGGCGTCGTCGAAGGCGGCCTTCGCCAGCCGGCAGGCGCGGTCCGGCGAGTTCAGAATCTCGTAGTAGAACACGGAGAAGTTGAGCGCCAGTCCCAGCCTGTCGAGGAGGGGACACAAAAATCATTATAATTTCTCGGGGGGGTAGGCAACTGATTCCGCTCAACTCCACAGAAAATCACATGTTCGTATTCGAAAGTTGACTCCGCATTTCCGACCCGGCGTCCTAACTAGTACACTACTAGGGATTCAGGAGCCCCAATATTCCCCTCAAGCTTGCGCTATTTGTACTTAACTGAACGACTGACAGATCCAGGACTTCATTTCGGGAGGGGAGAGCCATGACTTCATTTCGGGAGGGAGAGCCAGGACTTTATTTCGGGAGGGAGAGCCAGGACTTCATTTCGAGGGGGCTTCAGCCCCCCTCGCCATTACCACGGAGCAGCCTCGGCTACTATGGCTATTACTATAGGCCCTCTGACATTTGGGTGGGGGGGCTTAAGTCCCCATTGTGTCCGCCACTGGTTATATAGGTTTACATACATACGTTCTGAGATAGTTCTTTGGGCCGTAGAAGTGGGAGACCTGCGCCTTCATTTCCAGGGCCAGGGAGGGCAGGCCCCCGCATGTCCCATGGTGACAAGGCCCCTGCACTGAATGCATTAGCTTTATGATACGTCAGGTGACTATCAAATCAGCTTTGACTCCAAACACAACATGACCGGTCAAACATAGCGTAGAGCACTTAACCACTCACCGCCTGGGGGTCCGATCAGATCCCCCGGTTTTTCGCAAATTATTCTAAAGCCGATTTAAACAAGACGCGCGTCACTTTGCATGTTGTCGGGTGATCATTTTAACAACTTATGAAAAGAAATGGCATCAAGTCAGGTCAGGTCAACAAGTTATGACGTCATTTATAAGCCCCTTGAAGTCGATTTTGTTCTTTGTTCCTCGTTCAAAAATGAAGCTGACAAAACCAGGGTGTAACTTGGCTTCTAGAAGAACTATATTAAGTGTTTAAACAGCATTCAAAAGCTCTTGAAACGAAACATCAGAACACTGTCATCCATTTTGAAGTCAATACCAAGGTGACCAGAGGTCACCAAAGGTAACGGTTTTCGGAACTGTTTGCCTATAACTTATGAACGAAACCAGATGTAATCCTAAACTGGGCATCACAGTACCAAGTAGTACCTCAGGATTCGAATAGCATGCAAAATGACGATGAAAGGCCATTATTTCACCTTGAGGTAACAACATAACCTCTCAAAGTCATGTCGCATATCATCCGAATCCTTGGGTTCAGACAAACAAATTGATGCCTTTGGATTATTTCTAGGTATAATAGTCTACGGATTATAATATATTTCCTGAATGGGCCAAATTTTGACCCATTTTGACCCACCGTGACGTCATGGGTCAACGGATATGGTTCAACTCGGCTCCAAAGCAGAAGATGGCAAGGCGCTTTCAGCGTCCTTTCTATTTTTCCCTATCGCCCCCTTCCCAAGACCGTAGGAGGGGTTCGATCAGACCCCAGGCGGTGGTGGATGCGATAAAAACCGGAGGTGCCGGGTTAAAGCGCCATACAATATAATATGGTTATTACGCACCAAGCACAGTCCGCTGGAGAGCTGTCAGACGAAGAAATGGCTGTAGGGAACCTTTACAGATATAGACAGAGCTCGGCAGTCATCCGATGCCTTGCGCCTGGATCGCGGTGGATACCCGGCGGAACGACCCTTTTAGAACCCAGCGATAAAAACTCAGCCGGCGGAGAATAGTGGCGACGCCATCAGCCAGCTCCTCAGAGCTGCCGCACGCTGGCGGTTCAAGGCTGTCCAGCTCAAGACATCGACACTTCTGACATCTGTTCTCCGAAGATTCTAGTCTTCGTAGAACATATGTCAGAAATGTGTAATAGGATACGAACAATTCACATATCAAAAAGAATGTTAGGGTTCCGTGCGGGTTCGGTGGTACCTTGGTAACCAGCGAAATAAGTCCCACGTGGGGGGAGGGGGACGGGACAATAAGGGGCTGTTCACAAATGATGTCAGCGACCGACGAGGGTGGGGGTCGTCTGGCATTTGCTGGCTGTCGCCTACGAAAGGGTGGGGTCTGGCATTTGCTGGCTGTCGCCTACGAAGGGGTGGGGTCTGGCATTTGCTGGCTGTCGCCTACGAGAGGGTGGTGTCTGGCATTTGCTGGCTGTCGCCTACGAAGGGGTGGGGTCTGGCATTTGCTGGCTGTCGCCTACGAAAGGGTGGGTCTGGCATTTGCTAGCTGTCGCCTACGAAAGGATGGTGTCTGGCATTTGCTGGCTGTCGCCTACGAAGGGGTGGGGTCTGGCATTTGCTGGCTGTCGCCTACGAATGGGGAAGTGGGCCTGGCATTTGCTGGCTGTCGCCTACGAATGGGGAAGTGGGCCTGGCATTTGCTGGCTGTCGCCTACGAATGGGGAAGTGGGCCTGGCTTTTACTGACGATTTCCGACGGTGGGGGATCAGTGGAGCATCATTAAAACATGTTGTTCTTTCAACAGCTCAATTTTTCCTTGTAAAAAATTTGCCACGAAATGACATTACACGCTATAGGATGACAGAACAGCAAAACAAGAGCGTTTGGTTTCCAATCAAGAATAAAATGGACGATTCGGCGGTATTTCCGGACCGGAGAACAAATCGCCAGCTGACCTGGCATTGTTTTAGAGCGATAACTATGCACACCTGACTAGAGCCTAGGGAATTGGGCGAATCCTTTCAACTGCTTAGTTTGTACAAGACAACCCGCCAATTTAATCCATACTATTTCACATATAGCCTTTTGGCAGCTGATGTGCCCCAAAGCTCACTCATACTCAGCTATCTAAACTATTAATAGAATCACAACGCTTTTCTTTTAGTGCAGAATACAACTGTTTCACCTATCAGCAGACATGAGCCAGTACTGTCACTGTAGTAATATACCCAGTGTGCCGGACGTGGGCCGATGGTTTCAAGAGACGCGGGGAGGGGGCAACGGGACCTGAAGTCGTGAAAATATAGGTTTTTGAAGGAAGTCCGCGAAAACTGAGGGGTTTGAGGAAGGCAAACGCCTTTTTTTGCTCCTCCCCTAGATCTGCGCTTGAATAAATCATGGAAAAGAAACTTTACAGCAAAAATCTGACATAGTATTTTCCGCGAGCTTGTATACATTTTCCTTGCTTCACCTTCCGCGTCGTTCACTATTGATTTTGAGGTGGCGAAAAGTGTTGCAGACAAGAGAGGTCTGAAAATTGCTCACGGAAGAGGAGGGGGTGAGCCATTTACTGACGATTACTGACCAAGGGAGAAGGATCAGGAGCACTCCCAAATTTTTCTGACGTCATAAATGAACAGCCCCTGATCGACTGAAATCTAACGTGTTCCAAGCTAAAAAACAAAAACAAAAAATACACGTAAGACAGCGCTTCCGAGGCAATCCACAGCTCACTCACGCAGGCGCCCCACGTGTGATGCCCCATCAGGTGTCACGTGTAAAACAGGTCACCAGATCGGTGAGGGACAGCCGGCCGGCTTTGGCGACACGCCGCGGTGCTGTTCCCGGCGGCATTCCTGACAGTGCACGATGAAAGGACGGTGCACACATGTGGAGGGCGGCAGTGACTGTCAGCGTGGCTTCCTGCCACGCCGCACCACCGGCAAGTCGAGGCCACAGACACCCGCTGACCGTGCACCACCCTAAGGTCACCAGGCATAACCTGCCCCAGTCCTCAGCCCCACGCGGGATTCACCACTCGTGTGGTTTGCACAAACTGATTCGGAGAATCCAAGCAGCTAAAGCTTCAACATATCGGCACTGGGTCACCATGAGACGGTAGACGCGAAATACTGCAGAAGAAGCGCCAAACAGTGCAACTCGGTTGGAAATTTAGCCATTCGTTTGGGCCTAGGGCCGCATCAGACCTATTGGCCAAATCACAATCATACACAACGCCATGAAAGGCAGCATCACTCAAATTGAAGTACATGTGAATATGCAGGCTAAACTGCCCACTCTTAACAAGCTAACATTGTTATAACTGTTTTTCAGTCATTTACCACCCTTTCCGTCCCGACTGAGCTCATTCTATTCAGGCTGAGAGCCTAAGCACCATTCAAAAAGACGAAACCCGCGAGCAAACTCCTCACACACCAACACTGACGTGCATGGGCAAAATGGATATATCTGAGTGGAAAAACATTTAAGGTGCTCTAGATTGCAGGGTACAAACGGCATAAAATGCTCTCCTAGGCCGGTTTTCTCATTGACTCGGGATGCGTGAGCAGCCTCGGTGCCACGGCTCTCGGTACGCACTTTTAAAGGGAATATAGCAACTTCATCATGGGATTCGAACAGATAGCGATGTGATAGAGCATACCGGCTATGTTTTCGTGGAGTGACTTTGCTCAACCGGACTGGACTTTTACCTGGCTCGTCGAGTTTTAAGACCGAACTCAAACAGGCCTTGTTATAAATTTTAGAGTAGCATCGAGCTACATTCTTTTACCCACAGCTCATTGTTATGTGTGATTTTATGAGTATGAGTGTTTTTAGTCTCAGCCTACATTGAACCTTTTTATGATATGACGTGAATGTGTGAAAAGCCGCACCTTGATGTGGATCATCTTCGAATAAATCTGTTATCTGTTATCTGTTACCGAGAAACCACTTGGTTGAAATAGCATTTGCCCTTGAACTCACTGTTCGCGGAGAAAAAAACAAAATTAAAAAAGTAAAAATGTGGTTGCTGGGTACCGGATACCGCTCTCAGGTGTGTCCGTCAGCGCCGGGTACCGGACACCGCTCTCAGGTGTGTCCGTCAGTGCTGGGTGCCGGACACCGCTCTCAGGTGTGTCCGTCAGTGCTGGGTACCGGACACCGCTCTCAGGTGTGTCCGTCAGCGCCGGGTACCGGACATCACTCTCAGGTGTGCCAGGTACCGGACCCCGCTCTCAGGTGTGTCCGTCAGCGCCGGGTACCGGACACCTCTCTCAGGTGTGCCGGGTACCGGACACCGCTCTCAGGTGTGTCCGTCAGCGCCGGGTACCGACACCGCTCTCAGGTGTGTCCGTCAGCGCCGGGTGCCGGACACCGCTCTCAGGTGTGTCCGTCAGCGCCGGGTACCGGACACCTCTCTCAGGTGTGTCCGTCAGCGCCGGGTGCCGGACACCTCTCTCAGGTGTGTCCGTCAGCGCCGGGTACCAGACACCGCTCTCAGGTGTTCCGGGTACCGGACACCTCTCTAGGTGTGCCGGGTACCGGACACCTCTCTCAGGTGTGCCGGGTACCGGACACCTCTCTCAGGTGTGCCGGGTACCGGACACCGCTCTCAGCGCCGGGTACCAAGTACCGCTCGTGCTGGAGCCGCGCCGCAGATGGCGACGTCGTGATCGGCAATGTCTGAACTGCGCCACGACGGCGTCGTAAACACGGCGGCGGCGGTGCACTGAGCGGCTGCGGCTCCCCTGGCGGCCACTGCACGGTCTGAGGCGCGCTACTCGGAAGTCGGCCTGGGCGATGGTGCTGAGAGGTGGCTTAGTTCGTAATGTCGATCTCAGTGAAGTGACAGACCATGTTCTGGCCATCTCCAAGTTCAAAGATGTTCTGAGATATACTCGCGATCAGCCCAGATGCATTTTGATCGACGAAGGAAGGAGCACGGCATTCTGAGCCTGCAGAATAGTATAGTTGCTTCCAACAATGATCTATATTTATCCGATAAAATAGCGGCATTTCCACTTCCAACTGCGTGCTCCTCCTCGCCCTCACCTCCCGTCTCGTGCCAAAGTGAACGGTACCGTCACCGTCACAACTTCAGGGCCGCCAGATGTATGCCTCGGTCGCTGACGTCCTATGAAAACAGCCAATTGCAGCTGCTGGCGTTTCGCTACCCACGCTACCCGCGCTACCCGTGCCCGTGCTTTCCGGCACACCTGTCGTAGACAACAAGAACCCTGGCGTTCTTGCCGGCATCAGCACAGCAATGATGCTGTGAGACACTGAGTGAGTGAGCCACTGAGCTCAGTGTCATGCGTCGCACGCATATTTTTACCGGCGTTGTACGATTCCCAGCCTGCCATTTCACCAAGTTGTGTTCCGACCGATTTCGACAGTCACGATGGAATTCATACCATCGGACGCTCAACGCCATGTCACGCCCGGCAGTCAAGGTTTTGAAAATTCAAGGTGACCAAACCCCAGCCTACGCACCAAAACCGGTCCTGTGCTGACGTCAGAGAAGGCTCACTTACGCATTTCCTCCGAAAAGGCCCAACTCCGATTTCCGAGGACCGATTTCATCAATAGCGTGCTGTCACGTAGCAGCGGAGAGCCCGAGCCGACTTATACTCGGCAACCAGGTCTGAGCGCTGAGAGCAGCGGCACACCTTCATAATAGCATTTAACCGCATTTAATATAATAATAGGATAATAAAGAGCATTAGCAGTAAAAGCACAGACAGCATAGCCATAAGATAAGGCATACCAAAAACTCCAGTCTGGTATTACATTTATCTCCCCGTTTACGGCGAAGCAGCGTGTTTGCCAGAGCTGCAAAAAGTCGGGCTCTCGGGTCATAAAGTGCCCGACAGATTTTAGGGCACGGTATGGTCTTGCGACAGATCTTACAATCTGTGAGAAAAAAATATTGAAAGGAAGCAGAAAATATTTTTGTTCTAAAAAAAACTCAATATTAGAATTGTCACCTCTTTCACTCAACAAGTTTTTCATGAATTTGCACCTCTCCCATATCAAGCCAGTGTGCGGCAAGAACCGATGGAAAATCGAGGGACTTATGAAGCGAGGGACCTTCGAATAGAGGGCCTTATGCACAGAGGGTCTTTTCGAGGGACTTATGAATCGAGGAACCTTGAATAGAGGGCCTTATGCACAGAGGGCCTTTTAAACGTCACCCAGAAAATCCTCTGCTGGAAAAATTCCTTCACCGGCCTGTCGGGCCCGATTTGTATTCCATAGCACGCGACAGCTTGGCCCGACAGGCCGCCGTAAAGGTAAAGGCGACAGGCAAAACAGTTTTTCCTTCGTTTCCTTCGTTTGGAAGTACGCTCAACGCTGCCGCAAGGGCGCTGTTTGAACAGCGCCCTTGCGGCAAAGCCGGTGTAAAAAGGTATCTTTGGTTTGAAGAAAAGCAGCCCTGCGGTTTGGTGTGTTGCCTTGTGGATATGGCGGAGGCCAAGGCCCTAGAATCCCGTGGTGTGGTGGAGGCAATGCGTTGCAAGGTTGTGTTTTTGATTATTTTCTCTTTGCATTACTTTGGTATACATCTTGAGTAAACTGGTTGAGCCTGGATTTCATCGTCCATAGTTGAAGGACTGATAAATGGCTCCGATTAAGCTGAAGCCCCTTCCACCGTCCCATGTCAAGCTTAAATGTGGATTTGAGGGATGTGGGTATTTTGGCGAAAAACGTTTTTTTAGGAGCATCAGCGAATCAAGCATTCTGGGCTGCCCTGCAAGTTCAGGAACAGTGGTTTTGGCCAAGGAGGTCGTTTTGAAGCATGGGTCAAACAGCGGGCAGATCAGAACAGTGGGGAGAAAACAAACAAGTAAGTGATGGGGTGTTCGTTGTAATTTCGGCAGCTTACAGTTATTTCCACACAGTATGTTATGCTCACTGTTGATCAATAATTTTAAATGATATTAATAAGGGAAAAATGAATTTTACCAGCAGACTGGTCAAATTAGACTGAAACATTTGATTTTCCCTTCTGTCTTCTTTTAAATCCAATGCCTGTTTGTCCAGAATTAACCACAAAAGTTGCATACCTTCATCAGTGGATTTTTAGATGCCAAAGAAACAAAACTCTTCACCTTTCCACATTAATTTGAGTTTTAAGTACCAAACTATTTCTCCTATTTCATTTTATTCACTTACCTAAATATGCCATGATCTATGTCAAGGGGACAAAGATATAACAAAAACACAGCCTAGTGCAACCTTTACTCATTCCTTTTACTCTTAACTTCCTTGGAAACATGATATTTATTTGACATTTACTATCTAACTGACTTAAGGTTATTTATTAGCCTCATGAACTTCAGATCCTTAACCACGTACCCTCATGGAAATGAGCACGGCAATGCATGAAAAACTTTGAGATAGCTAACAGCTTCAAAATTTAGGATTTTTCATGTAAACATGCATTTAAAGTCATGGAAAGCTAATATTACATGTTTGTATTCAACTACAAGTAGCCATGATCCTTAAAAACACTTTCGAATATAAAAAAGTACCCCTCCAATCTTGTTTGTCTGGCCATCAGAGCAAAATCCATATATAAATTTCGGGGTTCCTTCCAAATTACCCCCTCCCACCTCCAAAAAACTGAAATCATGAAAATCTGCAGAAGCTGGCATAAGTAACCGCATGGTATGGGAACCAGGTCAGCTTTCTTCCATTGCAAACTATATTTTTTAAGTATTCTGGGCTGGACTATGTAACATAATAACAAAATATCACTTATTCTCATTCTAGTGCAGCATTTTTTGTCAATGGCGGCTGCAGAGGACTGAAAAAGGGGGGGCTGCTTTTCATGTTATTGTATATTTCCACCTGTGAACTAAATCATCTGAATTCAAGACTGAGTCTTATTCAAGACCCAGTCGAGCTGACTTTGACACACACTATTTGTATGCTGTACGTCCACAAATCTCAAATTACATCCAATAATAAATTTCCTTTACCAATGGTGACTCCAGAAAATGGGAATTGGTGGTTCGGTATTCAATTTGTTATAGGTTTCTGCCGATAACCTTAATTTCCTGAGCGTGATTCTGATAATTGAAAACCCGAAGAACAGTCTCAGTTCTAGAGTTTTGAAAATTAATAGACTTGTGTCATTCCACTTAGATTTTCCATAGGCGGCTTCAGAGCACGAAAAATAAGGATATCACACATATAAGGATCAGAGCACAAAAATAAGGATAATGATATCCATTGGTGCCAAACTTGAAGTTTTTTATGCTAATTTTAGTATTTTCTATTACGAATGTGGAAAAAGAGTAGGAACATTTTACCAATTGAATGGGTTTTAGACAATTTTAATAGTCCTATCCTAACCACCCGACAGATTTGGAGGTTTTTTCGAAAGTGCCCGACAGATTTGAGATTTTTTGCAGCTCTGGTGTTTGCAGCGGAATTTGGCCACACTAGCCCCAGCACGCGCCACGCCACCACCGAACACCCGCGGCCTACCGTTACACTCGGGGTATGGCATCGCTGAAAGAACTGCGCTAAAAAATAGTACAGCTGCGAAGCGACATTTCTGCATAAATACATTCCGAAACGAACGAAATATGGAACTAGAGATTTTAAGACCGCTGTGCGCATCTGGTGACCCAGTTCAACTTCAATGAAGGAGACACATTACCTTTAAATTCAATTGGCCCCATACAAACACCAAATTTCATCTCACTGATCTGGGGCTTGCAGTTGGCTCCACAGCAACGGGTGGTGATAGCTTTACCAAATACCGCCCGTTGAGTCTTTCCCTATTCCTCTTTTCACGCTCATTCTGACCGTCTTCCCTGCGGACGGCTCATTCTGACCGTCTTCCCTGCGGACGGCCATTCTGACCGTCTTCCCTCGGGACGGC
Source organism: Lepas anatifera (assembly GCA_034440635.1). Taxonomy (NCBI): domain Eukaryota; kingdom Metazoa; phylum Arthropoda; class Thecostraca; family Lepadidae; genus Lepas; species Lepas anatifera. Next base: position 79,235 of record JAOTON010002077.1, on the reverse strand, counting down.
TTATTCTGACCGTCTTCCCTGCGGACAGCTCATTCTGACCGTCTTCCCTGCGGACGGCCCATTCTGACCGTCCTCCCTGCGGACAGCTCATTCTGACCGTCTTCCCTGCGGACGGCTCATTCTGACCGTCTTCCCTCGGGACGGCTTATTCTGACCGTCTTCCCTCGGGACAACCGACGTGCCTAGTCCAAGGTTACAACAACAAAGGCTTTCGGCACCTTAAACACTCCGCGCTATATAGCGCCCAAATGTTTGAGTAGTGACTACAAAGAAATGCGAGCCAACCGGCACTAATGACCACCCCGCGTTTTTTTCTTCTCTGGGAATAAAGGAGAGGATACAGGACACCGTTGTCTATACAAGTTTACCCTGCAGTACTCTGCGGTTCGTGATCTGAGCTTCTCGACTGCGGAGGGGAGTATTCTCGGTCTCTTCCCGGTACAACGGCGCCCCGACCGTCACCGCGACCTAGCCAACATTCAGCAAACATAGGCGTCTTCCATACCCACACGGTGAACGGATACCAGCATTAGACAGTGATCGATGCCCTGGAAGGTAATATTTACAAAGATGGAACTCAACAGCGAGAGCTTCCCGAGAAAACACTTCTAGGGAAGACCTGTTTATCCAGGTACGCAGCCGAGTTCAAAGGTACCTTTGGTCAGGCTTGGAAACACTCTTATAGACTCTGGCTCGGCTGAGATCGATTAAATAACACTTTTAGTCACAGACGGACTGTAATTCTCTGGTGTCACCATTCACCGGAAAAAGCTCCGGAGTGCCCCCTCTTAGTCTCTTCACTCTGGTCAATGCGCCAGGCTATACAAAAACGCATCAAAATGTGAGCATCATTTCAGTCCGCTGGCTGGTCATGCTTCCATACAAGTTCGAGAGTTCTACCACTGCACTCGCTGGAGAGAGAGAGAGACAGAGAACAGACAGGAGAGAGCAGTGGAGGTGGGAGGCAGACCGACTACTGACTATCCCGGCAGCGCCGGGTCTGACGGGGTGGCAGCGACCAGGCTGGAAAAACGCTAGTCAAGGCGAATATTCCAGCCCCTTCCCAATTCCCGATCCAGAATAATGCGCTCAAGATAAGGAATCAGTCATACCTGAGGACGGCAGATGTTTAAATTTATAGAAATGAGCGTGATCACTTAGTTCCATCATCTACTCGAGACAGCGCCCGTTCCCTCCGGACATTGAACGGTTCCCATCGCATGATTGGGCGTATTTGTCTGGCCTTTGATCGTATCTGTCGGGCTGCGTGTTGGTCATTCCAAATCGCCTATCGTTTATGAATATTCAGCACGGAGTTAAAATCGCAATACGAAAAATATGCCCCTAAATGTCCCAAAGCGGACAGGTCAGGCAATTAACAATGCAGTGCGAACCAACACATATTGATCGCCTGCCCGACCACCTGCTTAAGGTAGGCTTTGTTGTGACCATTGCCAAGGCAGATCACCAACTTCTAAGAAAAATACGAAGCCCATCCGGGTAATACTTGCAACACCAAACTCATTACCAGGCCATAGGAGATAACGTCCTGACCAAAGCTGTCGAATAAGGCATGAACTGACTCCTACTGTCCCTCCACCAGGACGCGTGGTGATAGTGTAGTAAGGCGTTAGCAATTACAAAGTCCACTATCATCCGCTGGTGAGGACTGCTGGGCCCCGGTCATCTTTTCCAATCGACCCACTGGGACTTGAACCCGGCACCCTTGCCTCAGCAATGCGTCACTCCGTAACACTGCAAGCCGTCCCGTATTGTTTGGTCGCGAGTTTGGCGATACCAATATTACGTGGACGGGCTTGGTGTATCTCTTGGGCTTGTGCTCTATCTTGTCAATGCTCCTCGCAGTACCCAAGTCAAGGATGGTTCCTGCCCGTTGGTCTTCGCCGAGTTGTGTATCACTAATCCGGCCTACTTTAAAACATTTGAAGGGCATATTTTCTCATCCCGCCATATAAACGTGGTGGCGAATATTCAAGAGTAAGAAGCGTGACAAAAGATGCCATAAAATTTACCTAGGGAAGACAGAATACGATTCGAGCACTTGACCCATTGCTTGACGCTGTGTACAGCACCGCGCTGCACTAAGGGCCAGCTATCCTGTCACCAGGTCTTCACTGCCCTCTGGGGCCACCGTGGGCGTTTCAAAGGCACCCTTTATCGATCGGAAACTCCTTAGGTGCATCCCTTATCCGCCAGAGGGCCTTCAGGGCTGGGCCTCCCGTAACGCACAGCCGGAAGGGTTTCCACTACTACTGCTGCAAGGCGTTCCGTGAAAGTTGGGGTTCCATCGAAGTTGAAGGACCTTAACTGTTGCCTCTGCCCAGCTGCTCTATACGACTTCGGGCTACGGGGGCGCCCCCTTCTGATGACCTCCACCCCTTCTAGTGGAGTTCTTGCCGAAAGGTTATTTCGTGAGTACTTCGGCTTTGCAGCAACTGTATCCGCCTTCTCTCTCCCGAGGGTGGTCTTACGTTTGTCTCTTGTTCCGACAGTTTGTTAACATACAATAGAACGTATGTGTGGATCTACACACAGTTGGGTACTTATTCCAGCTCCATTTCAACGACGCTCTCAGTTTCACAGGCCCGGCACCAGCGTAGCTCATGTGCTGCGCGGTTTCTAAACCAATAAAATAACTCGAAAAGTTCATGGACGTAAAACATCATCCATTCATATTATGTAACGGGTGGCCTTTGACACCTGCGACCCTGAACTTCCCAGAATGAGCTAACGCCACACAAAATCCGGCCCCAAAACAAGCACAGAGTACCAACATAAATATCCAGCTCAGGTTACAGATGACCGACCTGTACTCTGCGCAGTTGGGCTACACGACTACGGCCATACCGACTCCACCCGGCCCGGGGCGCGCTCAGACCAGCTCGGTAGCGGTCAGCACATTCAGCATCCATACCATGCTCCGTCCCATTCACATCTGCCCCGTCCCCTTCTGTCCCGGAAGAGTATAGGATAAGCGGTCCTGTTCCATTGAATCCCGTTTCGTAATTTTCATCCCGTTTCCAGTTCTACGCAGACTTCCACAGCTCGGTCGCCAGTCCCTCCGGATAGGGTGGGTAGGTTGTAGCTCGGTCTTACCGGATGGGGTGGGTGGGTTGTAGCTCGGTCTCACCGGATAGGGTGGGTGGGTTGTAGCCCAGTCTCACCGGATGGGGTGGGCAGGTTGTAGCTCGGTCTTACCGGATAGGGTGGGTGGGTTGTAGCCCAGTCTCACCGGATAGGGTGGGTGGGTTGTAGCTCGATCTCACTGAATAGGGTGGGTGGGTTGTATCTCGGTCTTGCCGGATAGGGTGGGTGGGTTGTAGCTCGGTCTCACTGGATAGGTGGGTGGGTTGTAGCCTGGTCTCACCGGATAGGTGGGTAGGTTGTAGCCTAGTCTCACTGGATAGGGTGGGTGGGTTGTAGCCCAGTCTCACTGGATAGGTGCGGGGTTGAAGCTCGGTCTCACCGGATAGGGTGGGTAGGTTGAAGCTCGGTCTCACTGGATAGAGTGGGTGGGTTGTAGCTCGGTCTCACTGGATAGGGAAGGTAGGTGAACTCGTTTGGCAGTTTTACCGGATGGGGTGGGTAGGTTGTAGCTCGGTCTTACCGGATGGGGTGGGTAGGTTGTAGCTCGGTCTTACCGGATAGGGTGGGTGGGTTGTAGCTTGGTCTCACTGGATAAGGAAGGTAGGTTGAAGCTCGTTTGGCAGTTTTACCGGATGGGGTGGGTAGGTTGTAGCTCGGTCTTACCGGATGGGGTGGGTAGGTTGAAGCTCGGTCTCACTGGATAGAGTGGGTGGGTTGTAGCCCGGTCTCACCGGATAGGGTGGGTAGGTTGAAGCTCGGTCTCACTGGATAGAGTGGGTGGGTTGTAGCTTGGTCTCACTGGATAGGGAAGGTAGGTTGAAGCTCGCTTGGCAGTTTTACCGGATGGGGTGGGTGGGTTGTAGCCCAGTCTCACCGGATGGGGTGGGTAGGTTGTAGCTCGGTCTTACCGGATGGGGTGGGTGGGTTGTAGCTCGGTCTTACCGGATGGGGTGGGTAGGTTGTAGCTCGGTCATGGCGATGTCTGTGGCCGCCTTGTACGCCAGCAGGGAGTTCTCGGCCGCGTCTTTCCGCTCGTTACCGGTGGCGAACTCGGCCAGGTACCGGTGATAATCGCCCTTCCTGCCAATGCAGCAAAGGTCAAATCACGACGACGGTCAAGTAGGTAGCGGTGATAATCGCCCTTCCTGCCAACGCAGCAAAGGTCAAATCATGATGACGGTCAAATAGGTAGCGGTGATAATCGCCCTTGCGCCAACGGCAGCAAAGGTCAAATCACGATGACGGTCAAGTAGGTAGCGGTGATAGTCGCCCTTCCTGCCAACAGCAGCAACGTCGAATCAAGGTTGAAACAGCTTTTCATTTTCTGCCAGGTGAACATGTGAAGTTACCCCTTTTCAATTTAGAAAAGAGCGCTGGCAGTGAGGATAAAGATAACCTAGAAGATCATAAGTCTTGGATTTACCTCTGTCATATCGTATCGCAATAAATCGACTGTTATGACGTGGGTGCAGTTGAGCGGTCATATGCAGAAAGGAAGCATGTCTTCGAACGGCAATTGCTCTGGTCGGAGGAGTATTCTACGTTTAAAAAGGTTTGCCCACAGCAGGTTCAACCTCCGGTGATGTTTGTAAACGCGTTTTCTGGCTCTCGGAAGTGACGGGCCTGCTTCGACTGACGACAAAAAACAAACACAAAAACGCCTCCGCGACGGTGTCACGATCAGCACAAAAAGGTGGCTTTGCAAACGCCTGTCGATGCCAGAGCGCAAAAGCGACCGTGTCAGCAGGTGTATGTCATGAAAAACCGTCAGTGAGTTTAGCACGTTATAGCGCACTTTTCCATCTGCGACTAAATCGCCCCCGTGTTCCAGTCCACCTAATGACCATGCCTGATGAATGGAGGGGTGAGCACAGCATGCCATCTAACCTCCACATACAGACATAACGCTGAAGAAAACGGCAACCATCTGACTCAAGGCACTGCCAACGCCGGGTAGCTCATGATGGTCGCCGTTTGGTCCATGTTGTAGGACCGCTATAAATGTGCCAGTCTTTTCAACCCCGGAAAAAGCTACTGAAGACAGTACGAAATGCGATCTACACGGGCTAGAACAACGGAGACCGACACCTTATAGGACTCCTACTTCAGGCCTATTCGGCCAGAGGATAATGTTCAAATCGGTTGTGTCGTGCACTGCCCGGGCGATCAGCTAAGGCACTGGTGTGAGATAGTCGGCGACTATACACCTCCGATCAGCAGATCCAGCACTGGCAACGCAGAAGAGCATCGCCCGTCCCGATCCCGAACCGTCCTGATAAAGAAAGGACGCCCTCTGCGCCGGATGAACAGAAGCACCGTGACGGGCCGGTCGGAGCCGAATGGCCTCTCAGAAACAAGCTCAGTCACCAGTCACCCTGCTCCGCACACAGAACTGGACAAAAGGGAGGAAACTCACGACGGGTATTACCGAATTCACACATATCGTACAAAGAAAATTAGCAGTCGTCTTTGTCAACGACTGCTCAGCGCAGTTTGAGAGTACGGACCGTGGCCGCAACGAGCTGAAACCAGCTATCACCAGTTAGCTCAAAAGACGCTTAAGTATGCAGCGCTCTCGTTCTGATAATGATTGGAGCTTTAGGGCATTGCAGCTGCAGACTATACGTGCCCGCAGCGCTCTCATTCGGTAGGTCTTCTACTCATGCAGCGCACCTTCGTAACTAGAGGAGCGGAAAGGAGGCACCGTTGACATGCACGAGGAAAAAGGAGTGCAGATTTGCAACAGCCGCCCCAAGTTCTGGGGACGCGGGTATCCCTCGATGAGCTGGGCGGCACATACCCAGAAGCCGTCATCCCACAGAGGCGAGAGGCGTCATCATCACCCATCGCGGGGACGGAGGTGGTGGGGCTGCCGGCACGGACGGGCCGGGAGGCGCCACCATGTCGCCCGGCGTCACGCCGTGACGGGCGGTGTCACTGCGAACAGGTCCGACCGCCTCCTGCCGGCAGGTCCGACCCCATGTTCTGTGAGCGGGAGCAGCATGGCAGTGCCAGTCTGCGGCGTGGTAGCCACTCATACCACAACGAAACGGCTGAGGCAGGGCGCTCCCAAGTGGAGTGCGTCGCAGTTGTGACAGGCGTGACGATAGCGCTCAGAGGTGCCATGAGCGCTCTGTCACCTGACAAAAGGGCACGCGCTGACATGATGACCACGTGGCCGAGCGCATGTAGGTCGCCTTACGCAATGGCAGGGCAACGATGAACAGGACAACACATAGCATACCACCAGAGATACCAGATCGTCATGAGTCTGACCACAAATATAAGCAGAGTTGACACCATTTGAAAGATAACAGGACACCGATGCCCCATAAGCATTTTCGGACTAAAAACACTAGTTCTGCATCAGATGACGATCCCATTTCGTCAGATAGCTCCACTTCTCAGTGGGACTTGCCTCTGACGCAAGAGTGGCGTGACACAAATACTTAACTTCCAGGATTGCGGTAACACTGGGCTTAACATTGCTCGTTGTAAGCACTTAAGGGGATCCAGTCGGCATTAGGTGCGTCCAGAGGGACTTACAGGGGCTAATGTCGGGAGGGAGTGTGCCGTCCATCGTCACTGGCCAGTCTGAGCGGGTGCGGACGTCCTACGGCAGGGACGCCCCGCGGAGTGGAACGGCGGGGAGCCTTACCTACCCATACAGGTAGACAATGGAGGAGGGATGGGGAAGGGGGTTGGCCCGGTGGCTTTATTGCCTGCATCCAAATTGTGATGCGTGGATCAGAGTGGGTTCCATCCCCACGGCGGGATACCGGCTCCCGTGTCATATCTGACCCAGTGCAGTGCAAAGGTTCATTAAACACCCACGCCAACAGTCCCTGTCACTGGGCAATTAGGGCAGTTGGGAGTGGTCCTAAAATACAAACGAAAAACAAGGTAGAAACTCTCTTGGGGCCCTTGTGATTAAGGCTTCGCTGTTTCAATGAGTCCCTGCTCAATGCTCCCGTCTGTGACGTCTCGGGCATATGTACGTTTTATAGGAGCAATCTGGTGCAGCCTGGCGATCCGAAATCTGCTCAGTCCGTTGACACTAAACATTTCCGGCAGTAAACACACATAATCTTGAAAATATGTGCTACGGTTTGCAAGTCCTTGCGATCCCGGCAACAACGTAAAAAACACTGGAGGAGTCCGTTCGCGGTCCTCGACGCTACTGCGCCGTAACGCCACCGCCGGGGGCCGCGTGTACTGTACAAACAGTTCCCGCAGGCCTCCCACACAAGTCGACCGATTCAAACGGGCAGCGGAAGCCTGCCGTCCAACAAAACGCCAACATCTCTCAAGTGAGAGGACAGCACCCGGAATGTTTAGGGACGACAGCGCGCGCGACGCATGCCCACGAGGCGCGTCTGACTGTCAGAGCGGAGTTTAGTATCGGCCGAGAAAAACGTCCACAGGTGCAGGCATTAAAAATGGAGACGCATTCTAATGTATCGAACAAACCGAATAAAGATCGTCGACATGCCAGTTTCAGTAGCCCGGGCATGTTATTCACTAGCGCACGTGCCAAGCGAATGAAGTAACGCTACATCGAGTGAAGTGGGTGATGAATATAATCGGATAGTAACAATTCACACTGGCTACGTAGCGGCAGGAGAAAAACTGGTGTTTTTCGGACGTTACGACCCAGCGGAACCGGGCCACCTCGTGCGTGGTAAACGGGCAAGCACGCCCACCTACTGCTGCTCAATTTTCACAACCACACCGAACTCCACGAACAATGGCGTTTACAGCAGCATACTGAACGCGCCTTAAGGTGCCTAACAGTCATAGGTCAGTAGCCAAGGCCAGTGTCAGGCACTAAATTAATCGTTATGACACCCCGGGGTGGAGTTAAAATTTACCAGCTCAGCATTTGGCTGGGAGGTATAATTTCTACACACTGTTCCAGCGTGTCTGAGATCAGAGTTTTTCTAACAATGAGTGTGGGTTTTAAGAGTTTGAAGTGTTGTTTTGAGCGTGATAGTCATGATGATTATGCTATATAGACTTAACCGGCAATCGCTCATAATATAATGTAATTGAAAACGCCAAACAGTATATTAATATTTCGACGACGTTTCTTCTTCAGAAAAAGTTTTGAATTTGAAAGTCGTTGATAGCAATGATTTTTAAATTCAATTTGAATTTAGGGCGAACAGCAAGCAGGTACACGTGAAAACAATTTCTAACATCTTGCGAAGGATACAGTGTGATGACCTAACAAAATATTTGTTACTTAAGCAATGGCAATGCTTAAACAATGGCATTGCTTAAGTAACAAATAATTGTTGGGGTTTAACGACGCACCAATGCCAGGGTCATACGGCGTCGCCAACTCACCCTGTTGGAGGGATTTGGGGATCAGATCGACTTATTCAGAGGCTCCGCCGGGACTGAACCGACCGGTGGCTTAGAAGACAAGGGTGCTATCCACTAAGCCACCTCATCCCCGGCTTAAGTAACAAATATTTAGTTAGGTCATCACACTGTATCCTCCGCAAGATGTTAGAAATTGTTTTCACGTGTACCTGCTTGCTGTTCGCCCTAAATTCAAATTGAATTTACAAATCATTGCTATCAATGACTTTCAAATTCAAAACTTTTTTTCTGAAGAAGACACGTCGAAATATTAATATACTATTTGGCGTTTTCTATTGCATTATATTATGAGCAATTGCCGGTTAATTCTATACAGCATAATCATACTGAGTGTGGGGCCGCTCCACCCCTCCCCCCATGCTGGTTAACCCCACCACCCTGGTGATCGCCACATATACCGCCGCCGGACGGCTGGCGTTAAATATATCACGCCGAAGTCAGTCACCCCGCCAGCCCGCCCCCGAAGAGCCAGGGCCCCAGATACGGAACAATCACACCCCGTGCACAGGCTGGCGAGGCCAAGCCGTGAATTCTAAACAAGCATCACGTGAACGTGACGTCTGCTACCGTTTACGTCACGTACCCACTGCACTGGCTGCAGGTTTCCTTTATCTGTCAGGGGCCCAGCTTCCTTTCCTACATGGAAACACGTGACTTTTCAGACACGTTGATGGATCGATGACAACACGAAAAAGGTTACAGAAGGCGATCGAGTGGCAATAATGTGGATGGTGAGGTGTGTTAAAGACAGCCAGGTGGTTTGTAACTGAAAATGGGAGCGCTCGAAGACGGAACGTTGTATACAAAATCTGAACGTGCCATTGGCTTTGTACATAACCAGGACTAGTTTCGTTGAAAGGACAATACCATGAAACTGGCCGCCCCAGGTACAGTTTTAGGAGGAAAGTGTCTGATACGGCCGCACCGCCACGGTCGACACCGTGCAAGGCGGGCAGACAGGGAACCAGAATGGCGATTAGTTTTAGCCGCCCGGTCAGGGACAGTACCGTCTCCCTTTACCCCTTTCCACCCTCTACACCAAACCGCTCTCAACAAAAAAACAAGCCGCCATGATACAGCGGGCTGACAGAGCTGAAGGTAGAGAGAGGATAACTGCACAGCTAACACGAGCGAGTTTCCGCCAGAACCAACACGGACGTCAGGGTTGAGACAGGGCGGCTTAGGAAGCCAGAACCCAGCATAAGTTTGAACAGGGTTCCTGAACGCTCGATGTGCGCCGTGGGTCAGACCCAGTCTAGCATGTTAACGTTACCAATTTTCAGTGTATTATGAGAGGAGAAGCACTGCCAATGTAGCATCTAGCTGATGTAGAAGTCAGCAAAAGAGGTTGGTGCAAGGTGCCGGCTGCTTCAGTGGTGTTCAAGGAAGACCTTCAACGGGCTAGGCTTCAGCCGCGTTACAACAGCGCTGAAGTCATCAATCAATTGACAGAACCACACCTCCCTTCACCAGGCCTCGCACGCCGTTCACAAGCCAGCGCCAACAACAGCGTTACTGCAGTCCATTACGACATCCCGTTCCAGCCAATGAAAACTAACGCTGCGTTTTGCGCTCAGTCAAATGCCAACAGCATCTTGATGGGAATCCATATGGAAAATACAGCATTGTGTGTCATAGAAGATACCTGCGTTGAGAGGTAGCATAATACAATATTTACATTCTATCATGTTTATTCTATTCTATTATTTTTAAAGATGATGATAGCATGTCCAAAGAGCTGGTATTTTGGGCAGGCAGGCGGTTCCCCAGGTCAAATGGTCGGCGTGGACTCGGCGTGAAGAGCGGCGGACGGGCTCACATTTTGTGGAAGAAGACTCGCGACTCCTCGGTGGTGGCGGAGGGGATGACGTGCGTGTCCAACAGCTCCAGAATCTCCCCACACCGGTTCTTCAGCTCCGTCTCCACCTGAGGCACAAGCAAATCAAGGGTTACACGGGTATTGTGCTCCAGAATCTCCCCACACCGGTTCTTCAGCTCCATCTTCATCTGAGGTACCCCCAGATAAAGAGTTACACGTACACATGTATTACAAATTGATAGGTATACCTCTCACCGTTCCCGCAGTAGTATGTTGCCCTCACACCCACCCTCCCACTCTCACCAGTTCAACACGTTCAGTAAGTTCTTCCTGGAACTGTGCCTCCCTTTGTAATAAGACGACAGTCCAACGGTCCCCATACTGAACAGGGCTCCGCATAAGGGCGTCGAATGCACCGCGAGGAGCGTCATTTTTCTGGCAAAACAAGTTGGATGCATGCCCTTCCCGAAAAGGTCGCTTGATGGCACCGAGGACAGCAATTTTTTCTGAAAGAACCAGTCAGTAGCATGCAAGCATCGCAAAACAAGTTTGCTTCCACCATGACACGCAGCACCTTTCCTGCGGCAGTCCACCACAGCTGAACATGGGACAGAGCTGTACGACTTCCAGACATTGTCATCGCCAATAAATTAGTCTTATGATCCTGACTGTCTGCGTCGGGAGGATATCGACAGTCAATACATAACGCACATTTAATAACACGATAAGGAGCACACACTCAACGACGTAACTACTGACGACGTAACTATTGTCACAAAATCAAGCAGGGAATCCACAATAAAGCCCACGTTTTAAAATGGCAGAGGCTCAGACCTTTAAGCCTTTATATGCTTTTAGGACCCACAAATCAACTTTTGCTGAAACATCACAAAAATTGGGCTTAGGATAGCATTCATATTCTACCATTATTACGATCATCACGCCCGGGCCCCACACACAAGATAGTACAATTGATAGGAAATGACATGATGCATTGCACCGTGCAGCCAGTGGCCGGCTCGGCAGTCCTAGCGAGTGGAGCCAAACAGCCAGCCAAAACTGACCCAAACAGACCAGAACAGCCATAGCGAGACACACACGGCGGCGAGTTGGCCTCCGAGAGTAAGCCCGTCCCATTGAACCGCCGGACTGCAGTCACAGCCAGAGACGCGACAGCGATGGCGCCGCTCCCTACAGAAACGATACAAAACCACCGGGCTCCATCGCGCCGACACGGCCCCGTGTTTTGTGACCGCAGCTCACGGCGCGGCTCCCTTCAGTTCCCAGCGGCGGCCACCGAGACGCCGGTATTCCCAGGTGATTGATCGGAAACGGAACCGACTCCGGGCGCCGGACGTCACGGTGAAGCGGACTGAAGTCGGCGGCGGGCCCAGCGGGTGCCACAGACGGCGGTCTGACCGCCCGCGCGCACTCACCGCTCGATAGGGATTACCTGAGGTCCTCCCCCTGCCAATTCAGCCAGAGTGTCGCCGGCGGGAGCAGTTGGCACGTGCCGTTCACTCTTCTACGAGAGTATTTCACGGCAAATCGCATCCAGTGTAAGACACAACACTGGGGGCCGTTGAAGCTTCCGATCCTGTTACACAAGCCCACAATTTGCGATATCGGTCGAAACAGAAGAACAAAACACAAAACCACCATACCTTCCTCAATCTTACTGACAGAGCTTGCCTGGCACCAATGCTAAAACTTATCTGCACACTCCTTATTCCTAATAACTTAAAAATAACACTGCAGCAGAGGGCGAGTGGGTGGAAGCTGACGTCACGGGAAAGCAGCCGTGTACAAAAACCATTATCTGGCCATGAACAGAGTATCTTATGGATGATCCGAAAAAGCCTGGATGACGTCACATCCTTCCCAGTTGAGGTGCACGTTTCTGAGTATGAGATCAATTGTGTCAGAACCCTTCGCAGGTGCACAGCTGCTGCAGTGTTGCAAGTAGACATTTCGACTCAATGATGGACGGCAAGCAAAACAGTGGCCATACAATGTTTCTACTACCAAACTAATTGTCTGCATTGGGTGCTAGTGTAGGCAAATCGCTAATACATTATTTAATTCATTTTTATGTTAACCACACGAGAACACAATCCGCAATCATTGCATCGCATGGCTACCACCCAATTCACAAAGCATGTATTGCTGCTACTGGTGTAAATCCCATAGTTTCCCCGTTCAAGACAGCTGCGTGGCCCTATGTATGAGAAACATATGAAGCTGTTTGTTAACTATACGCATAACAGAGGCCTAGAGACATGGAGGCAGTGTGAGCCACGGGCGGATCCAGGATTGCTGATCGCGGAGGGGGGCATGGTCGGGGAAGGACGCTGTCCAGACCAGGGAGCACCACTTTTGTACGGAAATAACTTACCCGGTGTACACCACATCCCATTGTGGGGGCGCCGGTACTCGCATCCCAGGCCGGGGGATGGTGGGCGGGAAGCGGCATTTCAGGGGGGACGGACCGTGACCATTTTAGGGGGCTACCGAGGGTCGATCGGGGAAGGGCAAATGCCCCTTTGTCCCCCTGGATCCGTCCACGGAGTATGAAGTGACGTCGGAGACACATACCTCGGTGTAACAGACAACAAAAAACCTCACCCCCAATGCTAAGTTCCCAAACGTTCAGAATGTTCGCGTTACGGAAGTGCACCCGAGCGTCGGTAAAAAGGCAAATCCCAAAAATAGCATTGGTATCATGTGACGAAACAACACACTCAAATACCCTACAACACCCGAATTACCACCGATTGATCAACACCATTATGTTCCCTTCGCATCAGTAAACATCACGATCACATATAGGGATGAGATCCTGACCTGTCCTCCTGCCCGATGACCTGTACCAGCCCTCCTGTTGCGTATCTCTCACCCTGAGCATGGAGCCGCCGATGGTCTCCATGTGTTGCGTATCTATCTCCTTGATCCGGTAGCTGGGGATCATCTCCATGCGGTACATATATCTCTCACCTTGATCCGGTAGCTGCGGATCATCTCCATCTGCTGCGTATCTCTCACCTTGATCCGGTAGCTGCGGATCATCTCCATCCGTTGCGTATCTCTCACCTTGATCCGGTAGCTGCGGATCATCTCCATCCGTTGCGTATCTCTCACCTTGATCCGGTAGCTGCGGATCATCTCCATCCGTTGCGTATCTCTCACCTTGATCCGGTAGCTGCGGATCATCTCCATCCGTTGCGTATCTCTCACCTTGATCCGGTAGCTGCGGATCATCTCCATGTGGTACATATATCTCTCACCTTGATCCGGTAGCTGCGGATCATCTCCAGCTTCTCCTCGGCGCTCTTGCTCTCCTCCTTCTGCTCGATGCTGGAGATGATGCGCCAGCTTGCGCGGCGCGCGCCGATCACGTTCTTGTAGGCCACCGATAGCAGGTTGCGCTCCTCCACTGTCAGCTCCACGTCCAGACTCGCCAGCGCCTGCATCGCCTCCACCATTTCTGCAGATACACGCACAAGGGGTGTCAGGCGGGAGCACAGCAGTGTTAAACGCACGCACGAAGGGTGTACAGCGGGAGCACAGCGGTGTCAAAACCGTGCACAAGGGGTGTCAGGTGAGCCTATGTTTATAATAAGTACAAGTATACATTTGAAGTGAGCTTCCGGACATTGTGCAGGCCCCGGCCACGGCCCGGCTCGATGCCAAAACTGAGACCCGTCAAAAACCCGAATTTTTTTATAAAAAAGCCAATAAGCCCAGGCAGGCCCGGTATAATGAAAAGCTATCAAATGACTACAGAACAAACACATAATTATTGAGCCTATAAAATAGATTATTTAAGTCATTTGAGCCTGGGAAACATTTCGGTTGTATCAAATTACCACATTAGAAGGGTGCAAGCAGCATCAAGCAGATTCAGCTATCTTCAACAATTCAGCCATCATCAGAGAAGAAAAAGGATGAAGTAGGAAACGCAGTACTGATTGTAAGGTATGCGGATGCAGGGTTTTCATGATGCATGCTGACTTCAACAAATGACTCGCATCACATTTAAAAACACTGGGCATACTAAATGGAGGAACATACACAAGGTTTCAAATCAGCCAAGACTGATTTGGATAAAGCCAGCCCCGTAATAACCAAAACTGTCTCCCGTGTCGCACTCCTATAAAGCGCGGTGTGTTAGCGGCAGCTACACAGGAGAGTTGCAATCACGTTCACAAGTAGAGGAGAAGGCAGTCACAATTTCGGATTTGTTTCTGTATAAATCAGAACGAATAGACATGTTAATGAACCATAAATTTTCACGTTTTCTAGATATATTTCATACAGTTCAGGTACTGGACAGATAAGTAAAATAATGCTCAGTCAGAGTCAATATCGTCGAATACCGCGCGGCAGTCTGGAAAAATGCATATAATAGCCAGAACCAATCACGCCCACCGCAAATAAAACATATATAGTACCAATTTTCATCTAAAGTGTTACCACTTACTCCCATTAAATGACAAATTTATATCCCAGCCCGCGCTGAAACACCACTTTCTGCCCCTGGGGCACTGCAACTGCCCCAGGGTTTCAACGCAGCCAAACAAAGCGAAAATATGGCCTGGCGAGCCAATCTGACGGTCGAATGTCCTAAGTGACCAGCTTCACAATTCAACAGAGACCAACATGAACAGACGTGGTTGCTCGTTAGCTTGACATTGCTAGAACCATCGTCAGAGTAGAACACTTCAGAGTTTATTCGTGTAATTTTGGCGACGATGAGCTTAGCGCCGCCTTTAGTCTCGGCCTTAGCCTAAAACTAAGTCATACACAGATCCAGGATTGCCGATCGGGGAGGGGGGGGCACCATCCGGACCAGGAGGGCGCCACTTTTGGACGGCAAAAAGTAATCGGGTGGGCGTCAAATCCCACAGCGGGGGCGCCGACACCCACATCTTGAGGAGGCGGGAGGGGGCGTTGGAAGCAATATTGCACGTCCATGGGCCGCCAACGACAGTTCAAGGCGGCGCCGTGACCATTTCAGGGTCACGGCGCCGCGGTCGATCGGGGAGATGGGACAAGTGCCCCCTTACCTCCTGGATCCGCCTATGGACCTAGCAATGCGAAACATTCCACAATGGAGAAATGCTTGCACGGGAGGAGAAAAGTAATGTCTTCATTTCGTAGAGAAAAAGCAACAGATGCAGTGTCCACGCGGTTTCACAAGTGCCATTTAAATATATCCAACGTGCTTTGAACGTAACGTGAAATCCAGTCATTCTCGCATTTCAATTGTAACTCTCCAATTCTCGTGGTAGCCTGGGAGAGAGGACATGGCTTCAGGCGCTGCTTCAAAGTGATGCCTGCAGCCAGGCCGGTCCAGCCAGTTCTGCAGCTAGCTTCTCCGGACGACAGCGCGACCAACACCGCGATGACTTCATTAGCGGTGCGTAATTTGGACGACGGGATGCTTTGAGCTTGATCGCACGTCGAGACTGAGAGCAGGGCCAACATACATCCGCTTGGCTGAGGGCTCACGGACTCGCAGGCAATCAATCAGGAGCGGCCGCTCGATATCATCTCTCGACTGGAACTAATGGACCCTTCAGAGAACGCCAGTAGTTGTGAATTCAATTTCTAGATTTCGCGTATACGTCGCTAAATGAATACGGTGTCAGGGCGAATTATTTCGATTCACGATTTTCTTTATCCACGCCGGCCGCTTGTAAAATGGCATGCTAATAGTCCGTTTAATGCAAGAAAAACTATTCTCCAAAGTGGCGAGATCTACTAATACACGTGATTTGTGGTTAGCAACTATTAACACGCGCATTGACGGGCGGGTACCCGCCCCCTCGGGTTTTTCGGGGACAGCAGAAAAACGAGGCGCGTAGCGCCGCCGTACTTGGCATACCTTTTACTCATCATTTTTACAACTTCTGTGAAAATTTTAAGGTTAGGTCATCTCCGGTCAGGTCACCAGTATAGGGCAAGTGACCCGACCTCAAAAAAAGTTTAAGATAGCATAAGTCGGAGCAGGGTGAACTTATCCGATTGAAACTCATATCGCAAAATGGGCCCACCGAGTTCTCTAAAAACATGTTCCGGTATTTTTTATATCGATGACCTAAGGCCAGGTACGAGGCATGACCTCTCCATTGGAAATACATGGGAAAAATTGTTTTTACGGAATAACTCAGTAACGGATGGTGATAGAGCATTTATTTTAGCTGTATTAGACTCGCCTGGGCTTTGCGGTTCTAGTGATATGCATTTTATATAATTTGACCCTGACCTGACCTCAGGTCAGGTCAAATCCTTGATTTGACCTAGCAAGGTCAAATTATATATCATTCGATTCGGCTTGCTGAGAGGATTCATATTTCATATACTTTAAGTCGTTTTGCTCTATCTCTACTTGTTCAGATTTAATGGCCGAAAAACTGAATTTACATGTTATCCCTATGACGGCATGTTTTGACCTCTCGTGACCTTAAATGTGACCTGACAAAAAAATGGTTCAAATGTTTTCGATGGAGAAGTGGACGGGCAGCCCAACGCCGTTTACTGTTTTTCGCTACCTACCGTGGTTCTCGAGATTTTAGGGGCGGGTACCCGCCCCCCGTCAATGCGAAGGTGGCTCAGACCCCCGTCAATGCGCGTGTTAACCCTCGCCCCACCGGGGGCGGCCATCGATGGCCCCCCTAAGGTTTTTCCGGAATAGCAGAAAAACGACGAGGCGCAGCACCGCGGTTGAGGGCTCTACCTCTCACTGCATCATTTTCCCATCATCCCTGAAATTTTTTACCCCGGGTCACCCAAGGTCAGGTCACCAGACGAGGTCAACCAAGGTCACCTCACTTCACCTTTAGAGCTCTGTAAGAGCTACATTTCAAAATCGATCGATTTGAAACTTCCTACACTTCATGACCCCTCCAGGGTCTACAAGGTGTATATCCGGGATTTTAGATTTCGTGCCCTGAGGTCACGAGGCGACGTCTCCCATTGGAAAAGCATGGGGAAAAGCTATTTCATGATATAAAAGCCACAAAAATGATTGCAAATACTCAGACTGCTCAGAAAAGCGTTTTTGGACACCCTTTCACGGATCCCAAGGGTCATATTTGCCCTTTGACTTTTCCAAGGTCATCCAAGGTCACCAGAGGTCAAAAACAGTATTTTGACAATAACTTTTGACTTAATTGAGCTAGAGCGGTGAAACAAACACCATCGTGTTTGTCTTGTCACTGGCTTTCATTTGATATACGGCAAGGTCACTTTTTGACCTTTCGTGACCTCAGGTCATATTAGGTCACGAGGTGACCTCTGGCGGTCAAACCACTGGCGGGAGGTCTTTACGTTCCACATGGCGGAAAAAGTACTGGCAATTTGCTATCAAATGTACTTTACCAGGCCTCAATAGCTCTAATGACATAAGAGTTATGCCCAGTTTGCTTAATCATTGCATATTTGAGTGAAAATAGCCGATCTTGACCTAATTTGACCTCTGGAGGTCAAACCATTGACCTGAGCACTAAAACATGCGAAGTAATTTCTTACTGAATTCACGCAAGCTTTCTATTGCACTTTGCAGGTTTGCGCTAACGCCCATATTTTCGGAGTTAGAGGGGGGCCATCGATGGCCCCCCCCGGTGGGGCGAAGGTGGCGCCGGACCCCCGGTGGGGCGCGGGTTAAGATGCCTGGTTTTCCTGCTGGAGTTCTGCTTTTGCCACCTTTCTTCACGAAGCTCAGCTTTGAAAAGAGGAGACACCCATGTGGACTTTTGAGCATTTGGACTTTGAACGACTGATTTTCTTAGATGAAACGGACTGTAGTAAGAGACTGCTGCAGTTGCTAGCGACCCCACGCTGCCCACAGCGCGCAGCAGCGGTGTAACGCGCCACGACGGTGCCGGCGCTATAGCCAGCGGGGCCCCGGGGGGCTCAGCCCGGCCTGGGGTGCCAGCTCCATGTGTGCAGCGACCCACCAACTGGCTGTGCATGCTTAAAACCACTTTATGGTCAGTCGCTCTACGAATCAGCCAGAAAATTGTCTGTGCTCCACTTTTCACCAAAGTAAGATCCCTCCCGCTGGGTTTCAGCGTTTCTGGGTTCACTTGATGTCTACGGTTACGCTTCTTTAGTGCATCAGAGAAAGGAACAACAACCACCGCAGCAGCTTCTCAATAACAAGAGTATCAGTAAGGGCCACCTCCAGTCCTTAACGCTTCCGCTCGGTATCATCTGACCATTTTTCAGCCAGATTCGGGCATAGATCATTCCAGAGGGTAGGCCGCCGGCGGGGCTCATTTCCGCCAGTTGACGTGGAGGTGTCAACTGGCGACGGCACGCCGAAACGACAGGACGAGACCTTTTCATTGGCCATTTAAACATTCAGTCTCTTCGAGGTCACTTACCTGAGCTTCGCACCGACCTTCAGAAAACCTATGGATTCGACTTACTCTGTCTCAACGAAACCTGGCTGACGCCTGAAATTCCGGATCGACTTCTGCAAATCGACGGCTACAGCATACTGCGAAGAGACCGGCCAACCAACCTGAAGCTTCCAAAAGGAAAAGGCGGTGTTGCAATCTATTTTCGCGATTCCCTTCAGTGTGAGCTGCTACCAACGCCTCTTACAGCCGTACGAGGTAGCAACTTAGAATCCATCTGGACTGCCGTGAAAGTAAGCAACAGTTTAAAGTACGTCGTTTGCTCTGTTTATCGCGTTCCAAATAATTCACAAAATCAGCTGTCAAAAGATCTGTATTGTTTTGAGTCACAGCTTCAGGCCATGTTGGCAAAATATATCGATCACAAGATTATTCTTACCGGAGATTTCAACCACTGTCTGCTCAAAGAGCAACGCGAATGTCGTCCTGAACTAAGCCAGTTACTCAGCAACTATGGATTTGATGTCGTTAACCGAACATGTGCAACTTACCGGCCTGCCAACACTCTTCTTGATGTTGTCGCTACCAACTGTGCCGACCGTGTCCGTAGGAGTGGTGTTACCCGGTGCCATTTTGGCGGGCCACACGATATAACCCGCATAGTACTGCGCGGTCCTGACATTCAGAGTAGACCGGTTACTTGCAGGCTTCAAAAGCGTTGTTTAGGGCGCATCGATGTAAACCTTTTTCATCTCCAGGTCGCTTCAATAGACTGGTCGCCTATGCTGGCATGTGCCTCCACCGAAGGCAAGTGGGATATTTTTAAGCAAACATTCTTGCTAGAACTCGATCGTGTTGCACCACTCCGCTCCGTTCCAGCTCGTAAACCGGTTGTGTTGCCACTTTCACACCATACACGCCGCATCATTCACCAGAGACAAGTAGCACTGTTGCGGGGGTCCCGTCTCGAGTACAAAAATCTGAACCGTTTGAGCAAAGCCGCTATTCGCCGTGACTCGCGCCAATTTTTTCAGAATGAAATTCTACAAAAGGGTCGGGTAGGTTTTGGCAGCTTTTGCGACCCGTCTTGGGCAAAAACAGACAAGCACTCAACCCTTTGATATGACCCCGGACGCACTCAACGACTACTACGTTTCGGTTGGACCAAACATCGCGGCCTCTATTCCCACTCCACCGACCCCTGTTCCAGTGCGACTGCCTCGCGTCACCACGTCCACATTCAACGTCCAGCCCATCGACATACAGACTCTGCACGCCACACTTCTCAGCATGAAGCCGTCCAACAACACCGGAAGTGACGGTCTGAGCATAGTTATGTTCTCAAAATTCTTTTCTTCTATTGGATTTTTGCTTTTGGACATCATTAACTCGAGTCTTGTCACTGGCCAAATTCCTCCGAATGGAAACGTGCGCTGATAACCCCCATTCCAAAAGTTAAAGCTCCAGCTGGACCGGCTGACACGAGACCAATTACTATATTGCCACCACCGATGAAACTG
Organism: Lepas anatifera; assembly: GCA_034440635.1. Classification (NCBI taxonomy): domain Eukaryota; kingdom Metazoa; phylum Arthropoda; class Thecostraca; family Lepadidae; genus Lepas; species Lepas anatifera. Next base: position 59,034 of record JAOTON010002077.1, on the reverse strand, counting down.
GTAGAAAAAGTCGTTCAAAATCAATTAGTCAATTACCTCGAAAACAACCAACTATTTTCGGATACTCAGCATGGTTATAGACAAAATTTTTCTACTGAATCCGCCCTAAACGTCATTACCGACCACGTTTTCAGGGCGATGGATTCTGGCGAAATTACAATTCTAATTCTTTTGGATTTATCCAAGATGTTCGATGTCATTCCACACCAAATATTACTCCAAAAACTAGACCTCTATGGCATTGATACACTTTGGTTCGAAAACTACCTGAGAGGTCATACCCAACAAGTTCAGCTCAAATCTTCCGTCACTGGTGCAGTAATAAGATCTGGCTCAAAAAACAATAGCATGGGCATTTTTCAAGGTGGGAGCCTCTCTTGCGTGCTATGCCTCCTCTTCACCAACGACCTCTCTCTCCACGTCGAAGACGACGTGGTCATCACACAGTTCGCAGATGACACATCAATTTTAATAACTGGTAAAAAGCAAGACTTGCAAAATCTTATTCGGCGAGCGGAAATTGTACTCGATTCTCTTCTTCAATGGTTCTGTGCCAACGGAATGAAAGTGAACACCGCCAAAACTCAGATGATGATTCTAGGAACAAAAGCGATGCTACGAAATTTTCCCCCCGTTACTCTTAAATTCGGAAACTCGACTATCAACGACTCAAAAGTAGTGAAAAGTCTCGGAGTATTGCTTGATCGTCATCTAAATTTTGAACAACACGTAAACTCGGTCCAAAACAAATGTAACGGCCTTCTAACCGCATTGACTCACGTTCGTCATGTTGTGCCGGCTCAGCTGATGCCCCAAATCGTCCAATCTCTAGTTTTGTCTGTTGTTCGTTACTGTCTGTGCGTTTACGGCTCATGTAACCCTACTCAGATTCGCAAAATTCAAAAAATCATCAACTTCTGCGCCCGGGTTATCAGCGGACGTCGGAAACACGACCACATTTCCGATGTTGTTGAGAGGCTGAAGTGGCTGGACGCCAACAGCCTCATTCACTATCACACACTTTCCTCACTTCACAAAACCATTCGCACTGGCACTCCACCATACATAGCTAACACCATAGGCCCACCACGCAACACCATTCACAACCACGCGACACGCCGGTCAGCGGAGCTGTCCCTCCCGCGGATCCGGACTGAAGCCGGGCGGCGTAGGCTGGCATACCGGGGGCAGCTCTGCTGAGCGAGCTGGATATAGGAGAAGACGTGCCTTTCAAGGCAACTCTACGATGTATGCTGCTGGAGAGACAGATGAGAGAGCTGCAGTGATCGTATTTGTTTTATGTATGATTTTATGTGTGACTTTACCCTGTATGCATGATTTTTTTCTGTCTTTTATCCCAAGTTTTTATCTTATCTTAAGTGTTGCCTTCTTTTAACGACTGACGTGGAAACACGAAAAGCCACCCCATTGTTTTTAACTCGTGTGGATTGTTTCTTAATATACTGAACTGAACTGAACCAGCACGGGAGCGCCGTCCGGACCAGCTCCAGTCAGATCAATACCTCCAAACGCATCGCCCTCGACGGCCACGGCCTCAGACTACAGCCACATCATTTTCCCGCGCTATCTTATTAGGGCCATCCCGCCATCAAACAACTTTCAAGGAGCAAACACAAATCTGCCGGACGAGTGCTGTCACGCGCTGTCCCAGAGTGGGGCGGCGCGCCGGCGGCGGGTCCCCGTCCGCCTGCAGACATTGTGGGCGGGTCAGAGCCCACTGCTGCCGCCCAGGGCCAGGGCCAACGGCGGACCTGCGCCGGGCCGGACACCACAAACAAACGGCACCTGCCCCGGCGCCAGCGCGAGCCGGAGCGGTAACGTACACACAGCAGGCGACAGACGGCGGCACATTGCGGCCGGCCAGCCGCCGGTCTGGGAGCTGCCGGTGAAACCTGCGGCGACATTCCGGCGTGACTCATACCCGCGGCGGCCCGGGTCACGCCCGAAATACCGCCGCGCCGCACGACACCGCCGCCGACATAATCACGGCAGCGGCGCTGCAAGGCCTGATGGCATTTGGTGTGACTATTGGGAGCTACGTGACAGCGAGCGGTATCTCTGCGTTCGAGCCGCCCCACGGGTCAATCTATTAATATGATTTGGAGCCAAAACGCAAAAGAGGACTAATTTGACTAGGCCCAAATGTTAATACCACATTCTTAGCTATTTCCGCATCGTTATTGGAACTTTGTTTCGCCTGTCCGCGCACAAAATATAAGCTTCCCACACCTCCTCACCATCGTACTAGGACGGTGACAAAACACGCAACGCAAACACCATAGCAGACAGCGCCTCTCTCCAAATACAGGCAGGAGTTGGCACCACGCCAGCCAGCAGTCGTAGGCTGAAGAGGCTAACTTGCCACTATCACCATTGACTCAGCCACCCACACCGCTGACCTGCTCCGGCCACCGGACTTCCTGTAGGCACTCAGCCTACAAGAAGAAGCTGAAGAAGCCCTACAAGCCCTATGAGCTGAAGAAGCACGCACACGCACGCACCGCTGAACCAGCCCACTCTCATATGCACCGCTGCAATGGAGCCAACTATTTACTATCCAACATTTTAATTTCATAGATGACGAATTCATTGCAAACATAAATTTCATCAAATATGTCGTTGTTTGGGATTTTGGGGCGGTTATTCATCTCCAATTTCTCGGTTATTTCGCGCCCATCCTTGCTTGAAATGCGTACGAAGGTCAGAAGTACACACGTTTAACTTGTTCAGCTTAGAAAACTAAGTGGATCAACCAGCGACTTCCGATACAACAAGAGTAACTACTAATACTATTTAGGTCTCCCCACTCCTGCCTTCAAACACTTCTGATACACACCAAGCTGCACCTCTCTGCTGGTGGTCTAGCCATTCATCCCAGGTATCGCAGACCCTCAGGCGGAGAGGGTGTGTCCCTATCCATGTGGGACTCCCTCGCTCTCGGACCGGGATGCCTCCCACCACTAGAGGGAGAGGGGCGCGGCACATCCTTCCAGACGCGTGGCACGTTTCCGATACTCTCGGTGGCACCCGAGTGCAGCCATGGCTGAAGAGGCCCTTTTTGTACTCGAAAAATTTCGACAAATCAATTGAATAACGCTGGACTGACGGGTTCCGACACTCTCTGATGCACGGCCTATTTCACGCCTGGTGACAACAACTCCCACCTCCCAGCCCAATAAATCGCCCGTCCACCAGGGAACATCACTTGAAATGTCGCAGCACGGCCTGCTGACCAGCGTGGGCGGCGGCCGAGTGTTTACTTCAGTGCTGAGTGTAGCCCGATCCACACCCAATACATACACAAGCATTCAAACATCTGTACGCTTGGGTGTAACCTACAGGAAACGTGTGAGAGGGGAAAAAGTGCGAGAAAGTGGCAGGGGGCGTGCGGTGTGGTCGACACCGGTTTGATCCGGTCTCGGCTGGAGTTTTAGTCCAGGGTCGGTTCTCCGGTGTCACGACGCCAATGAACGCGTTACATCACCCGGCTCAAGGTGAACCGGGCACCGTCTGACGTCAATTTCCAGCGGCGCGAAATGTTGTGTCGGCGAGAGCCGCGCACACGGCCACGAATAGCAACCCCGGCACGGCTCCGAGAAGAACCATGGTTTTTTCTCGTCTTCATCTGGCGTCACAATTCGTGACCGGCATCATTCGTGACTGACGTCATAATTCGCACGGTTGGAATCCGTCTTCTCATCCGCTTTAAGTTTCATTACACAAAAAGATGGATCAACCACCTGTTCCCAGTAACTCCATTTGTGAGTGGAAACACGGAGGGGCACTCTCATATCTACAGCAGACAAGGATGGCTCAATGAAGAATTACAGGGATACAGAAGTATTTGTATTGGCTTCAGCTGCACGATTAGCGACCTCACACAGTGTTTACATGTATTGATTGGGTACAACGGAAACTTGTGGTGCCCCTGCCGTGACTCCACTACACTGACCTAGGTCCATGAACAAATTTCAATCGCGATGGGACGGGGTATCCCGATATAATTATGGTCCTGATAGAGCCTTTGGCAATGAAAACCAGGGTTCAATCCGATTCTCGTCGGTCCGTATCCAACGACATCTGACAGTATTTGGCAGCGTGGTTGAAAATTTGCTTCTTACAGTGCAGAGGATAATTAACTGCACTGTAAAGCTTTCTTTGTAAATTTGGGTGAAGGGAGTGGAGGTGAGCGTCACTGGTGAGCCACAAATGTAGACAAAATTGAGATTGAAAACTTTTCGATCTGTTACAGCTCCATCCTCATCCAAACTTCACAGTCATGGAAACCGCGATCGCCTATCCTAATTCTCAGCTTTGTCTTGATCGCCTCTTGCCCGTAGAAACTACGCCAATATCCAAGGCAACCACATTACATAATCCGATTGATTGGGCTAAGTCTGAGGGGCTTGGCCGTGACATTGGTCCCAGTGGGGCGGACTCCTGACCACATGAGCCGGTCTGGTGGCGTCAGACGGGAGCGCAGACTCCGCCCCGGCACCTCCAGACTCCTCCCCAACCCGACCACCAGACCCACGTGCCGGCTCCATCCGGCCGCTCCTCAAGGTGAGCCCCACTTCCTGGGACTCAGCGCGGCCGAGCGGAGTCAGAGGCAGACCCTCCGAACGGTCCTGCCAGCCACACCGCCACTCGCCCCCGCGCTGTTCGGACAATTTCCAGCCGTTTTTTTGTGCTGATCCTCCTGAGGCGAGGTTTTTGGGCGTGTCCCTCTCATACTCGTCACTTGCCGCATACGTCCACCACATGTGCTGCACTAGATGTGAGACGAGGTCACTCGTCGGGGTTGGGCGGCATGGCGGCAGCACACACCTGATTCATCACCCCATGTCGCGTTATCGCATCGTACACACTTGTGCCCCTCCCTTGCCGGCAGCCGAGTGTCCTTCGTAATGGGAACGACAGACAACTTCTTACACATGTGGTAGTAATGACGTTACGTCAGGGTCCGCCGCAGCGTCCATTCTTAGCGGCATGGGCGCACAAGGCGTTGCTGTCCAATTGAGACTTTTTGTAACTGTAGGGGGTGCGTGTTGTGGACCTACGCGTGAACATATGCCGGCTGTGCATAACATAAGCAACATTGTCCGGTTGTGTGCACTCTTTCAAGCCCACGGAAACATTTTGAGGAAACACAATGAGCATAAACAAGACTAAACCAGAAGAAATAATCTACATGACATCGTGAAACGGAAGAAGCACCAATAAAAAGTATAAATATATAATATATATATATATATATAAATAATATATATATATAAATATAAATATATATATATTTATATACATATATATCGTATACTTGGGTAGCAGTTTATTGTTGATGCAAGTTTGGTAGAAAATGACCGCGTTTCGGAAGTTTACCAGTTTTTTTGTATTTTTTTCTAAAGATCTTACCACATTCTTACTCTCATTGTCAAGCTCTGATATAATATTCCCCAATAAAGTCATACAGTTTGACTACCGGTTTCGTCTATTCATGAGACATTATCAAGTCCTACATGTTTTACTGGAAAATAGAATTGTAGCGATTCGTTCTATTTACATACGTTCGAAAAAGTATCTAATATTTGTGCAAAGTGTTATCATTTCTTTTAACAAATTGAGTATCAATATGCATGCTAAAATTCCCAAGTTCTCCTTCCTTTTTGAAGACACCACATATATGAGAACACGATATAAAACACGCAAATAAGACACTTGCTCAAATCACTTATTTTTGCCGATTCAAGCTATGGAGACCTATCGCTTAACGTCAAGATCCCTAGGTGCTCCCGCTGGTTGTTGAGCGCAGGTCGGCAGATTTTGATCAGGACTGCCTCCATTAACTTTAGACGTCGCGGGTTGCTTTCGTGGGCGAGGATCCGTGTGTTCTCCACCAAATCCTGGCGTCTGATGTTGGTGTTGTGTTCTGTGGCCATGTGTTGTTGAGGGCCGCCATTCTGGAGGTGACAAGTGAGGCGTCTTGATAGGGAAGTTGTTGTGTGACCAATACAGGCTACTCGTGGGTTTTGAGGCTTGCAATCCTCATGAGGGCAGGTAATTTCGTAAACTATATTGGTGCACTTGAGTGTTGGGCTTGGGGTCGAGTTATTTTTAAGATGAGGCTGGATGTTGTTTTCATTTTGTAATAGATACGCAGGATGAGACGGTCATTGTCCTTGGGGATGACATTCCTGCGGATAATGTTTTTGAGGACCTGCTCATCAATTTCATACGAAGACGTCATTTGGTTTTTGTAATGGAGGACATGGGTTTGTCCTTGGTCCTTGTGCTGCATTTTGGTCGGGTTCATAAAGATATTCAGGAGAGTTTTTATTTCTTGGTCGATTTCTGCTGCTGGGTAGTTGTTGTTAGTAACAGTTGTCGGACGGTGTTTAGTTCCTGACCCAGCAGGTGCCACGAGCTACATGTTTTTAAGGCGCGCAGTATGTACATTTGAAAGCGCCCTTCTTGTACCGTGCCGGGCATTCGCTTAAAGGGAGATACGCGAAAAAATTATTATTGTGGTTTCTTGCTATTTGAAAAATCCTGATTACGAAACTGTCAATTATTTTTGCATCTTCGGCAAAATTTTTGGGAGGCCACTCACTTATTCGAAATAGGTTAACGATTCCGATAAAATGCTGAAACCTTCACCCATCACTTACTTTTAGAAAACTATTTAAAGTTGAAAAGTAATGTTTTTTGTAATAAAAATGTTTGTTCTCTCGTTCGTATATTCGAATCCATCCAAATATAATTGGATTTTCAGGCATCGATTGACAATATACACATACTCAAAGCACAACTAACGAGCACACAGGCAAGAAAGCAAGACACACGAGATACGCATACGTTGAGGTGACAAGAGACCGATAATTAAAGTTTGACAGCTGGTTGTTCTCTGGGTATTAGCCGATTTCCTCCTAAAGGGGCTATCTGGGTCTCCCATGGAAAAATTGGACCCGTCTCCTGTATTTGTATTTGAATTAATTTTACAAAGCCTTTAAAAACTACAAAATGAATTAGTTTTCCCTTGAAACGGAAAAAAATAATTACTCAAGTCTTCAGCGGTTTCGTACCTCGGGTCTTGAGTCGTTTTCTGCTTCAGCCCCAGGTTGACAAAACTTTTGCGTCAGATAGGTCACGTGACCCCGGTATGAGAATTCCTAGGCTTCTGATTCGTTAATTGTGATTTCTTTTAAGCACTATATTTCTGTTTCAAAAGAGTTTTGGAATGTTGTTTTTCTTAAATAATTTATTTTCTGTGGTAGCCCAAAGTTCTACATCACTGTTTAGGATAGATATGACCTATTTCTTAGAGAAATTGATAGCCTTAGCCGGGGGTACGTCATTTAAATCGATAAGAGGTGTAGCGGTAAAGTCGTCTAGAAATGTTGACTTTGAGAGCAATTTTAAGGCATTTGTAGGCCGAATTCGCAAAAATGAGAATAAGACTTCTGAAACAACTTTTTGTGACCTTTTGATCTAGCCAATACATTTGTTTTCGCGTATCTCCCTTTAGTGCATTTAAGCAGCGTCCTGCATCTGTCTTTTTCTGTCTTTTTGTCATTGTCTTTTTCTGTTATATATATATATATAATATAAAATTTATATATATATACATATCTAACCAAAATAAATAGGCGTCCTATGTTAATTTTGTACCAGTCCAGCTGCAGAAAATTCTGCGAACTGCCTGAAGCATTCAAGTTCACTGTCTGATCCGCAGGATTTACGCGTCCGATGCAATCGCAGCCGCTAGCAGATCATGAATCCGAGCTAGCAACAGCGCTACTGCGTAGCACGACCAGCAGGCCCTGGGGTAGCAACAGAGCCTGCTGCGCAGTTGCAGATCACGAGCCAGCCGACACGAGACCTGCAGACGGGTCCCCGTCCCGGGGACGCCTCCAGCGATACTGTGCATCGCTCCACTGAAGAAGCGTTTCCATACTGTCGGAGGAAGACGCATGAGACATGACTCCGAGGTTTGGATAACTTTGGGTAGCAGTCTTGATTATGTCCGTACGGCTCGATCCCACCATGCTAAGCCTAACTCGGTAAACCGTGAATTGCAAATGACTAGCTGAGACCCTAGAAAGAATGCCACACCTCGTTATAATGATTATGTTCGTTAGCTCAGCAGATTTACATGTATCAATAGACACCAAATGAGAAAGCGCATGAGACAGTTGGGTGAAGTGGGGCCCAAAATGAGTCAATCGGGGGAGGGACAGCAGAGTGGTTAGAGGTCAAACCAGTGGTTAGCGCACTGGAGTCCTTGCCGAGACGGGGCGGACCAGGACTTGGACCGACCAGGCGACGCGGCATGGGTCGCAGCCAGTCTGGTGCGACTTCCACGGAAGGCTACTCTAACCTAACCCCCGTCTCCTGTAATTAGTGAATGCTGGCTCAGGCGAAAAAGCTAGCCAAACATGTCGCTCTTACGAATATGGATCTTTATTTTCACAGCAAACGCCTCTTTTGCTTTTTCCAAGATCAGACCATGGAAGTGCAGTAGAAATGCGAAAGGGGATATCGAAATTGTTATACCTTCTGAACAGTAGATAAAATACTCCAGCTACTAGCTGGGCATGTATTGCACGATGAAAGAGCTGTTTCGTCCGCACACACCGCGCACATCCGACAACAATCAGTTTGTCTTGCAAGCGATACAAACGTCTAACAAAACAGATGCAAACAATAATAGTGATCTTCCATGGGCAGAGTATTACTCTGAGAACGACAACGCAGTGTTGAGATCTAGTAGCGTCCCCTTGCAGTAGATTTCGCACAGCACACCCCGAGCTAATGGACCTGACTGGGTGTCCCGGCCCTTCATTATCCCCCGCACCTCCCGGGTGGCATTGTTTAATTAAAGCGATCATGGAGACAACACACCCTGACGGCTCCAAGGGCGGGACACTCAGCGGCCCACGCAGGTCCCGCGACAACCTCGACAACGACCTCTACCCACCTCGCTGGCATTCAGCAATGGCTGCACCAGAGGCGAGGACCATCAATTGCGCTGCAAGAACCAAACGCCCTGAAAAAAATATATATATATATATATATATATATATATATATATATATATATATATATATATATAAGGCGATTATCACGCCCGGTAGGAAATCCGGAGATCAGGGTTCGACCACAGGGGGGTCGACGAACGGAAATGTGTTCACCTTTCGTCTCCGCGACCCCGTAAGTTCTCGGACAAATGAAATATCGACCAAACGGTTCCTCAGGATACTCTATCGCGTGGCTATCTCAGTTGAAATACCATTATGACGGTGTCACATTCCCTTTTAAGGGTGTTGACAGCTAAAGTCGATCTGTGCATAGCACAGTAGCGGGATAAGGTACCAAATGGTTAGTGCTAACGACTCACTAACTATTGACGTCAGGCACATATCTTTTCCCACAAAATTCGACACACAACCACGACCCTCAGGGTGCGTTTTTGGGGGTGGCCCCCAGGACTGGATCAGTGAAGTCGTCACCGAAATTCATCCAGTTCACGCTTTTTGGGTATTTTGGCGAACGGTCCGCGACAGCTTTCATCTATAAAATCCAATGGGCGTGGCACATCGGCAAGCCGCTCGCCGGTGGAAAGGTCACCCGCCCGCACGCTATTTCGCGCGTCCTTATCAGCGACATCAATACAAAATACCTGTCCGACAAAAGGCACCCCGTTCCTCCCCGATTCGGGATGGACCAGCGCCGACACTCTCTGTTGGTCGCTCCTCAGTGGACGCGGCGCTGTTCTCAGTCCCGGCTCCCCGGTGGACCCCCTGGGTGACCACTTAGTCCGCCGTCGCTGGCCCGGTCCAAAGTCAGCCGCCAGCGTCACGGAAAGGGGCGGGCTGTGGGGAAGTACAGCTCCGTCATCCGGCCCGCCGGCAGACCGGACGGACTTGGTGGAAAGCGACGCGGCCGCCGAGCGGCGGGGTGTGGCCAGTGTGGCTGTGATGGGTGAGCCCGGGGCCCGGCCAGTGTCGGCCACGGCGGGCAGGTCGATACCAGGAGGTCGCCGCCGGGGCGGGATGCTGCAATCAAGTCAGTCACTCGGCCGCCGACCCTCCCGCCAGCACCACTGCCATCAATTAAATCATCGGCGGCCAGATCACACGGATCACTCACGGAACACATACACCCGCTCGGACGGCTCCTATTAAAGATCTAACAGGAATGGCATATTCACGAAGTAGCGTCCACACAGCTTAAGCATGTCTAGATTTGTTTTGTTTTTGTTTTTTTTGCTTCTAACAATTTATCCTCTCCAGCTTTGTAAAAGGCAATGGAACCAAGTTCATCCCAGGCTTCGGCAACAAAAAGATCAAATGCTTAAATATATGTTGATTTAAAAACCTTTCAGCTAGTCCGGTGGACAAAAATACGCCCAAACCAAATACACTACATAAGAAACAAGTTTCCCGCTGATAGAGCCATTCAGAAGGGGAGGCGGTGGCGTGGGGGAGGAGCGTCCTTTTTCCACGTCGCTGACCTGGATCCGAATCCCCGGAAAGCTATACTGCGTAAGTATTTCCGATCACCAGCGTACCCTACCAACGGTGAGCGTTGGCGAAGCCATGTGACTTTGGCAGTCAGTGCGTTGTAGAGCCCCAAGGCTGCTGCCCAACCATTCAGAAGGCTGGCGACAGGTGGCGGGGCCGCCTCTGGATATAGACCAATCGGACAAACTAGCTACTGAGACGCCGGCCGCTTAACGAAGACAAAGTGCGTCACTGCGAGCTTCGAGAGGCACTCCACGCTGGGTGCACACAGCTACGGAAAACGACAGCCGACTACTTTCCCCATAGTATGAATCAGAGATCGCCGAAACCGGTTTGGGTCTTAATCATACGGCTCCGACGCGCGTTCCCAGAGAAGTGCTACCAGTTTTTGTGTCGGTGTACGTTCACAAGTTGGTCAGCGGGGAGGATTTGTTAGTTCGCTGTATTTGAGTCACCCCAGTTATCCGGAGAGCAGATTAAATTAACAAAATCCTCACTTCACTACAACAACACTGCAATTCTTTTGACGTCACAATCCGCTTCCGGAGTCGGTTCTACAAAAGTTAGCACCGAAAACTGGAGGGCAAGATCGATCATTTTCCCATGAGCATATTTCTGGCACATTTCGGCTAATAGCCAACAAATAATCATCCAGATTTCTGCGCTGTCAAATGCAAGGTCTCATATGCAGACAGTAATATTTCCTACCAATACACTTCAAACCTACATGAATGTGCGAGCACTGAACTTCAGCACCAGTACCCAAAAATTAGGGGTAGTGGAAAATTCAGCTGGAATGAAGGCGAGTGAGTGGAAAATTTCAAAATGTAGGCGGAGTAAAAATCCAATTGGGTACTCAGGTGGTAAACAGAGCCCTGTTTGAACTGAAGGATGGATATTTCCTTAATTTTCTCAAAGTAAATATTTTTAAATTGTCCCCAAACAGCATTGTTTGACCATTCCCATGTGAAAAATTGGGTAAGCAGGTAAATCTACATGCGAAACCCCCTGATGCAGCCTCCAATTTTTTAAGGAGTTGGTGAATTTCCACAAATAAAAACTTTGGGGCCCTGAGACCAACCTCGGGGAAAGAGCCGGGAGCCACCAAGACTGTTGGGGGGGCCCCAGACCAACTCTGTGCCCCTCCCTCCTCTCCCACACGACCAGCTTTAAAGGGCCCTGAGACGAAATATCGGGGCCCCCTAGACAAACCTGCAGAGGGCCTCGAGATCGGCAGGTGGGAAAAAGAAAGGGATTTTTCATGCAATACCTAGTTCCAAAATTAATTATCTAAGCATACACTGTATAGTTTCCTGTCCGGGACAACGCCCCTCTTATACCTATACCTATAGCTATCGGAATTTGGAGGCCACCCGACCCAATCACTGCACCTCGCATACACCTATGCTAGGGCCCAGTGAGCCTTGGTTTACACTTAACTAACCCAGACGAAACACAAACTTTCTATCATGGCAATAAACTCCCAGACTCTTGCTAAAAGTTCTTTCTTACCTGTCAATTCCCCTGCTTCCCACATATATACTCACCTTCATATGAGTATCAATATTAATCAAGCTATCAATAGCTTCTTCAATCAATCTTTAATTTCATCAATATTAATCGAAGCTACACACCCCCTTTCTGTTGTTTCTTCCTTTCGTCTACAATCAGCCAGGCGCGGCAGGTTGCGACAGCGTCGAAGCAACTACTAATTTAAATTTCGATCGCAATCCAGTTGCCGGTCGCATACAACATAATTTGCATTCAAAACTTGCTCTAAATTAATTTTCTAAATCATTATAGACTAGAAAATAACAACTAAAACACAGAGAGGAAGACAACAATGCTTTGTTAATAACGAATAGAAACCGCCTTCAAAAGCCTAAAGATGCCGCTTATTTACTAGATGTAAAGACGGCGATTTGGTAAGTCCATGCCGTAACCAGCCATACAAAAAGTGCCGATGTTTGAAGGGAACTGATGCATTCTGTGCCCAAAAAATTCATTTAATGAAAATGTAGAGTTTCAATGTATTCAAATACCGGACACTTCAGTCAACTAAATACAGCGTATTTATGCCAGGTGTCGTAGGGTGTCATGAGGGATTTGGGTGTCACAGGGCGGGACGCAGCAAAAGGGCGATATGGATAAAAATATTTTCTTGAAATAAATGGTCAATTTTCACCATACAATGTCAAAAAAATGATCTAGCATACAAATTTCAAGATAATTGTTTTTAACAACAAGATGACCAAAATGGTTTTCACATTCGGTACCAGAAATACAAAAAACTTTCAAGGATGTAAGCCAGAGCCATGTGCACAGATAAACGCTTCCAGAAATACCTTCAAAGCGGTCAGCTTATTTTTCACCACAAGGCTAGGGTGTTAATTTTCCACTCACCTATTTGTGAGTGGTGGAATTAGTGGCGGTGTTCACCCATTGGAACTTTCCGGTGGCAGGGCAGGGGCACTGAGCGTCTTGCCGCGCCAGAGTTTCGATTCAGTGTCCACGAAATCGGTGATATAAGATACCAGGCATAATTGGCTAAAAAATATAAATCGCCAGATTTTCTCAGAAAGCCAAAGAGGCCAAAGAGCCGAGTTAATCGGCGATCTCAGTCGATTCGCTGCTCTCTTTTCCAGTGGACGTTGGTAGAGGAGGCAATGGAACTGGCCTAGTAAGTATTGTTGAGTAAAATTAAATAGTAGAAGTATTTTGGAAGTAGAGGAAAATTCACAAAAATATATAAAAGTGGTGGAATATTCGCTGACTGGGTGTCGTTCGCACCCAGCACCCCAGGTTTGGGACACTGTTCAGCACCCAACGTTGAACGGTTTCAAACATGAGTTTTTTTGCGTGCAGACTGGGGATCATTTTTGGAGCCCAGTGCCTCCAACTGGCCCTCAGCCGTTTGGACGTTGCCAACTGGGGACCAGCGCCGCCCTTGACCTGAACATTGCTGACCTGCTCCTCGCTGGGTGGGAGCTAACACCCCACCGCTGAAGGCTGTAACGGCCCTCAAACTGAGTCGGCCGGAAATGGAGCACCAGTGCCAAAAAAACAAGTGCCCTTTCAAATGATAAAATGCGTCTTTGAGCTCAAATGGGTGCCCCTTGTCTCCTTGATCCCCCGTGAAACGTTGAAAAATGCGCTGTTTTTATCCAGTCCATTGTCGCGACAATAGCGCAAACAACTTTCTTTACCTATCTTTAACATTGAAAATTTCACCGAGTTTTAAGTGTTTTGCTAGCCCCGAACGGGCAAGACACCTTCTCGGCCAAGATCTGCAATCCTTGGTTATTTGTCTTAGCAATTGACCCTAAAATTGTCCGGTTTTGAATAATTTGGCATTTCATTTGGCTCAGAGAATGTCCTACAAAGCTATATAGAGGACTTACTTCTTACGCAAGGAGTTTTTCTTGGGCATTCTCAAAGAGGATATTAGTTCACTTCGTATCACCGATACCATATTAAAGGAATAGCACTTGGAGGAGCAGATAATTTAACTGTAGCGCAAAGTGTTTCAGTGGCGATTTGCTTCTAGTAAATCAGTGACATGTCAATTAAAGCTACCTTGTGGATATAGATATATATATATACAATAAATGGAAACATAATCAAGTCTAGTTTTAATATGCATTATTATCATTCAACTGAAATAAGGCATGCTTTATCAATTATTATCTTATAAACAAAAAATATTACATAGCTACGGCGCATCCCTCCCATGGACGTACCTTGGGTAAAGGTATCTTGGTTTTAATCCGCACATCAGTGACGACATTCGACGTAGGTTTCCTTACGAAGAAATCTCCCGTTCCCAATTTCACAATATTTTAGAATTCGCCAAAGGATGTAAGACATTCCACGTGGGCAAAATGCACGGACGCGAGGACACAAGCAGCATTTGTACTTTCGGAGTGCCATGTAATTTTCTACACACTACATAGGGATATTGAGGCCGCAAGTTTCTAATTATCGAATCCTAGATGACCGCAGACATAGATGGTATCAGCATGAGCAGCCTCAGCATGGTACCGACTGCGGAACGGCCCAATCAGCTCATGTATTCGGGTGTCTGGAACGGCTCTCTCAATCAGTCCTAGTCATTCTCTAAGAGAAAGACCATGAGGTTAGTACGTACCAATTGACAAAGTTTTGATTTAAAATATAATATTTTCATTGGATATTGGTGCAATTTGAACATGAATTATTTTTACGAGTCAGAACAATTGCTTTATGAGCTTAAAAGAATGTCACACTCAAATAAAGTGAATTTGTTACTTACAACATTACGTTCCGCGTCGCCACATTTCATTTGGGCCGTGCCTCATTTCGTCTGGACTAGTGCGTACCGAGGGCCTTAGTACCAAGGCGGCTCAAGTATCCCGGGTAAATGTCATCTATGCCGGCGGATCTCGTTAAGTCGGTTGTAGGGATGAGACAGGAAACATCACAACTACTCGTCTGACGTAGATCACAACCCGCGCCCATTTTCTACCATCATCTTCAAATTCACGGATGCATTAGATGTTTGGTGCAATTAAAATGTGAGTATTTGTGTCCGTTTGAGGCGAAAAACCGCACCCGAGCCACGCAAGCCTTCTGAGCACATCGCTGGGACACCTCATTCCAGTAGGCCTGAAAAGGCGGCAATTTCAAGGTGAACTAACTAGGAGCGCGCAGAGCTGGTGAGACCAGAAGCCTGCTTCAGCGACTTTAATATCCCTCTTTAACGTGTCTGTTCTATTCAACAGCATGAAGCTGAACACTGGAGAAACCTGAAAGGAACTGAGTTCGTGCTTTTGGAAATCGTTTCGAGCCACGTCCTTCCAGAAGAATGCAGAGCTACAGCCTATTCTAAGCCAGAGAATTCCTTCGAAAACTTGCCTGAAAGGTGTTCGCAGCTACAAATGACAGACGGAACGTTCGTATAAAAGGGCTTCCAGCTTGAGAACACATTCCACGCATACGAAAGCCCTAACACAAGCATCACCTTGCCACCATGGCCAAATATGTCACTTTGAAGACGGTCAAATGAAAACGGAAATGGGACCAGGTGACGTGTTCTCTGTTCAATGGGCATTGTTTCTGCAGGCCACCAACAAGGCCGTGCTGGCCAATCAGTATAATCGCGAGTCATTGGCAGTCAGATGTTGTTGTTGCTGTGCACTGTGTTGCCAGGGACGGCTGGCCTTGCACAGTCCGCACCGCCGAGTGATTTGTGTGTACCCAGTTATGAGCAGGCTGCCGCCGCGGAGGCGTTTTTCAGTGGGCAGTGACGGCGGCGGCACTTCTCACGGCCCCGACCGCCGTCGGCGGCGGGCGTCCGCCACACCTGTATCGCCGCCGGGTGTCTGACTCGGGTCAACGGCTCCGCAGCCCTGAGGCTGACACACAAACTCAGACATCGATTCACGTCGTTCCAGGTAGCACGCCGCTTCAAATACCAACACACGAGGAATTCACCAGCCGCCGCTAAACATGAGAACCATGCCCGACTCCTGCACCCCCCCCCCCCACGGTGGGCGGCTGGCAGTTCTAGCGCGAAAATATTCCCCTGCATAACATGGTGGATGTACAGGTCACGTGATACCACGGCACCAGATATTGTCACTTCTTACAACGGAAGTAGCAGTAAGTCCCCGCTGCACAGCTAAAAATTGTTATCATTTTTAAAGCGGCCGCATTTACACTGTACAAAGTAAATGTACTGTTCCATGACACATATTTGTCAGATGTGTGGCAGGGGGTGGTGCCTTCACATTGCATGGTGCAGATCTAATCGTGACAGAAAGAAACTCATATTTACCTGTCGAGTTGCAGCCGAGGAGCGTGCATCGCAACAATTGAAGACCGGCTTAATTTCAACAGTGGTCATACGTAAGTCAACGGAGCAACATCCACTATAACAATATTTCCATAAAAGCTCAAGGAGCCAAATCAATGCCGATACCCTGCGAGAAAGAAATATTATCAATTCCCCAGTTCAAGGCTTATAGTGCAATTCGGATTTTCCGGGTTGGATTGATATTGCAATAACCATGCCATAGATATATTACAATATTCCGCAGTTACAATAAAAAATCCACGAGTGCAACACCAGCAGCCTGGAACCGTGGAGGATTTGCGACTCCGCTATATACTGTACCCAGTCGGATCGGGAAAAGGCATTGCCCCCAAACGGAAAACTAGGGCAAAACTGCGTTTTGCCTCCCCCAAAGCGATCGACCTCCTTTCCCGACTCCTTTAGCTTGTAAGCAAGATTTTGGTGCTTCAACTCTCAACTTCAAACATAATTAGTGAAGTTTAGTTAAATATTGGGGCTTGGATACGAAAAAAGATCTCGAGCCCATATTTTTCACCCCGTGGCGTTTTTCGTCTCCAGTTCCGAAAATCCTACCGAAAAGGCATATTGTAACGCAATTTTGCACTGCGCGACGTTTTTTGCTTTCGACCTTGGTTTGCCCCTCCCAAACCATCCGGCTAGATCCGCCACTGACTGTACCCTCACGGTGTACTATATGAAAATATTCTAGAAGCCGTGCAGCTGGAATTAAAGATAAGCTGACATTAAACATTAATATTAATTTTCAAGTGAAGTGACGCTGATTTGATGCTTCACCTATATACGACCTTAGTGTCGTCGTTCGTCATCGTCTCTCCATGAAACAAACATGGACTAGTTTTCAAAGTTTGCGTTAATAGAAAAAAACTGAATGTAGTCATGTAGCTTTGATGCAGGTTAGATTATATGTAGTGTAAAATGTAGTCCCGTACGATTTTCCGGTCATCTTGAAAAAAGATGGAGGCACTTCAACGCCCCTTCCCAGTGCGGAGGATACTGCGGCCCAAAAAATAGTTGATGATCATCAAATAACTGAAAAATAGCACGATTTTCAAAGCCGGGGGAGCACGCTTGCCTTTTCTATGGCACACTGGAGGAATGCGTTTAAGATTGTGATATCTGTCAAATACGGATGGCACGTCCCCTCAGAAATATATGGTTGCACTAAAATGCCTACTAGTGCCGGATAGGCACCTAAAGGCAGAATTTATATATTCCCGCTTATTCATGGACATGTCGGTAACCATCCACTGTATTTCTAGTGCGGTACTCTAGGGCCCTTTTTAGTAAGCTTTTTGTATTTCATTTTTGTTTGGGTGAATGCTTTTACCACATGTTTTTCTGACCCGTGGTTTAAGCCATACAAAATAATACTGGTCCCTAGTTTTGCTTCCAAACCTTTAGAACATGCCAAATCACACGGAAATTTACAGCACTTCTCAGTTTGTCCCGTTTAAAAAACGTGTTTCCACCACTTAACTAACATCGCACCAACGCTCGTATCAGCGCCTGTGAGACTAGCGACAAACACATTTGTCTTTATGACCATTTTTACGATGAAATTTCTTCCATAGCATCGAAATACGTGTGGATTTGGAGGCCCCGGAGAATTTGGACTTGAATAACGTAAACTTTACGTTCTCCGGACAATTTTCAATTCTAATTTTGCGCACTAGAACTGTAAACCGCCGCTCACAGTGCGCTGGCCCGTGCCGGCTCAGTGAAATGTAATGAAATTCCATCTCGTGTCCCGCCGCCCCGACCGTCAGGCGACTGTGGGTAGTTCGGGAGGTATCTGTCGGCAGCAGTACTGATCCAACCCCCGTCCATGGCAAGGAGACCTCCACAGCGCCACCGGTACCCTGCATGCAGGCGGGTGCGCATTGCAAGCGGTTTGGGAGGCGGTGCACGCGACGCGTGGAGGGCCGGCCCGCCGGCGGCCGAATGCATAGGCCTGCAGGGCGCGGGTAATGACCCGGCGCGAACGGGGCCTCAGAAATCGGGCCAGGGACAGGCGGCGAGGCCACGACAGGGAGCGTTGTACCCCAGCGCCCTGTGCATGACAATGGCCGACAGCGGCGGCAGTGGGACGCGCGGGTTCCCGGAGCAGGTCCTCTGCGCACACCTCCACGAAGGAGGCCTCACCGCACCGCCGCGGTGGCGGTCCAATCGGAAACGGCTGCTCACTGAATCAACATCGTCAGAGCTACACTCAGCAATATCGGGAACAACTGCCTGACGGCCAGCGCATCTAACAGCGATAGCACCAACTCTCCAGCAGAGGTATCACAACCTCTGAGGAACACCACCGAGTAGCCAGTCTCTGGTGGAGCTGAGTCCACACACAGAGAAGCACCGTGTCGGAGCGGCCATCGCTGGGCTGACACGCCTCCGTGACACGATCGAACGGCTGACCTCCCCACCTGCACCGGCTCTGCAGGGCTGTACAAACACCGGCCTCGGCGCTGGGACACGCACCTTTCGGAAGCGCCGATCCCCTGGCAACGCAGAGTGCGTTGCAGGGTCCGGTTCTGCAGCTGGGGCCGGCGGGCCGACGTCTGTTTGGGAGGAGGCATGACGTCAAACTGAGACGGGAGCCTTCCGGGAGCGTCCCTGCGAACAGGCACTCCACGCATGCACAGCGCGAATCTGACATGTCGTTTCCCGTGTCTGCTCTGTTGCACACTCTCGTGCGTGTGTCAGAACCGCGGAGCGCTGGAGAAGTTCCCGGATGGAGGCGGGGCGGGCTCGAGATGCCCCATCCACGTTCAACTGGTGGGACGTTCGCAGTATACTTCGAACAGGTTCACCTGCTGTCAGTTTGTTTTGTTCCCAAATCAATTCAAACCCACATCAAACCATGTCTCCTGGTTCATAATGAAACGGCTTTCTCCGGAAATCCAGGCCATGGGTGCCGAAATAAGCGCCAGGAGATTTCAGATGTGAACATAAATACCATGCTCGAAAAAGAGCACTATCCTAGTGTTGGATTATTTATCACTGCCCCTATGATCTAATGTGCGAACCAACGAAACCGAGCGTTCAAGGTTGTAAGTTCGGTCCAGTGCGACATGTTCTTAGCCTTGGATAACAATGCCAGGGCTACAACGGGGCGCAGCGACTGGGCGCTGCCGTGTTGTTCCACAACATCACGTCCGGCCACCGAGCCACCTACAGGCCACGGCCACCGGCTCATAACAAACCGGCGCTGCACTCGGCGCCGGTGACTCATAGCACGTGCGGTGACTCACGACGCACCGCCGGCTGCTGGGTACCTTGAAGCCGACTATTATCACGGCCCACAAGGCAAGGAGAACGGTACCGGCCACGCCAACCAGCTCATGGAAACAACAGTTGTTCCGATACTTCAAAACTAATGGCGATATATATATATATATATATATATATATATATATATATATATATATATATATATATATATGCACACAGAGAATAGTACGTCAATACAAATTGAGGAACAAACAGCGATGTGGCGGCCTATACATATGTCCGACAGGACCAGTGGGTGGTACAACTCGTTCGCACGCATACTGTCGCCAGCACAGCTGTGCGCCGGGAAGCGCCGCCGCCGACACAGGCCGACCTTTGGCCGACACGAGGCCGCCCCGTCCGACGGTGTTGGAGCGGGTTAATCGATGGTCCAACTGCCGGAAACGACGCGGCGGCGAGGAGCCGTCGGCCGCCGCCTCCGACCGCAGTTGCCGCCTCACGCCCGCTAACCGCACGTGCACACAAGACAGCACAACAGGCCCGGCGTCGCACTGCGGCCGGCGGGCCGCTGCCGCGCCCTCCCAGACAGCGGCGCGGTGCAGGGCAAAATAATACTTGGGTAGGGCACGAATTCTTACGCAGTGGGATTCTAGACAATGTTGAATTTTCCACCGTGCGCCATACAAAAAAAAATACGCAGCGTAAGAAACCCATAGAATTTTTACGCATTATCGTAAATGTAAAGTAAGTTCACTCTGCCTATACATGTTTTATTTTTCCTTGACAATTCTGCCACTTTCCACAGAACAATTCCTGAATCAAAAAACATTTTTTATAAATCTTTAACACTGTTGGAAGTTACCCTCGATTTCAAAGTTCATCTTACGTTACGGATTTTTGCACACTTCATACCCAGAAGTCTAGGGGAAACGAAGAGGACTTCAACTGGTTCACCCTGAATGTTTTGATGGCGATGCTGCCACTCTGCTCTGTCCGTATCTTTACCTTATGTATTCTGAGGTGGAAAACTTACGCATTTGACCAGATATTTCAAAATTTACGCCGTGGTTTCTCGGCGCAAATCAGCATTTATTTCCCCTGACGCAGGGCTGGACGGGCTCCCTGAACGCCGCTCTCCGCGACGGTGTTTGTGACCGGGGCGAGAGGACGGTCCAGTTCACGCGCTGGCATTTCAGGTGGCACTGGTATCCCAGTCGATAGCCTAACTCATTTTTTAGCTGAGTGGAAAACCATTTATAGCTGCAACAGACGGCCCATCTCGAGTTTTACCATGCCGAAACGGTGGAGTTCATGAAACCAGCCATTTACACCTCGGAGGTCAGTCCTTCAAACTCTAGATCCAAAACAACCTTTTCATCTTAAATCAAAGACGCAAGTCCTTGACCTTGAAAACCCATAATCAAAACATTGACATCCAATAACCCTTACATGATTTGTACACTTGCTTCCGAGCTATTGCATTTCTTCCCACTTCGAACTTCTAGTGCTTGTCAGGTCGTGAAGCCCTACAACACAGATAGTTCTGAGCGGACCCTGTCGGGTAGTTAGTTGGGCCCTGGGCTCACCCATTTCGATCACGTTGCACTTTGAAGACCCCTTAGCAGATATCATCTCACAGAAAATGAAAATTTTAGAGCCTTGTCTCAGGTCGCAACCTATATTTAAAATCCCCTACCACCAACCAAAAACAGTAAGCCGTCGTCTAAGAGAGAGTGTTTGCTTGGGCTTCAGCAGTAGGTGAACATCAGCTTTCAAATCCTTCCCAAACAGCAGCCATGGGTGAAGATCCGAAGGGGGGGGGGTAGGACCCCTTGATTTTTTTGTCTTCCCTAGGCTTTGCATTTCCGTGCCAGCGTTACCCATCCAGGACACCCTGGGTCACAGCGTTACCCATCCAGGACACATCCAGGGTCGAGAAGAGATCTGCAGTCTTGACTGCAGTTCAGCTCAACCGTTTTCTTCGTTTTTTTTAAGCCGACGTCACGAGTTGGTGCTACAGGCACATAGTTTCGCCCCGACTGGTAACATGGCACGCCTTTGCGGTGTTTGAATTACATTCTTATGGCTTTCGCTCATCGCAGTCCAGCTCCGGACTAGAACGCCGGGTGCGAAAAGGCGGCATCTCTTCTCTTCTGCAGGACTGTGGGGCCGGTGACATGCAGCAGCCCGACGGACTGCGCTGGACATGAAAAGCGTCAGCTCGGCTGGTCCGGCCGGCCGCGGGTAGGCGGGTCATCAGACGCCTCCGATCCCGGCCACGGCCCCGCCGCCGTTTTTGCCCTACACCATCGCACGGCTGACCGACCCAATTGTAGACTGGCACACAGGCACGGTCGCGCCCAGACAATGGCGGTGGTGGCGCAGACAGAGAGCACACAGCCGCAGGTGTGGGACGACACCGCCACAAGTCGCAGGTGTGGGACGGCACCGCCTCACAGGGTGTGGGACGGCACTGTCACAGCCGCAGGTGTGGGACGGCACTGCCACACGTCGCAGTGTGTGGGACGGCACTGTCACAGCCGCAGGTGTGGGACGGCACTGCCACAGTCAGGTGTGGGACGGCACTGTCACAGCCGCAGGTGTGGGACGGCACTGCCACACAGTCGCAGGTGTGGGACGGCACCGCCACACAGTCGCAGGTGTGGGACGGCACCGCCACACAGTCGCAGGTGTGGGACGGCACCGCCACACAGTCGCATGTGTTGCTCAGCACAGCCCAAGGTGTGGGACGGCACAGCCTCAGTTGTGGGACGGCACCACCACACAGTAGCATGTGTGGGATAGCACAGCCTCAGGTGTGGGACGCCACCACCACAGTCGCAGGTGTGGGACGGCACCGCCGCAGTTGTGGGACGGCACCGCCACACAGTCGCATGTGTGGGTCAGCACAGCCCAAGGTGTAGGATAGCACAGCCTCAGGTGTGGGACGCCACCGCCACGCAGTCGCAGGAGTGGGACGGCACCGCCACAGTCACAGGTGTGGAACGGCACTGCCACACAGCCGCAAGTGTGGGACGGCACTGCCACAGCCGCAGGTGTGGGACGGCACTGCCACAGTCGCAACTGTGGGAGGCACTGCCACAGTCGCAACTGTGGGACGGCACTGCCACAGCCGCAGGTGTGGGACGGCACTGTCACACAAACACAGGTGTGGAACGGCACTGCCACAGTCGCAGGTGTGGGACGGCACTGCCACACAGTCGCATGTGTGGGACAGCACAGCCTCAGGTGTGGAACGCCACCGCCACGCAGTCGCAGGTGTGCGACGGCACCGCGACAGTCACAGATGTGGAACGGCACTGCCACACAGCCGCAGGTGTGGGACGGCACTGCCACACAGTCGCAGGTGTGGGACGGCACCGCCACAGCCGCAGGTGTGGGACGGCACTGTCACAGTCGCAGGTGTGGGACGGCACTGCCACAGTCGCAGGTGTGGGACGGCACTGCAATAGCCGCAGGTGTGGGACGGCACCGCCACAGTCGCAGGTGTGGGACGGCTTTGCCGCGACGAATCGGTAGTTAGCCGGGTCCTTTTTGTCGCCTTTTTGAAAATAGGAACAATGTTGGCCAGTTTCCACCGTGTAGGGAAGATACCACTCTGCAGAGAGAGAGTTTACAAATTTTGGTGAGGGGCACAGCTAGCTCGTCGGCACACTCCAAAATAATGATCGCACTGATGTTATCGGTGCCACATGCCTTATTTGGACTCAGGGATTTTACAGCTGTTCGGACTGCTTCCTCGGTTATGGTAAATCTAAATAATGATTCCAAAGGGTACTCAGGTGCCGGGGGGATAAGTGTTAACAGTGGGATTACTTATTTGAAGGTTTGACCATTTTATTCATTTCAGTGATACACCAGCCTCTCGGGCAATCGATAGCCGCTGTGGAGCGCGCCAGCCCTCCCGCTCCCACTTCTCCAGAGCAGAGATCGCCGCGGAGACGTCGCTGACAACTTCCATTTCCGCGTCGGTTTCTCAGACTCATTGGCTGAGCAGAACGAAGTTCAAACTCGACTCTCGGGGATCCTCAGAAAGCTGCCGTGTTGTCTGAATTAAAACGATACGTTCATTGGTCTGCCAAGCAGATGCTGGTTCAGCCAGAAGAATGGGACTTCATATGCAAAAAAACCAGAAACCATCTAAATCCACGAGCCAACCGCTATTGTTGACACCCTCCGTTCATCCAACCAAATTTTAGCGAGGTTCCTACCAGCGAGTATCGTTTAAGGACACTTACACTCTTCACGTTATAGGGAATCTCATACCGGACCATGCTGGAAGGCAGAGTCGGCGCCAGGCAGCATACTGCTCACTAAGCCTTCCGGGGAATCGAACCCTGTGTATAGGCGCGCACACCCGCTCCCCACTGGAACGCACTTCCGCCCAGACAGATTGGCATCTCACCAGTAAAACATCAACCGCTCGCATCTTCGTGCAGCTGCACACTGTACAGCCACGGAAAGTGCAAGGGGATGGGAGGTGTCAGCAAACTTGGTCCCATTATTAAAAGTTCAAAATAATGGGCCTGAGGACCTTAATTCAAATCGTGGAGGAATAAATTTGCATCTGGTTACAATAATTTGATTGGTCTGCGTCATATTTTTGTTCTCAGCGACTGAAAGTGGAAATAAAATGTGGTTTCCGGATTTCCACGTTTGTGTTGCCCATAACAGTCCTTTCTGGAATCTGGAAAGGGTTCCATTCCCTTTAGACATCTGCCCAGCATTTCCCATGCCGTTCACGCCAGTTCACAAGCATCAGACTGCAATGCGAACCATATCTGAGCACACATGAGCACAACCAACAACTCAAAGTGTAAAAAGAACACAATGTATGGTGACAAAGCAGTGGTACGTGGAAATTCGTTTGTGCGACTCTAGAAGTTCCAGCACGCTTCCAAGATTGCGTCCCTGGAGCTAGGTGCTGGAGATCGAAGCTCGGTTCTAGCGTCAGGGTGCACGCATTCAATTTGTAGATAATTCAGCAGAGGCAAAAACCTGCTGGCAAAAATCCAGAGAAGCAAAAAAACTTTTCATTTTGCATTCCTCACAGTAAGAACATATAAATTGGTTGCACAAAATGTCAGGGAAGAGTCCATTTCATGAGCTGAGGAACGGTGCGTCCGCTGTAAAACGACCATCCCTACATTTTCTGAAGCATATTTTTAGGGATTTTGATCCTCTCCTCCATGTAACACTTTACCACTTTTATAGCCTTTGAAACGCTGTGACTGAGTCCCTCGCCCCTCTTTTAGTTACACAATCCACGGGCAGCCCCTATGACAATACTGGCCCACCTCCCACCCTGACATTTACATTATTTTTCATTTCCTGCTGATTACATATGTGGTTAGAGAATCAATAGCTTACCTATTATAACAAAACAAAATATTCAAAAATGGTGAACTAGTTATCGAAGAAGATGTCCCGGTAGGAACACAAGTTTCTTCTAGCGCAGTTATCCAGAAAATTTACACGTTGAGTCGACTCAAATCTGACTCACTACCTTGAGAATAGCTCGGACTCTGACTCAGCTCATCTGATCGACCAATTGAGTTGACTGATTCAACAACATGAGTTGAGTCATAATCTACTGGCTCTGAGCCACGAATCGCCAGGTCGACTGTCCCGCCAGCAGGTGCAAGGCTTGTAGCTGTGTAAAAGCTATACACCTACAAATATTTCCCACCAATCGCCATTACTAATTTAAAAGCTGGAATAGAGTGGAGTTTTCTAGAAATTTAAGCATAAGCCAGAGCCAGTTACAACACAAATATTTGTGCCCTATTTCTGGTGTTCCCATATGACAATATATTCCAAAAATCTTAATACATGATAAATTGTGTAACACGATACATTTTATAATACATGATAAATTTCAACACAAATATCTGTGTCCTATTGTTAGTGTTCCCATTTGAAAATATATTCCAATAAATCTTAATACATGAATCCAATCTGCAGCTTCAAGCTTGACACATTTTTCATTGAGCCAGCTGAACATTAAAGGGAGATACGCAAAAAATGTATTGGCTAGATCAAACGGTCACAAAAAGTTGTTTCAGAAGTCCTATTCTCATTTTTACGAATTCGGCTCCAAATGCCTTAAAATCATTCTCAAAGTCAACATTTCTCGACGACTTAACGAGAATTCTCACCATCGGTCAAATGACGTGGCCTCGGTTATGACCATCCATTTCTCTGAGAACTAGGTCATGTATGTCCTAAGCAGTAGTGACCAACCTCGAACTATCACACAAAAATACTACAAAAAACAACATCCCAAAACTCTTCTGAAACAGAAATATAGTACATTAGAAGAAATCAATTGACTAATCAGAAGCCCAGTCATTCTCATACCTGGGTCACGAGACCTATCTGACGCAAAAGTTTCGTCATCCTGGGAATTTTGTAGAAAACTATTGAAGACCCGAGGTACGAAACGATTGAAGACTTCATTAATTATTTTATGCTACATTTTTAGGGCAAACTGATTGATTTTGTACTTTTTTATACGTGAGATAAAATTAATTCAAATATAAATACAGGAGAACAGACATCTTTTTACAAAAACACTTACTTGAAAATTCTGAATAGCTTTTGGAAACATAGAGATGAAGAGCAGGTTCCAGCCTTTTACCGGTAACGCTAGCATATTTAAATAATAGTTGAGTGGTCTCCAAAAATTTTGCACCAGATTCAAAAATAATTCACAGTTTCGTAATCAAGATTTTTCAAATAGCAAGAAACCAAAATAAACATGTTTCGCATATCTCCCTTTATACTGCACAGGCATAGGAGCATTGCAAATATTACAAAAATATCCGGAAAAAATCACGACACCTTACGTTTAATGTATTGGACAAGTGTAATCAGGATTTCCAGAACAGGTTAATCTGCCACCGGCAACGGCAACCTAGCCTAACGCCATATAACCTAAATCCTTCTAATCAGTGTTTTTTACCCATAAATTATCTTTTCCATAGCTTTGGCAAGAGCATCTAAACAGTGTTATTGTTGTCATGATAAAATCCCCATCGCAAACAATCGAACGGAGGTGCCTTCGGCAATGAGCCACCCCATGCACAATATCTATAAATAATATAATAATTTTTGGGCTTATCGACGCACCAACTGCCCGGGTCATATGGAGTCGCCAACTCTTTCCCTGTTCGAAGGGTTTCTCGGGAGTCAGCTTGTTCCTTGTTCAGAGAAGCCGTCGGGCCTTGAACCCGGCTCGGCTGCGTGCAAGCCAGCTACGCTGATCACTCTACTACCGCGCCCCTATGCACAAGATCAGTGCCACGTTTTGAAGGGATGATGGCGATGCAGCATCCTAGAGGGAGCAGCGATTCGGGGGCGGGGGGCACCGAGACACAGCACAGAGGAGTCGCTGCTGGCATCCTGGGGTGGGCATCGCTGGTGGGCATCGGTGCCCGGTCGGCAAAGAGATGCGTATCCCTCTGATTCCTAATCAGACCCTGCTCTTGAGTACTGATTCTTAAGTTAACTGTAGCTTAAAGTGAATGACTAAAGGTAATGTACATGAACATGTTTGGTCTTAATTAAAAACTAAGACCAAATATTCGCTAGATTTACTTTGACCCACTTCCACCGAAGTGGAAGCAATAATGATGATGATTATTGGAGTTTTAGGGCACTGCAGCTACAAAGGCTATATGTGCCCAAAAGTGGAAGCAATAAGAAGCACCCCCAGACAGTATGACATGATAACCCAAGATACATTTCTCTCCCTGCCAGGGCAGCTAGCACAGCATTTGAACATTAAAAACACACACACACACAAATAAGCTAACATTAAAGGTAGGCATTAACCAACACAGCAGGCACCAGAAGGCAAACAAGATGCAAATAAACGGTATGTTAGTTCATATAACCATCAGCATAGTAAGACCTTTTCTTGAGCAATTAAGTATAAACAAGCTAGCAATGGCCTTAACCAGACCAGACAAGCAAGAGGCAGGAGGGGATAGGCCCACAAGGAAAACCTGCAGGGTGTAGGGGCAACTCAGCACTTTACAAACAGAGATATCTCCAAATAAAGATAACTGAACTGAAAATTAATCATGTAATACTTTTATCAGTCACACAACACCAAGATTATTAACCACAAGAACAAAGCACCAGGTTACAAAAACAAATCTGATAGACAGAAGCAGGGGCAATGAACACCAGGTAGGCAACAAAGGTAGGCAAGCCCAGGACTGGACACATAATCTTGACAATTATATAAACAACTAGAATGGCCAACAGACCAACAAGCAAAGGCAGGAGGGATAAATCTGGCCTGGAGTTTAAAAAAACTTTCCCATGGATGGGGTTTTGGGTTTGCCTTGAGTTCTTCTCCCAAAATTTACAACAGAGAAAATAGAAAACAATGTTCTTGCTCCAAATAATTACAATTATCAGCATCACATGAAACATGAGTCAGGTTTGAGGAGAAAATCAATGCAAAAATGAGGAGGGTGTGGCTAAGAGTGATAAAATTAGCATTATACAGCATAGTGTCTCATACTATACTTGCTTCTGTTCAGTGCTTTACTGTGCAAAGTGAAAGCACAGGTCTATGCTGTTTAATGAAACACAAGGAGTGCCGCTTGCATCATGAGAACTTCTTAGTTTAGGGTTTAAATTTACATGGTACATACAGGAAAACATGCTTCTCACATGCTGTATCTACTATCTAGAAAAGAGGTTATCGCTTGTAATGCGAGAAAATACATAGGTAGCATCTTCCTCGCAGGAACAAAGATACTCATCCTACACAATTCTGGAAAATAAACTTAACATGATTTTAGCTTATTTAAACAAAATATGCAGGAGAGCAAGCATTCCATCACAAAAACACACTAAGCAAACACAGATTATTTGATATATTCTGTGAACCTTACGGCTTGGCCTGCGGCCCTGCAACTTTACTTTCTTTCACTGACTTGCATGGTCAGAATCCAGGCTTATAATGCATGGAAAGCACTTATAGCAAATGAAATATTATGCACTTTGCTTAGAGACATTGATAATGATGAGACCATGTATCCAATTCCAATGAAATTTATAACAAGTTAGTGTCTGGGCAGGTAGATCAATAGCAAAATTCGGTAAATCTGAAAATAATTCATATTTCTTAGGGCGATCTAATGAACACTTCAAATCAATACGACATTCGCAAGTGGCTTATTTTACCCTGATATTTGAGAATATCATGAGAACCGGACCCAAAGGCTCAGAGCACGAAAGTGGCGCGGCAAGAAATATCCTCATTATCCATGTTGTCTCCACAGACCTACCTTCATAACGTTCAGCTTGTTCGGCTAGCTTAGCCTTATACACGCTGTCTTCCCGATCCATCCTAAGGTTCTAAAATCTACAACCACTATAATTAATTCGATACACACCCACTCATTCAACTCAGCGAGCCGACCGCAGGTTATCGACCGGCGCGTGTCGTCTTAGCAAGAATATTCTGCCGCACTAACAAGAACAATTTGTACTATTTTGTTCGCTGCTCTACTTTTTGATATCGACGCTGAAAAGGCTATCTCTTCACATGACAATCACAATGGCAAATCCAGTGGGGGGGGGGGTTAGCGTAAATATGGGCATTTCTCCCCCATCAACCGTTCAGCACCCTCTGAAATGCTGATGGTGCCCCCTGAAATGTCACTTCCCAGCTCCTCCCCCAGGATCCGAGTATCGGCACCCGTGGGGGAATCAGCACAGGGAGGAAGGCATTTGCCCCCTAGGCCACCAATTTTCGACGATTTTCTAAAAAAAGATATCTGTTTCACGAAAGTAGGCCACTTTACTCCACCTCCCAAACATTGGCCCGGATCCGGCACTGGCGGCACCCCGCGATAGAATTTGGCGACCCCCTTCCGGGTCCGGATGTCACCCCATTCGGACCATGCGCCCTCCCACCCTGATAGAAATCCTGGATTCACGTATAATGAAACAAGCTTGAAATGCTTATTCAAGAGCACAAAGGGGATCCAGCGGTAGGGAAACTATGAACCTTATGAACGCAAAATGGGCCACATTTTGCAGCCTGGGCTGGTGACACATTTGTGATTTGACATTTTTAACCCGCGCCCCACCGGGGGTCCGGCGCCACCTTCGCCCCACCGGGGGGGCCATCGATGGCCCCCCCTCTAACTCCGAAAATATGGGCGTTAGCGCAAATCTGCAAAGTGCAATAGAAAGCTCGCGTGAATTCAGTAAGAAATTACTTCGCATGTTTTAGTGCTCAGGTCAATGGTTTGACCTCCAGAGGTCAAATTAGGTCAAGATCGGCTATTTTCACTCAAATATGCAATGATTAAGCAAACTGGGCATAACTCTTATGTCATTAGAGCTATTGAGGCCTGGTAAAGTACATTTGATAGCAAATTGCCAGTACTTTTTCCGCTATGTGGAACGTAAAGACCTCCCGCCAGTGGTTTGACCGCCAGAGGTCACCTCGTGACCTAATATGACCTGAGGTCACGAAAGGTCAAAAAGTGACCTTGCCGTATATCAAATGAAAGCCAGTGACAAGACAAACACAATGGTGTTTGTTTCACCGCTCTAGCTCAATTAGGTCAAAAGTTATTGTCAAAATACTGTTTTTGACCTCTGGTGACCTATGGATGACCTTGGAAAAGTCAAAGGGCAAATATGACCCCTGGGATCCGTGAAAGGGTGTCCAAAAACGTTGTTCTGAGCAGTCTGAGTATTTGCAATCATTTTTGTGGGTTTTATATCATGAAATAGCTTTTCCCCATGCTTTTCCAATGGGAGAGGTCGCCTCGTGACCTGACCTCAGGGCACGAAATCGAAAAATCCCGGATATACACCTTGTAGACCCTGGAGGGGTCATGAAGTGTAGGAAGTTTCAAATCGATCGAGTTTGAAATGTAGCTCTTACAGGCTCTAAAGGTGAAGTGAGGTGACCTTGGTTGACCTCGTCTGGTGACCTGACCTTGGGTGACCCGGGGTAAAAAATTTCAGGGATGATGGGAAAATGTTGCAGTGAGAGGTAGAGCCCTCAACCGCGGTGCTGCGCCTCGTCGTTTTTCTGCTATCCCGGAAAAACCTTAGGGGGGCCATCGATGGCCCCCCCGGTGGGGCGAGGGTTAATGGTAACACACTGAACACTTTTTCGGTCCCTGTTGCACTGGTGAAAGCTTTGGGTCAGTTTACCTGATATGCTCCGGCGGCACTCAATATTTACAAGACTGGTAACAGGGTGGCCTGAACAAGGTGGCCGTCTCTGTGCTTTGTAACTTTGACTTAAAGGCGGATTCAGAATTTCCGAAAGGGAGCATGGTCGGGGGCGCCATCCGCACCAGGGGTGCCATCTCTGGACGAAAACCCTATCAAGCGGGCACCGCATCCTACCAAGTATTCACTCCCACACTTGCCCCTGGATTTGCGTATGCTTTGACTTGTAAACCTATTAACCCGCCGTTGCGGGAATGGCTCGTTCTGATATGGTTGGGGTTTTCCGTGACAAATCATTCAGTTTCGATCCCAAAGGCCGAACCCAAAGGTTTGGGCATATGTATATATATATATATATATACATGTATGTGTGTGTATACAACGTCTCATAGATCCATTTTTGTCAATATTTCATTAGGATCCAAAAAATGAGAAGGCTAGTTTGAGGGTGCGAAAGGGCAAATAAAATAGTCAAAAGGGTCGAATAGTCAAAAACTAAGAGAGCTAGAAAAAAACACAAAAAGTTAATTGAAAGCTCTTCGAAAATGATATCGACAATGCTTGAGTCATTTTTTCTCGACAGGTCAATATCAAGGTCACCAGAGCTCAAAATAGGTCAAAATCGCTAATAAGAGGTGACTAAGAAAACCTCATATATCTCAGAAGCTATGATAGCTAGAAACATTTTTTGAACACCATTCAAAAGCTCTGGAAGTGCTCTTTCATTAAGTGGAAATTATTTTCGTGTCAGGTTAAAACCTAGGGAGCTACAGGACACTAAACATTGGGAATGTGCTTCGGAATGTCCATAGCCAGTAGCCACCCATGCATAAGGGCGTTCCCTTTTTCGTTAATAATTTCCAAATCAAGCAAGATACAGCCATAGTTAATAAACCATTGCAATCCTCTCGTCAATACGAATCGAATGATACATAATATCGCTATGCCAGGTTCAATTTCAAGTTTGACCTGGCCCAGGTCAACGGTTTGACCCAACTTGACCTGGTATAGTCGTGATGTATATAATTTGACTTGCAGTGACCATACAAACACTTTGGTGACAAAATAAAAGTTATTTCTTTGTTTATTCAAAATTTATAGAGTAAAACACCGAAAAGTTATTATTTAACCTAAAGTAATATTTCAAAGGTCACAGGTCAATTTTTTGTATCAACTTCAGAAATGGGCTAAGAGAAAGTCCTAAACGATGTTTGAAGTTGATTCAATCGTTACTTACTGAGAAAAGCTTCTTTCGTGATTTCCCCATATATTTGCAATGGGGAGGTCATGCTCTGTAGATGACCTTAGGTCACCAATATAAAAAATCACAGAACATATGTTGTAGCTCCTGGTGGGCCCAATATGTGATATAAGTTTCAATTCGATCGATTAACCCTCCTTTTAATTATGCAGTTCTAAGCATTTTTTTAGGTGAGGTCACTTCATCTGGCCCGGTGATCTGACCTGAAATGACTTTAAGATAAAATTTTCATGAAAGATGTAAAAATCATGAAGGAACATCTAAAGTAAGTTTGACGGCGCTGCGCTCGCCATTTTTTGGTCACTTTGGAAAAACTCGAAGAGGGTCTAAGAAGACCCCCACCAGGGTGAGGGTTAAACGGGCATGTTCCTTTCGTGTTTCCCACATAAACACCCGCAGTGGAGGATGTATCGATGAAGTCAATATCTGCAAGGTCAAACGAGGTCATAAACGTCAAATATTGGCCGTGCTGGGATTAATGGGAAAATGTCGTGATAAAGCGCAAACAAATCTGGAATGTACCTACTCAAGACGAACCAAAGTCAAACGAGGTCTAAAATAATCCCTAAGATTTCGGGGTCAAGGAAATTCATTGAGTTATGACATCACAATAGCAATTATCCCATCTTCCCTATATATATATATATATATATATATATATATATATATATATATATATATATATATATATAGTTGTGGAACCATGATTTCCTGGGAAGTGGAGAAGAAGGGAGTGTGGCTCACATCAATTTAGCTTTGAAGGGGCATGACCGGATTGGCCCTTTTGGATCCGTTCCTGCTATGAGGGCAGCACGACGCACATACTGATAGTGGTGTGGGCACTCCTATTCTTGCTATCAAGCAAAAGCTCTCCCGTTCTACTCCCTTGGATCCAAGGCCTTTGAAAACAGCCGAACTTTGATATTCAGATTAATATTCGGGATTTCCATAATAACTTCAAATCCTACATCCTTTGAAAGCTCTTGACAAGAACATTCCGAAATAGGTGTTCATACTGCTCTAGCACATAGTGTTCTTGAGATCAGGGGCGGACGCAGACCCGAGTTTTGGGAGGGGCCAAACCCATGTCTGCCTCTCGTCCTGGGGGGGGGGGGGGAGCGAATATTGTTTTGCTCTACAGACCTAGTGTAAACACCTTTTTTCAAAAATTCTCCGGCGTTTGGGGGGCAAAAGATAAATTGGCCCCCTCCAGCGCTTTGGGGGGGCCATGGCCGGAATGCCCCCCCCTGCGTCCGCCAATGCTTGAAATAGAGCACAAAATGTGCCGAACAAATACGTTCTGTCCGTAATGCATTAATTTTCCGTTGGTTTTCACATGGAACCCAAAGTATCATCAAAATTAGGTGCAATCGATTTGTCTTAAAACTAGTACACAAACCAGAAAATGTGAAATAGGTACTAAGCAAGTTCACGGGCTTTTTACGGGGCACAGCTTGGTTCAGGCACTAAAAGCTGTTGAACCCAACGTCAAATCCTTGGTATCCTGAGGTCAACAGAACGATATTCGCTCCCGTGAACCGAATCACGTTAAGTCATGTATCATTGGAAAGCTCTTGACAAAACCGTTCCGAAACAGGTCTTTATTTTGCTCTATCACATCGTGCTCTTGAGATAGAGCACAAAAAGACGGAAAAATTCAGTATTGGCCGTAATGCATTAACACGTGCATTGACGGGGGCGGGTACCCGCCTCCTCGGCTTTTTCGGAGATAGCATAAAAACGGCGGCGCGTAGCGCTACCGTACTTGGTATACCTTTTTTCTTATCATTTTTACGACTTTTTCAAAATTTGAAGATTAGGTCATCTCAGGTCAGGTCACCAGTATAGGTGAAGTGACCTGACCTAAAAAAAATTTAAAATAGCATAAGTCGGAACAGGGTGAGCTTATCCGATTGAAACTCATATCACATAATGGGCCCACCAAGTTCTCGAAAATATGTTCCCGTACTTTTTATATCGATGACCTAAGGTCAGGTACGAGCCATGACCTCTCCATTGGAAATACATGGGAAAAGTGGTATTAATTGAATAACTTAGTAACAAATGGCGATAAATCATTTATTTTAATTGATTACATTTGCCTTGTCCTTGCGGTTCTATATGAAATGAATTTTATCTTAGCTAACTTCGAACTGACTTCATGTCAGATCAAATCCCATATTTGGCCTAGCAAAGTCATATTATATGTCATTAGATTTGGCTTACTACGAGGATTCCAATGGTCTAAAACAATTCTATATCTTTACTTGTTCAGATGTAATGACCGAAAACCTCCGTTTACATGCTATCCCTATGACGGCATGTTTTGACCTCTAGTGACCTTAAATGAGACTTGACAAAAAATGGTCTAAATATTTTCGATGGAGAAGTGGATGGCCTACCCAACGCCGTTTGCCGTTTTTTTCGCTAACTAGCGTGGTTCTCGAGATCTTAGGGGGGGCGGGTACCCCGTCAAAGCGAAGGTGGCTCAGACCCAAGTCAATCCACGTGTTAAATGGCATTGACTTTAACATGGGACCCACCGTATCACCAATTGCTTTTGTATGTGATTGATATTAGCTGTGAACTGATTCTGTATTTCACGTTTGCTGGGTTGTGCACTATTTTTAATCCAAATCGATTGCCCCCGATTTTGGTGATACGTTGGGTCCCAAGCCAATGGCATTTAACAGGCGCAATGGAGAGGGGTCTTGTGTCAACGAGCAGTGGAGGGGGTCCCAAAGTGCCCCCTGAGATCTAAGAAACAAGAAGGTTAGGAAAACCCCCCGTTGGGGGAGGTGTGGGAGCGATGATGATCTACCTTATGACAAAGTTTCATTGACCTAGGTCAATGTTTTGAAGGTCAAAAGATGTTGTAAATGTCAAATCTGGGCCGTGCTGGAGACCTATTGAGAAATGCCGTGATAATGTGAAAAAACGGGAAATACCCCAAATGTGAACTAAGGTCATAGAGGGAAGATCCCACACAATGTTCTTCAATATTTTTAGGTGAAGAGTTATTCAAGGTCAATGACCTATGACGTAACAATATGACATATCCCCAATAATATACAAAATAACTGGCACCTTAGCAGCCTTTAGGCGGGAAATAAGGGTTTGGTCTTTATAAAAGACCTTTGGCCTTGACCTGTGACCTTGACTTATAACCTGATTATATGACGCTATGATGTCACTACTCGATCTACAGTGCAGGTAAACTGGTGCGACCGTGCGATTGCGACGGTCGCAACATATAGGTCTCACTTTGAACGCTTATAAGTAAAAACAAATATTGACAGATTTCAAAATTCCTTCACCAATCACGCGCTCATCAATTCTCTCAATTGTGGCCCAGTTATAGCGTTTTCCGACGGCAAATGTTTCTCCGGTCACCTGGGAAAAATAGGTGGGGTGGTACCCTAGGACCCTTCCACTGCACGTGTTGATGCATTACGGCCAATACTTATTTTAAGCAAATTTTGTGCTCTATTTCAGGAGCACGCTGCGATAGAGCAATATAAAGACTTGTATCGGGCGGCTATGTTGTGTTGGACCCGGACAATCAAATCAATTCCCCACAACATCGGGTCCACCAATACACCGCAGTTCACCATGTTTTCTTCAGAAACTTGTTGGACGCCTAGATTGAGCCCGAGAATACTCACCCCGACGTGGACTTGTAATGTTCCTATTTTATCGTTAGTTCTTAGAATTCGTAAGGGGTTCTTAAAATAGATGCTTATTAGTATCTTTCAGTTCATTAAAATTGTCCAAATTGCGAATGCTTTGCAAGAAAAACTGTGTTTAGAAATATGAAGTCGAAGTTCATTAAAAATTTAATTAATATAATCATTACCCACCAATTCATTTTATCCTCTCTGTGGGGGCGCGGTAGTGGAGTGGTCAGCGTAGCTGGGGCTTCCATTCAGCCAAACCGGGTTCAAGGCCCAGCGGCTTCCCTGAACAAGGAGCAAGCTGGCTCCCGAGGAACCCTTCGAACAGGGAAAGAGTTGGCGACGCCATATGACCCTAGCAGTTGGTGCGTCGATAAGCCCCAACAATTCATTATTAGCTTCTCTATTTTATCAGTCACTCCCAACAACGCCTACATGCTCAGAAGATTGGAGTTATTACCAAGTAGACGCCAAGCGTCCGCGGGATTTTCCTTTAACTTAATAGAACACTTACATAACTTAAGGCCGAACTGACGTTTTCGGCGAGCTTTGTTGCAAATAAATCAAATGCCATCATCCGGTAAATAGTCGTATCATTTCAGTTCAATGTATTTAACTTTCAACAAGACCGCTACCCTGCACGCCTAGGTTGCGCGTGTTCCCGAGAGCTTGCACCACCCTCCAAAGAAAGATTTCGAAGATCTTCAGTTCTTGTAAAACGAAATATTTCTACCCAAAATTAGCTGATAAAGAGGCCTGTATTTCTTAAAAAGTTATCTAATGTAGATGTGGTCGGTTAACCCTCGTCCCGGTGGGGGATGTTGGAACATCCCCCTCAGGTCTTTCCGGCGGCGCGAAGCGCCACCGTACTTGGCACACCTTATCCGTGATTAATTCCGCAACTTTCCTCAAAATTTGAAGGTTAAGTCATCTCAGGTCAGGTTACTAGTGCAGTTCAAGTGACCTCACTTCCGAAAATGTTTAAGGTGGCATAGGTAAGAAATGGGCGAATCTATCGAATTGAGACTTAAACACATATTGGGCCTACCATGAGTACTACAAAATATATTCCGGGATTTTTCATATCGATGATCTAGGGTGAGGTACGGATCATGACCTCTCAACGGAAATGCTGGGAAAGACAGGAATGGACTGTATTGTGTAGAATACTCTCTAAATCGTAGTATACTGGCTCCTTTCCAGGTCCATGTTGTAATTTGTGACCTGTGATTTCTAAGAGGTCACCTGAAGCTTCTTAAGCAATTTTCAGACTTGGGTCAATAACTTTGCAGGAAATTATGATATAGGTTTTATTTTGATATAATTACGTTTGGATTGTAATTGCGAGTCGTCGATTGGTATCCATATTGGCTATGCTAGGTTGGAAAGTGACCTTGGCCTGACTTTGTGTCAAGTCATTTTCATGTTTTAACCTAGTACAGTCCCATTATACATCATTCAATTCGCCGTAACAAGAGGAAGCAAATGGTTCCCAAAAAAATGATTCTTACCCAACTCTGTCAGACGCTATAGCCCGGAAACTCTTTTCTAACATGTCACCATCTTGGACCTGTCCTGACCTCAATATTGACCTGAGCCAAAAAGTGACCAACGTAGTTTCATATTGAATTTGCATGAGCTATGCAACAGCTTTTGCGTTTTTTTTGCTATCCCGCATATGAGCCATGTTCGAGGGGGTATTTGAACACACCCCCCACCAGGGCGAAGGTGGCTTGCAGGCCCACCGGGTGTAAATCAAGACGTGATTTTAATGATAGAAATTAGTTTATCATTTGACTATACTTATCGGCGATCAAGTAATCCGAAAAATTCCGGACTGCATGGCTCACGGCCACATGCCCTATCAGGGGCGTAGCCAAGGGGGGCGGCAGGGGCAGCAGGGCAGGGCAGGGACTTCTGCTCGGCCCCCCCTGAGGACACGATTCTGTAACAAGCAGGACACTTTTTACCCATCAGGGCCCTTTTGGCGCTGTCGCAGGGGCCCTTTTTGGGGCGCCGACCCCCCCTGAGTGAAATCCTGGCTGCGCCCCTGTGCCCTATTGCCGTCAAGTTCTGATTTCGAGCGCAAAAAATGGTCAAAAACATTGCTGATGCCGTTCGATTTTGCCGTCGCACGAAAAATCGAAGAGATTATTTTCTCGCACGAGCTTCAGGAAAAAAACGTCAAAGGTATGTTGAGACGGCGACCGTTTGGACGTGACGATATGACTGAACCGGGCGAGGACAGCTCCTCTTACACAACCTTGGGATGGGTCACGACCAAGCCAGCGGCCCCGAACAGCCCGCGCGGATTGCATTTAGAGAATCCTCACACCATTTACGGCATCTCGGCTGAACACTCATTTTCATATGGCGTGACTTTCTTCGGCGGACATCATATGCGCGGAATAAGCCACGTCGTTCATATTCCGTCTGAAATTTGAATGCT
The DNA here is from genome assembly GCA_034440635.1 of Lepas anatifera. NCBI lineage: Eukaryota > Metazoa > Arthropoda > Thecostraca > Lepadidae > Lepas > Lepas anatifera. The sequence goes on along the minus strand of JAOTON010002077.1, from coordinate 20,786 downwards.
CAAATGCAGAGACTCGTTGTCTTTGCTCTAAATTCTCTGCACTCTGTTGTCCCTGGCGCGAGGCACCTTCCTGAAGATAAGGTTTATCTTTGTGGCAACTTATATCATCAAAACTTGTCCGGGCGAAAAGTCTACTTATTTAAGACGCGAACGCACCGTCCGGACAATCTCCTCGCGAACGCACCGAGAGGAGATTGCCAGCGACGCTTAGACGGGCTTTAGGCATGGTTAGTCTCCCTCATCATATAGGGCGCGGATTTTATAATGTTTACATGAATGAGAAAATTTAGCGATCAGCTTCCATGCAGTTATCTTTGTCTATATCGTGATGTTTTTATGAAAAGTTACGGAGAATAAATAGATGTATAAAATGAAGCGAAAGAAAATGACAGCCATTGCCTAAAGCTAAGGACCAAGGACTGAGCCGCCCCAGCAGCTCCAGTTGTAAGAGCGTTGGGCTCCGGTCCGCTGCTCGGTAGCATGCAGTGGTAACGCGTGTGCAGGCTCGGGATTGATTCCCCCTGAGACGCTTCGGCGCCCAATATTTACCCGAAATAGGTCAACTGAAACTGACTGGCGAGGGCGTAACCTGGGCGGAGCAGCCATCCCCGTGTTTTGTGGGACGTTAAACTTTGACTTCTAAGTTAACTCCTCGTTACTCGTTCGGATGATGGGGTCGGGGTCTCTGTGACAAATCCCTTGATGACTTTAGTGAGAAAAACCGAACCAGCAACAACTTGGAAGAAACCTGTTATAAGGAAGAAGAAGAGAAGGATTGCCAGGACATCATGCCCCAGCTGACCGCCCAGCAGTTGCCTGCCTAACCCTGTGACCTCTCTCCCCCGCTGCCTGCCTTATCCTGCGATCTCTCTCCCCCGCTGCCTGCCTTATCCTGTGACCTCTCTCCGCCGTTCTTGTCTAATCTTGTGATCTCTTTCCCCTTGCCTGTCTAATCTTGTGACCTCTCTCCCCCGTTGCATGGCTAACCCTGTGACCTCTCTCCCCGTTGCCTGCCTTATCCTGTGACCTCTCTCCACCGTTGCCTGCCTAACCCTGCGATCTCTCTCCATGTTGCCTGCCTTATCCTGTGACCTCTCTCCCCCGCTGCCTGCCTTATCCTGTGACCTCTCTCCACCGTTCTTGTCTAATCTTGTGATCTCTTTCCCCCTTGCCTGTCTAATCTTGTGACCTCTCTCCCCCGTTGCCTGCCTAACCCTGTGACCTCTCTCCCCGTTGCCTGCCTTATCCTGTGACCTCTCTCCACCGTTGCCTGCCTAACCCTGTGACCTCTCTCCCCGTTGCCTGCCTTATCCTGTGACCTCTCTCCACCGTTGCCTGCCTAACCCTGCGATCTCTCTCCATGTTGCCTGCCTTATCCTGTGACCTCTCTCCCCGTTGCCTGTCTAATTCTATGGCATCTCTCCCCCCGTTGCCTGCCTAATCCTGTGGTCTCTCTCCCCCCGTTGCCTGCCTAATCTTGTGACCTCTCTCTTCCCCGTCCCGGCTGGTACGCCTGAACGAGCTGTGCAGGGGTTTGCACCTATGCTTGGAGGACATGCAGACCATGGCCAAGGGTAAGGTTATAACCACAGTGGCGGCTATCCTCCCCTGCGATGGACTTGCATCAACTGGGTGTCATCCGATTGAAGCACAGACTAGAGAGGATGAAGCATAGACAGTTCCCGGATCTTTTATCGCGGGGAGCATGGTTGGGGGAGTGGGCATCTGGGCCAGAGGGCACCACTTTTGGGCAGCAAAATCAAGTGCGCACCAAATCCTATCGTGAAAGAGCCGATACGCGCATTCTGAAGGTCGGAGAGAGGGGGTGGGAAGCAGCATTTCGGGGGTGCCATCGACTTTCAAGGAGCACTGTGACCACTTTAGGGGACGCCGAGGGTCAACGGAGGGAGGGCAAGTGCCCCCTATGTCCGCCTATGGGATGAAGGGTGTTGCAGCGCTGTCTCTGCAAATGTTCAGGCATATAGCGTCTATCTATGTAGACGTTGGTGATATTTATGGAATGAGGGACTTTTGTAATGGGACATACCTGTGCGATAGTGCATACTGAAAAAGCACAACTGAGGCTCGATATTTAAGTTATCCCAGAACTCGCCATTTGTGGATAAACGGTGTGTTTTGGAGCGCGTATTGACCTCCACAAGCCCGAAATCCCCCAGGGGCCAGCTCCTGGTCACGAGTCGCCATGTTGTGACGTCATATGAGCGCCAGAAAGTCTCGTTACCTTTCTTCAACATTATCAACTTTACCAAGTTTGGGAGTGTTTTTCCAGCAGTCAAAGCGTCAAAGGCATACTTTAGGCAATATTCTGCAATCTTTGATCCTTTTTGCTCCGATAAAGGACACTCAACTAGTCGAGTTTGGATTAAATCTACATTTCATCTGCCTTAAAATGTCCTGTAAAGCTGAACAGGGGATTCCCCTTATATGGAGCTTAATTTTTTGGGTAATTGCAAAGGAGGAATCAGTTCGCTTCATAACACTCCAACCATAGGAGAGGAGTAGGTATTGCAGTTATTGGCGCAGATCAATCAACTATAGCGCAAAGTGTTCACGCTGGTTTTTTGCTTACCGTGAATTAGTGACGTATTGATAAAAAACCGTCAGATGAACATAGATAAAAGTGCATTGAAACTGAATGAATACAAGTTTACTAATTTATTACTGTTGGGGGTAAAGGTTTCTCGTAAACGTAAATTGGGAAGTTAAAGGTACCTATCTTGCATAGGGGGATTATTGGAAGATATCCTTGCAATAAAAAGTAGGTAGTGGGTACACTTATCAAGCGCTGTATGCAGCCTTTTTATTAAAAGATGAAATATGAGAAAGGGGAAATAATAAGCCAACATGTTTTGAAATTTTCTTTCCGACTAATAGAGCTATATATAGTTGATATGCAGCTCTGCATTCAAATCCGTTGAAGGTGCCATATTAGTTTAACACCATAATTCTAGTCTAATTACGACGCATTGCCACACAGCGGTCTCCAGTGTCGTTACTACGACGCTGCGCGTGACGCACGAGGTCATGGCTCCGCTACGGGAAAAACAATCTAGGTCAAAGGGTAAAGTTCTGTCGAGGTCGGAGGTCTGCCACGACGCGGCCGTCCACCAGGCTTTTGATCACCTCAGGCTGACTCTGGTCCTGGAAGCTCAATAGGTACTCGTGCGCGCGGTCCGTGGAAGCAGCGAGTGGCGAATCGGAGCGTTGGCCTGTGATCAGTTCAATTACAGGCCAGTGCCGGTTTCACCCAATGTGGGCCAGTGCCTTTGTAATCTGAGGTGTTTCCGTCTCCGTCGCTTCTAAGCTGATTCGCAAGCCATCCAATTGTACTTTCTGTTCCGATTCTAACTTAAGGCTCACAAAGCCTTGTAAAATATACAGCCGAAAACTCAAGAGTCCTTTACACCTTTTTTCTAATGGGGAAGTCCTTATATGTCTACGTAATCTCAAACGCCCCCCACGAATGTCATTTCCTGATTCACAAAGATATATTGCTCTTCTGAGTGCCTTCCCCTCACCATCCCAAAAATGATCCCTAACTTACGATGCCCATCACGTCAAGTTTTTCCTCAGATTTAATTGAAATTTTGGCTATAAATGATCAATCATATTAACGGGAAAGTGGCACATTCGTGCAATTTTAGACTATGATGGCTTTAGGGGCAATGTATGTTGAAAATAGTGATGTTGGACTTATTTCTGCTAAATAATAATTAATAAGCCTAATATATGTTCTTATCAAGATTTCCTCTGTTAGCAATAAAAACACTCCGAATTAGTATGGCATCAGATCGTTGTATGAGCTGGATCGTAGATTGTACCTGTTTGATTTGCGCCAAAAGTGAATACGAATACAAATAAAATGTCTTTAGCTGAAAGAGATTACCATTAGGAACGAAAGTGATATCTATCAATTTCTTCATTTTTTCTTGATAGGTATATTAAACATTTCACGTTTCAAGCTATTCAATAAAGCAAGTTATACCCATTCATATTTGACTTTCTCTAAAGCTATGTTTAGCACGTGGGTTTTAAAGACGTCTAAGTAAACAAATTGTCGGCGCAGCACGTGCAGCGGTGGTCGAGCATGACAACTTTCCTAACATCGCCTCAAAGCACGTCAACACCCGGGGAGTGCAAGATCAGTAGCAATTGAATTTTTACCCTCTTCTCCGCAAACGGTAAGTTCTGGGACAGACATGGGAGGAAAGCCCCGCAAACCCGTCGCCAACTAAATGTCTAACACCGAAAACCGTCGCTTTTTACTTTTTAATGTAGGTAATTACTGAATCCACACACAGTGCGACAATGAGTACCTACCTATATAGAGGCAACGACAACCATGCAAACATATTCTTGAACTCGCAATGATCCGTACTGAATATTACACATATGCGTAATACTACCACCTTTGTGAACGCTGCCACAAAAACCGCAAAACGGCACTGACGTAAAACGGAGGCCTGGGCCGCCTGGAAATAGCACCTGCAATCCTTCATTTTCAAGTCTCACGCTGAGGTACGGTTGGATGCTGACTTTTGAGGCCTTGAACGCCTGCACCCGAGGCGTTTTTGAGGTCACTGGAAATGGTCAGAAAAGGATGTGGTGAGTGATGCCACCTTCCGGCCTCCCAACAGCAGCTACCCATGGCAACGTCTGCGGTGGCGGCGGCGAGGAACAATGGTGGAGGGAGGAGAGGCCCTTACATTTATGGCGAATCGTGACTGGTATCGTGTCATGTCAACTCATGGCGTGTTCTTTACATCTCTAAAATGGAATATCTATATCATTCCACTCTACCGGGGGCTCCGCTAGGAGGGCGCCAGCAACGGACCGCGCTCCCAAACAGGGCTTTGTCACGCGCATAGATTGGGCCCAAGGCCGGTGGGTCGGTTACCCGCGCTGGTGGAAGGCCGGTAAGGGGGCGTTGGGCCTGCCTCTTTGCGACATCCACTAGGTGGCCTGGCGAATTCGGAGCGAGTGGCAGCACGACAATGATAATATTTCTTCGCCTTCCATGGGGCTTGGAACTTGGAATACCTCCTGCGAAGATCTGTTTTCTTTCTTCGGGCGCTCCCCGTGTTACCCGAAGCCAAAAGTAGGTGGGACCGGGTTCAAATGTAACACGGTGTAACTGTATCAGTGGCTTTGTTCCCTAAATCTTTAAAACAAACCACATCAGCATCCACACCATGCATGCGCAATTGGATGCTGCCCTTATGAACAAAGCTCGGCCATGAACCGGCCAAAGATCTCACATTTATTCTTATTATGTTTTTGGGGCTCTTTGTACATAAGAGTTCACTTGTGAATTTCACCATCCTAATCAAGTTGATTAGTACAACTATTGATAATTCCTCCTGCAGGGGCAAGAGCGAGGAGCCGGGGCGAGTAGATTTTGTAAAGTGATTGGGGGTGCCCAAATGTAAAACAGTGTCAATACCTGCAGCCTTGAAAAAGGGTAACCTTTAGCATAATATAGTGTGTTTGAACATTTTCACATGCCTGTAAAACTATATACAACCAATTCAAATCTCTTAAATTGAAAAATAGGAAATTTAAATGATATTTTAACTGTTCTATGGCATTACATTGCAGCTGCTCAGATATCCCCTGAGATATAAATCCACATCCCTACGAGGAGCCAGACTATATGGTTGACTCGCCACCCCAAAGTCCTGTTCCTACACCTTCGTGGCTAAGTAGCCAAGAGAGCCAAGTAGGTTCATTCCAGACAAATCATCCAGGTAGGCACCCAAAACAATTGCATTGACCCCTCAGATTTCCACAAAATTTTTTGCCCAATGTGCCCTATACAAAATAAAAATTTGGGAACATTTTCAGGTCCCAAGGTCAAAGAGGTCACCAGATAGGTCATCAAAGTTTCGAGGTCAACGCAGACATTGAAGCAGAAATAATGCATCTTAAAGAGAGATACGCGACAAAAATTTTATTGGCTAGATCAAAAGGTCACAAAAAGTTGTTTCAGAAGTCCTATTCTCATTTTTGCGAATTCGGCTTGCAAATGCCTTAAATTGCTCTCAAAGTCAACATTTCTAGACGCCTTTACCGGTACATCTCTTATCGGTTTATCTGACGTACCCCCGGCTAAGGCCATAAATTTATCTAAAAATTCGGCCATATCTATCCTAAAAAGTGATGTAGAACTTTGGACTACCACGGAAAAAATTACTTAAGGAAAACAACATTCCAAAACTCTTTTGAAACAGAAATATAGGGCTTAAAAGAAATCACAATTAATCAATCAGAAGCCTAGGAATTCTCATACCGGGGTCACGTGACCTATCTGACGCAAAAGTTTTGTCATCCTGGGGCTGAAGCAGAAAACGACTCAAAGACCCGAGGTACGAAACGGCTGAAGACTTGAGCAATTGTGTTTTTCTCCGTTTCTAGGGCAAACTAATTCATTTTGTAGTTTTGAAAGGCTTTGTAAAATTAATTCAAATACAAATACAGGAGAACAGACATTTTTATTACAAAAAAAACATTACTTTTCAACTTTAAATAGTTTTCCAAAAGTAAGTGATGGGTGAAGGTTTCAGCATTTTATCGAAACTGTTAACCTATTTCGATAATAAGTGAGTGGCCTCCCAAAATTTTTCCGAAGATACAAAAATAATTGACAGTTTTGTAATCAGGATTTTTCAAATAGCAAAAAACCACAATAATAAGTTCTTTCGCTTATCTCCCTTTAAAAGTGGCTGATCGAAATTTATTAAAATGGATATCAACGGATAGAAGACACAATGGGCCATATAATAAAAATAAAATTTTAACCTCAGGTAAGATTGTGACCTCGTGACCTTGTGACCTTTTCTTGAAATTAAGAATTTTTCGAAAAGTTCCATTTTCAATTTTTCACTGGGTGGTCCTCAGGGTATAAGGTAACCAGTGGTGGGTGATTTTCTTTGTAACTCAGATTAAGTAACGGGTCACAGATGTCACCACCTAGGGCAAAACGTTTAGTGGAAGTACCTTTCATGCGAGTAGGTACGCTACAACATGGCTGTTATGGATGGCAAATGACAACTGACCACTCACCTACCACAGATTTCATATAATTATTTGTGCCTTGGATCTAAAACGACCCTTGTAACCTGACTAAATAACCAACTTTGACCTCGAATGTCATTTGAAATACTAGCAGGGGCGGACGCAGACCCGAGTTTGGGGGGGCAAACCATGTCTGCCTCTCCTCCTAAGGGGAGGGGAGAGACAGGCGATTTGGGTGCTCGACAGACTTAGTATTAAGCTACCTACCTCTCCAAGTACACAATCGCTCTCCTGGGAGGGGGAGCAGGAGAGCGAAGATTTAATTTCTCGACAGACCTAAACAACTTTTGCAGCATTTCTCCGGCCTTTGGAAGGGGCCAAAATATATTTTGGCCCCCTTCCAGCGCTTTCGGGGGGGGCATGACCGGAATGCTCCCCCCATGCGTCCGCCAATGAATACAAGTACGCAAATACGTCGTTACCGATTTAATTTCGAGACCTGGCAGGTTCACGGTGCTCCGGATATGTTGGAAACATTACTTGAGGTTACGCCTACCTTGCATCGTACTTATTTTTTTTACAAATTTTACCTACGCTATGTTCTGTGTGATTTGGTTGGAGCTACGCTATTTCCAATTCTAGTCTTGCAACGCACGCCGTATGGTTACCCCAAATATCAGCTTATCAACCGGAAGCTATTTACCACCAAGGCAGTACATTCATGTTGCTCTAACACTGCTGATAACTGGAACAGCTGTAGTCGAGTAAATTATGGCACTCACGCGAAAGCAGCGTGGCAGCAGCCTCGTCCCCCTTGATGGCCCCTGGGTGCTTGCGGCCGCGGTGAACCCCCACCGCGCAGGGCCGGCGGTGTTCGCGCTGTCTGCGGCTTCATTGTGTGTTGTGGTGGGAGGATGGGTTTTATACGTGCTTCTTCTGCTCCGCCTACTCGTGAATCTGAGAAGACGTCATCTCCCTCCCCCCGCAATAGGACCTCGACTTGATTTTTTTGCATTCTCTCCATGCTGCCTGCATGTATTCATATAAATGTGTTGGTGAAGTTTATCGTCTCTTATGTAAAATAAGCAGCTATAATTCTCAGAATCTGCCTCTCATGTCCCCGTCATCGTCAGTCCAGGATACGCCCCTCTCCCCTCCAGTAAAAATCCAATCGCGACTCCCTGGCTGTGACCCATACCAAACGCATAAGATTTCTGTACACGTCTCGAAAATATTCCCCACATGGCTCCAAGAAAATAAATGAAAAGGTGCCACGTGATTTTCAGAAAACCTTGCGCTTCTCGCCCAAGATTCAACGCAAAGTTTTATTGAGGACAATTGTCAGTAATGGGAATACATCCATTCGTTCTTTGCACTCGTAAGAGCCACCACACTTTTTGGTTTAGCTCTGATTCTTTCGTGCACAACGCAGCGGCAGTCACAACCCTTCAGTCTGTACCTACTATTTCCACGCCGGGCATAAAAAAACTAGATTAATTCCCAGATGGTTGCACCGGACAGTTTAAAAACCGATACTACTTTTCGAATATCTGTCACCATCAACCACATTATGGCATTGAGCGTGAGTGGTACTTTTTCACCACTTCACACGGTAAAAAATGTGTGTGATGGTATCGATGGCTCTGAAGTGTGCCGTGTACCGAGTGGGTCTTAAAAATAAAAGTGAACGAATAAATTATATGTGCTGTATAATTCTTTGCCTGCTGCAAAACGATCATCAGAGATAAAATCAAGCAATTTTTTGTGACGTGTGCTGCTATAGCTAGTATGACCAAGAAGCTGGAAAAGCGCTTCCATGACACCAGACTGGTAAAAGGCACTAAAATATTTCATCGCATCGTTGCGCTGGACATGACAACAGCTGCGGCGTATCCTATGTCGTCCTCTGACGAGCACTGTGTTTGAAGTGTCCAGGGCTGAAGTTTGCGTGGAAGTAACAAATGATGAATGAAATTATGTGCATATCAGACGCTGAAACAAACTATTTTTGTCCCGATTATGACGGTTGATATCATATCCAGGGCTGCCAGTTTGGCATATTTACAGCCAAAAATAATACATTTGACATACTTTAGGTGTGTTTGGCTTGTCATTTCAGCGTTTGGCATAAATGGAAAATTTGGCATTTTTTGGCCTAATTTTGTGATATTTGATTTTTGTCCAGAAGTTGGCATTTTCCGAGATTTCACATTTCCTGGCATCATATAAAGGCAAATTCGAACATTGGAAGAAGGTAAGAAAAACCCTAACAGAATGCACTTATGCACACCCAATTGAGCTGCTCGAAGGTTCACCGGTAGAAGTGTTTGACTAGGTCACAGGCGCACAGCAGGTATCCGAGCTGATGCATGTGCACTCGCCTCAGCACCGCAGTGGCGGATCAAGGGAGGGGGCAAAAGGCATTTCCCCCAACGGAAAATCTCCGGGAAAAACTATGTTTTTGTCCCCCTTCCCCTTCCCAAAGCTGATTCATTTTTAGTTTATAAGCAATGCTTTGATGCTTCAATCCTCAACTTTGAATAGAACCAGTCGACTTCAGTGTAAACATTGGGCCTTGAATAGCAAAAACAAGCATCTTATGGCCATAGGTATTATCCCACAACGTTTTTTTTACTATTGCGCTTACCCCCGAAACCTAACCTATATTTAAATTGTGGCATACTCTGATCGCGTGAATTTTTACCGATCAGGGGGGGCTACACGATTGGGGGCGCATCCGAACCTAGGGGCGCTACTGGGGTAACAGCAAAGCGTATCAGGTGGGCGCCAAATCCTATCGTGGGGGCGCCGATACTCATCCTGGGGAGCAAATTTCAGGCGCGCCATCGAACTTTCAGGGGGTGTCTGGGGACGATCGGGGAGTACCCCTTGCCCCAGCATCCGCCTATGACCCGTTCTGAGAAGTCACATCTTCCTGTTGTAGCGCCAACCCGGGACCTCCGACTTCGGCAGGTGGTGGCAAGGCATGACACCAGCGCACACTCTCTGACACCGTCATCAACTCAGCTTCTTCGAGGTAAGTCGCGGGCCGTCAGCGGCCAGACCCGCCGCCCGAGCTCAAGGTCAACTCCTCAGCCCCCAAACATGGAGGCAGCCGGCGCGCCGTCGCGTCGGTCGGTCGATCAGCGCGTCGGCGCGCCACGTGGCCGACTCCAGCTGCCATGCCCGTCCCCACCACAACTGTGGTGGTGCATGGTTCACTCGAACCCTGCCAGAAGAGAGGCGTTTCACTTTCGTTCTAGGTGAAAGAGGGGACATCCTTCACTTGATCTGTCCCGTTCATGCTAAAATAATGAAGTACTCGTACGCTAGAAATATAACATTCATGACCAGAGGGAAGAAGTCTCAATTCCTGTCTCCTTGGCATCCAAGAACCTGTTTTTCCACCCCGGTCTTCAGAAGGACTACGTTCGTTCTAGCACTGTGAAAACGCACACTGCAGGGAGTTTAGACTGGTGAAGCCGACAGTGACACTGGGGCCTAACCATGTGAACCTCCACCCACCATGTGGACCACGCGCCAGGAATCTTCACGAGTTAGCACCCAGGGTTCCAGAGGTGTGGATGGAGGAAGCTGGTGCTTTTGTGTTCCTTCCATCGCATACTAATATGAATAAGGAGGACTGGTGCCCAGTTTTTCCCGTCTCTACAGTGAACTTCCATGTCGAAAATGGCTATAACGGTCGGGCGATAGATATTCATTTTCATGCCCGTCCGAGCATATTTTCCTCGAACTGCTAACTAAATTTCCGGGTCCAGCCTGGGGCATTCCAAACCACGACATGGTCCTTTTCTCTGCTCCCTGTATTTTAAATAAAACAATTAATGTAGCAAACATGCTCTTCTTAACTGTTCATCAGTTTCCGCCGATTTCCTAGTTGGTTCTAGGCCAAACCTCCATCAAACTTATGATTACACCAAAAATGAGTGAATGGATCCTCGGTAATATTAGTTAGTGCTGATCCTGAGTAACCGTAAGACAATTCGGCCCAGCAAAAGTTCTTAGAAGCTGCTTCCAGATTTTTTTAGTAGTTGGAAGAAACTTTTAACGCTGAGGAGCCACAGCGATAAAAAATTTAGAATCTGATAAGTCTTAAATACAAAATCATTATACACAGTCGACGCATAGAAATAAAAACACAAAACAGCTTCAATGAACGTATTCACGTCTTCAGACTGGGTCCTCTATCTTTTTTAAAGAAACGCCGCAAATGCACGTGAATTTTCTGTCAACAGTTTGAAATTTTTTACTTCGCCGTAAGGGCTAACTTTGGATAGGTGTGTAGTAATATGCCTACGTCCATTCCCGGTACTTGTTTCAATAATGAATTGAATTATTAGAAAACAGTAATAATCTGACATCACTTCTCAGGAAGACCAGGAATAACCAGAGGTGGACCAGTTTGATGGTCACTACAGAGGCCGCACATCAAAGTTGTCGTGCAGGTGTCATGCATTTCCTCCGTGCCAATTGCTGCCAAACGGGTTTTACTTTTACAGCTGAGGCCCAGCTGGGTCTCCCAGCCGGCTGGGAGGGCGGCCCTGGCGGACATTTATGATGAATATAGATGGCGCTGTAGCCTAGTCTCCTGTAGCTGCCACTTCATATATGCGTGCTAGATAGGATCTGGCTGATAGTTTCTGGGAATCATACGCGGATCCAGGGGGCAAGAGGGCGCTTCCCTTCCCCGATCGACTCTCGACCTCCCTCCCCCTCAAATTGTCACGGTGCTCCCTGAAAGATTGTCAAATTGTCACCGCGATAGGATTTGGCGCTCACCTGATGGGTTTGGCCGTCCAACAGTGGTGCGTGCTCCCCTGGCCCGGATGGCGCCCACCGGCCTCCGATCCTCAACCCTGGATCTCGCTATACTTTGAATAGCGATGTTCAAAGGATAGAGATATTGGATCAAGAGGTGCTGTGGATTCTGGACAACAGTCCACTAATGAATTCTTGAAAACATGACAACAGTCGACTAATGAATTATTGAGAACACATTAAACCACTTGGGCTTACCTTACACTGCCACCAGCCTCTGTGAACGGATAATTCTGTTTGGAGATAGCAAGTGAAGACTGGCAAATGTTCTTGAATGACTCGTTGCTATTCTGAAGCAAAAGCGCAAAGAAATTGCGCCGAAAGTTCAGTTGCGATGAATAACCCCTAAAAAAATGCATGCCTCAGTTACAACCAATTTACGAGAGACGGAAAATGGCAAAGAGGCCCCTCCAGGCGAATGTGAAACCCAAAACTGGCATCAGTAGGGTCCTCCATTGGATAAATAAGGCTAATCTTCCGGCAGAGCCTCTGAATAAGTCGATATGATCCCCAAAATCCCTTCCAACAGGGTGAGAGTTGGCGACGCCGTATGACCCTGGCAGTTGGTGCGTCGTTAAACCCCAAAGATTATTATTATTTAGGCTAATCTTCCGAGGAGTGAGAATAAACGAGAAAGCTGGTATCCGATGAAATAAGGGTTATATTTTGAAGAAAAAAATTGCGTTCTCGACCCGGGCACATTTGTATACATTTGCACCACACACACACTATGTATGTACACGGCAGCGGGGCTTACGCTTATCGGCACCCTTGCGGGACAGTCATGTCCGCACGCTCCATGTCACGCGCCCCACTGTACCAGGCAGTGGAGGTATCCCGATTTCTCGGGCCCGGCGGAACAGAGGACTGCTCCGGTGACACGCGTCGAGGCCGTGCCCTCGGGCGGTGCCACCGGACCGGTGGATCTATTTGAAGGCAGATCAAGCCCGCGCTCCCAATAACAAGGGCGCTGGTTGGTCAGCGGAAGTCCCTAGTCAAGGCGGACACTACCCAGTGTACTGCCATCTCCTGGGTAGGAGGCAGTCGAGGAAAATGCTGCCAGAGGTCAGCATTGATCCAAGGACCTCCCACCGAGGATCCAAGGACCTCACCGAGGTGCTTTAACCAACTGCGCCACGGCGGTGGTCAGGTATTTTTATCGCTACAACGACATGACTCACTGTCCTCATAGCTGCGATCAGGAATGTTTAGTGTCGACATTTATTTTTTCCCTGTTGAAAGGTGTCCTCATGCACCCCGTCCTCTGCCTCAGGACTAGGAACTCAGCCTATCACCAAGGGTGGTTAAAATAAATCAAATTGGCTACCAACCGGCTATGACACACTCCGAGGTAAAGAACATATTTTAGTCTCACGGGATATAAAAATCAAAGGTGCCCAAAACACCCCGAAATAAAAGTTTTACCTTTATGGTAATCCTTGGTGCATATTTAGGCCAAACCATGCAAAACCTTGCATTCGTCATGCTATATGTCACAGGACAGTTATATTCCTCGCCCCAGTGGGGATGTTTGCCACCCCTCTCTGGATTTCCTATAACCTGTCACCTTCTTTGGCTTGTCGTGACCTCAATATTGACCTTAACAGAAAAGTAGCCTATATAGTTTGGTCATCCTTCGTCATGAGCTATCTACCAACGTTGGCGTTTTTGTTTTTGTTTTTGCTTTTCCGCACGGGAGCCAAGATTGAGGGGGATGTTCAAACACCAACGTGAGGCTGGGATGGCTCATATATTTCCACTGCTAAGGCCCTGTGGCTATGTTACCAAATCAAAGATATCTTCAATTTTGTTAGTAGGGCTTAATCCTTACATACAAACAACCAAAATAATGTTCCCGAGAATTGCATACAGTCATTTAGCTCTGGGGTGTTAGGGAAATAGTGCTTGATTTGGCAACACCGGCCTTATTTGCGTGGCATGAGTAAATTTGACTGCATGACCATAATTCTCTTTAATTTGGTGTGTTCATCCGTCAAATTTCCCTATGAGTTATCCACATATTCAAAATTGTATTGAGCCCGTCTTTGCGATGGTGTAGCTAGACAATCATGGATAAATTTCTGGAGATACATATTTCAGCTTCAACAAAACCTCAGATTTTTGCACGACTTCCGTGGTAAACTGTCAGTTATTTCTTCTCGCTTGTAAATCCGGCAGTTTTAACCCTTCATGACTTCCCATTGGCTCATTTTAAAGCCAAATTCCAGGGCAAAGCACAAGACGCCCTAAAACACAAGGTCACATGATCAAAATGGTCACACTATGAAGTAAAATTTGACTAAGTAAAAAATGGTAAGCAAAATAAGCACAGTTTAAGGTGATTTTTTGGGATTTTGAAATGTTTTAAGACAAGTTCTTTTAGTGCTATATATCAGTAGAAAGCTGGTGAACTGAAGAATATTTTGGTATACAACTGTGTTTTCTCAAGTTTTCAGCAAGTTTCAAGATTTTCGTCACAGCCGTGAGACAGAAATGTGCTCTATAATCTGAGACCTTGCCCTATGCGAAGTAGTTGGTGTCGAACCCAAGCCAGTGTTTTGGGGAGAGCGAATACGGGGCAATAATTCGCGAAAATATGTTTTTTTAAGAAAATCAGCAAAAATTGATGGATGGGAAAACCACATTTTGTCCCCCCCCCAAACTCTCCCTGGATCCACTAGTGGTAGTGGTTCATCATGAGAGTTAATAACATCTGGAATCAAATGAAAAAAAAAACAATTTTGCATGGACGAGTTCTGTGATGTTGGTTACCTACACGCTTAAACAATAAATAAATACCAGATAACTACGTCTTAGATTCAAGCCTGCTGTTTCCGTGAAGTACGTAAATCCGTAAGGATCGGACGTCGACCAGCGTGATTACATTCCATGTCAGATCAGAGACAGAGTCTGTCTAAGTGCGCAGGTCTGCTCCGGGCAGATGCTCTCCCCACAGCGCTTTCTAGAAGCCAGCCACAAGTGCTTGAAAGCACCTGTCATGTCATGAGTGTTTTACATCAGCTATTGCGCGCTTACTTTCGAGAGGTATGTAGATATGCATGTATGCATGTACCTACGCATCGCGGCTGTTATGGATCAACCGGAGCTTAGGAGCAGTCGCACTGCTCGCATTGAAAGTTCTCGAGTGTGTGAGTAGCTTTAGAACCGCTGACAAACACATAACGCCAAGGGGAGTGTCAATTTCTATCTATTTGTAGGTGATTCCGCACCCTGAATGCTGATATAGGCACTCCCATAGGATATTTCTGTACCCCTAATTAGAATGTGATACCCAGATGATAGGCCAACTCATATTTGACCCCACAAGCGGTGACAACTTTTGCCCCCCTCCCAACCTGGAAAAAGTTCCTGCACCTAAGCACGGCGGCCGTGTTTTTTTCAGTGGTGGAAAGGTGATGCAAATGCCTGATGCCCGAGGTTTTCGTTCGACAGGCGTGTTGCATGCTGGTTCACTCGCTAGCATGGTATTTTCAGCGAGTGGGCGAGGCTTGGGGCTTACTACCAATCAGATTACTGCAATCACGTGGAAAGCATTCCTTCAGGGTTTACAATAAGGCAATAGGCTCATTTACTTTAAAATTTAAAGCTGGCGGAAATTTTATATCGAGAGTTTTGGGTAAAATTAAATATGCCAATAATGGTTTCTCAACTCGCTCTACAAAACTGTTACCTCAGTTCAAAACCCAAATGGGGCGTTCCAGCACAGATCGACCAGGCCCCTTCATAGCATAGTCTCGGATTTCGTTCCGATTTCGTCCACTGGGTTGTCAGGAGCGTCAAATCCTGATCTGAGATTCTTTCTTTCCTCGTACCTACGGTTTCGGGGTTATAGCTTGAAGAAAATCGTGAAAATCGCCGATTTCGTCAAAACATGGTGATATACAACGATTATTTTCAGCCTTAACTTTAATTTATTAGCTTCAAATGCCACGGGATTAGAGTTAAAATGTAACAGCCAAAGTTGGAGAATCTAGTTTTTATTCAAAATGTTCAAAGTTTTTAGAGATGTTTCGACCATTTTTCCAACGATTTTTTATTGTTTGGCCAGATATTCACTTTAAAGGTATCAACAGCAAAAATGCTCACCCATACCTCTTTTGCTTATGAAGTCAAAATTTGTTTGCGTTCTAGTTAATTAAATAATTTTTTTTTTTTTTTTTTTTTTTTTTTTTTAATTTTTTTTTCCCCCCTTAAAAGGTTTTTGTAATATTTTTAAATTTTTTGGGGGGGGAAGTTATTTTTTTTTTTAAAAAAATGGGGGTTTTTTTAAGTAATGGGTTGCAAGATGTTTTTGCGTTCTAGACTCTATCACTGTGTAATCTGCCATAGAATGGCACCATGCCGCACAGTTCGGCCGCCCGGCGCGCTTGGCCGTCGTCGGCGCGGCCGCCACCGGTGCGTGGGCACGGGCAGTAGATTGACTCGGGTGCGTATGGACTCTTGCAATCATGATTAAAGGGAATGTGGCACATTCGTAACGTGATTTTAACTGAGATAACCAAGTTGTATAGCATGCCGGAAAATCCGGTACTCAATATATCATTTGTCTTGAAACTCGAAGTTTCCGTGGATAAAAGCTAAGAACTACCTGAAATGTACCCCTCATGTACCCTAAGCAGCAGGCCACAGTTTCAGTTGTTGGTTTGACGACATATGCTGACGTCACGTTGAGTATCAGCCAATCGAAGCCCTTGAAGCCTGTCGAACATGATGGTGGTTGCCAGATCATGACATTATCCACAGGCAAATATTTATTTCTCTGCCTAGAGGAACACTTTAAAAATCAAAATATGAGCCTATTGTACATTTTTTCAGAGAAATCATGGACGGTTCCATGATTTTCGGCTAAAAGTACCCCTAATTACACTAAATTTCAGGATTCGACCAAGGTACCACATTCCCTTTAAAGGGAATGTGGCACCTTCATAATGCGGTTTTAACTGAGATAGCCAAGTTGTAAAGCAAGTCGGAAAACCCGGTACTCCATATATCATTTGTCTTGGAACTCGATATTTTCGTTGAAAAAAAAACTAAAACCTACCTGACACCTACCCCTCATCTACCCCTCGCCGGGCGGCCATTGTTGTGAGCTGCTGGTGTGACGACATATGCTGACGTCACGATGAGCATCAGCCAATCGAAGCCCTTGAAGCATTTCAAGCATGGTATTGGTTGCCAGATCATGGCATCATCCACAGGCTGATATTTATGTATTTTCCTAGAGGAGTATTTTTAAAGACAAAATATTGAGCTTATTGAACATCTTTCAGAGAAATCTTGAGTGATTTCATTATTTTTGGTTAAAAGTATGCCTAATTTCACTAAATTCCAGGAATTCGACCAAGGTGCCACATTCCCTTAAAAGGAAATGCGACACATTTAAATCGTGATTTGTACTGATCATTTTACCATGATAACACGTGTTTAACACGTGTTCAACAAAAGGGTGAAATCAATGCAATTTTAATTCGGTTAAGGGTGTAGGTACGACTTGCCATATATTAACATTGCCCATAAAATCTATTACAGATTTGAGTCATACATTTGAATTTTAAAAATTACGAGACTTGTGCATTTGTACATGGTCTGTTTTACGTGTTGAAACGACATCGTATCCAACACGGATAAACCTTGGCCATAGTTGTGCGGTCTCCACCCCGGTTTGTGCGTTAGTGCCTTTATGACACGCGCGAGATGTCAGATGTCCAGTGCGCAGCTCATGAAGCTGGGAGCACATCCTCCACAGTTAGTATAATATTGTTACTGGGGTAGTTGGGTGTCAAATGGAGATAATGCATGGCTTCGAGGTGGCTACTTCGTTTCGGACGCCAATTTTTTGCTTTCGGTGTTGGTTTTCACACTTTTGTGCGACATACGAGTGGTAGAATGCCACGGGATAGGACTTATTGTGCTGACTAGAGGATTTACTTTTTCCCGATTATTGGTCCCGGCACCAGTCCCGGCGCCGGCAGGCCTCGACTGATCCTGGCAAAACCCAACGTGGTCCAGGCATTGGTCCCGGAAAAATTTAACTTTTATAATGTTATGTAGTAATGTTAATGCAAAAACTTTTAAAATGTTATAAAAGTGGGACACCACCTTTAAACAATCATCTAGCACACTTCCCGTTGACGAGGTGGACCCCATTGAAGGCGCTGACGCCATGGACGAACACTTCCCTCCGCCAACATCGGAAACCAGGGGCGTCTCCACGGGATTTTTACTGGGTGGGGGATGGTCCCTTTACTGGCAATGACTGGGAGGAGGCAAAATTTGACAATGTTGGCTGCATATGAATCACGAACGATGGTGCACTTCACCAGCGTATCTCTGTAGGTTCTCGCAGGTGGGAGAAAATTCACGGATATTAAATTGATAGGATTTTGAAGTGCTGCAGGCGAGGAGCATGATGATGAGTTGATAAGGTGATGATAAGTTGATAGAGGTGGCCTGTCCTCGAATCGGGAAATGTAAAAAACAAAAATAATGTATTTTCAAGGCATGAGCAAGGAGGAAAAAAGTGATATTTTGAGTAAATTGTCCGACCTTGGGCATGCAGGGTTTCTTCACAATCGGTAATTGTATCTCGCCATTTGCGGCCATGACTTCGCCAGGCTCACATACTCCTGATAAGATTTATGCCCATTTTGCTTCATTGCATATTTGAGTGAAAATAGCCTGATCTTGACCTTAATTTTACCTCTGTGAGGTCAAACCTTGACCTGAGCACTAAAACATCAATTTTTTAATTTTTTTAGCGCTTTTTATATTTCACTTAACACATTTTTTTTAACGAGTTTTTTTGGGGGTGGGGGGGCTATGAAAAACTGTGGGGGGGGCGAAGGTATGGGGGACTTGGTTGGTGGGGTGGGTTTTAAATTGATAGGTTAGGAGGGTGGGGATAGGTGGATAAGGTTAAGTTTATAGTGGGGTTTCCGGAAATATAAAAAACACTGAAGATTATATATTGGGCACAGCCCTTCATCAGAATCGTGTAGTAAATATCAAAAATTCTCGGTCATAGTGTAGCCAGCCTTCAAATTCGAGGTCTGGCTACATGACCGATAATTTTTAATATTTACTACACGATTCTGATGAAGGGCTGTGCCGAATATATAATCTTCAGTGCTTTTTACATTTCCAGATTCGAGGGGACAAGCACATTATCAACTTATCATCACCTTATCAATATTAAATTGAGGTCTATTTTGGGGGGGACGTCCGCCTGATTCGCGAGTAGGGAGACGCGTCCCCAATTTCGACTGCCCGTGGTGGAAACTGCTCGAAAATAATGTTCATTTGTGTTGTGTTAGGTAACTAAATGCGTTTGGTTCCAACCACGGTCTTGGGGGCTGGTTGGAAAACGAGGTTGTGAAATTCTAAGCTCAAGAGTTATTGATTCTTTGTTGATCCGAGATCCACCAGTCTCAGATTCAGGTGGGAGGCCAGCACCATGGTGAACAGTGTTTGTCCTAGCATCCCCCACTACTCGCGCAGCTGTATCCAGGTGTATTGCAGCTAAACCGACGGCAGAAGCTGAACAATTATCACGAAACTGCGCACAGCGCACGAAATAACCTGCGCCGCCCAGGTAACAACCCTAAATAGGTTCCAGTTGAGAAGTAAAAATGACCTCAATCCTTGAGTATGTAGGTCAGACCTGCCGTTCACCGTTCAGACTCGAGTATTTTCGGACTGCGCCCTCGGTTTCCAGTGTTTACCTGTCTGTGCAGCTGACGACGGCCTGGGAATCCGCCGGCGCGCCCAGTTTCCAGACCCCACCAATCCTTCCTGAAGAATCCCTGCCTCCAACGTCCTCCCTCATCGCCCCCCACGGCCGCCGGAAGCGCTGGCGTGGAGTACGCCTGGCCTCAAGGTCATCCGGGTTAACACCTCTGTCGCTGCAGGCGGCTTAGTGCCCGCGGCAGAGACGAGAGGGGTGCTCCAACCCCGCGGACCGGTCGGGCGCGTGCAGCGCTGACGTCACACCGCAAACACGCTGCAGTTCTAAAGCCCGCCCGGGACCTATCTGCGCAGCAATTTTGGAGCTTTGACGCCAGTTCGAAGGTGCAAAATTGTCGAAAACTACCGAGGGCCGAAACGAGTGGTTCTGGAGAGAGTGTGCTGAAACTAACACCAGAATCCACCGTTAGCCTCACGACATTTACCATGATGTTTGTAGGCTGGTTGGGAGTCAATCTGCCAGCTTTTAGACCTCAGCTTCCCGGCGTCGGACGGCCAGGAAGTACTGGCAAAGTGTCGCTGTATTGGGCGGCACGCGGAGGGGGGGTGCGCTATTACCTTTGTCTTGACTGCGTTACATTCGACCTCTCTAATGCAGCCAAGCCATTATGACCGCTTTGGTATGGCGCAGGTTACACAATTAGTTACCATCACAGTATCTCGAGAAAACCGGTGAGCACTCAGCATTGCCCAAAAACATAAGTGCAAAATTGTCCAAGAAGAGGTGAGATGAGTGAGCCGGGACCGTTCCATTCATTTCCAGGAATAAAAATTGAATGACAGTTGGTGCTTTTCGTTTCACTTTTGGGTCTTGCATTTTGCTCAAAATATTTCATTTTTTATATCAGCTGATAATGTAGGAAAATGTGCCAGCTGAAACGTTCAGCTCTTCCTATATTTCTACCTCTGGTAGTGGTTGCAAATCCAGTGATATTGCACCAGTGGCGGATCCAGCCGGTCGGTTTGGGAGGGGCAAAAGGCCAGAAAAGAAAAAAGAAAGAAAGAAAAAAAAAACGTCACGCATTGAAAAATTGTGCTGCAATATGACTTGCCGGCAGACTTGGCTATTTGAGCAAAAAAAAAAACGTCACGGGCTGAACGACATGGGCTCAAGGATACTTTTTCCTATCCAAGGCCACATATCTATA